>WOXC01006312.1:880000-1056650 GCA_011680675.1 Gymnobelideus leadbeateri | reverse complement strand
ATATGTCTATTATATATAACAATATATTATCTAATACATAATAAGATTAATAAAATTATTAGTTTTGCCTGCTTTTTAAAATGAGCAGTATATGATCATTTTTTGTAGAATTACCATAATATACTAAGAAATATGTATATTCTTTTTTTTTTTAAAGCAATTGGGGTTAAGTAACTTGCTCAAGGTTACACGGGTAGTCATTATTTATGTGTGGGTGCTCATTTTCTGAGGCCGGATCTGATCTCGGGTCTTCCCAACTCCGAGGCCGGTGCTCTTACTCACTGCGCCACCTAGCCGCCCCTTTAGGGCAATTGGGGTTAAGTAACTTGCCCAAGGTTACACGGCTAGGTTTTTGTTTGTGTGGATTAAGTGTCTGAGGCTGGCTCTGAACTCAGGTCCTTCTGACTCCAGGGCCGCCGGCGCTCTACTCACTGCATCACCTAGCCGCCCCTGTATATTCTTTAATATTCCATCTACTGTTTGAATATAGTCTCAAGGTATAACAGTTGTTTGCAAAATGTATAGATAAAATTCCCAAGGTTTTTTTTTTACTCTTACAGTAAGATGTTGGTAACTACATTTGAGAAATAGAGGGTTGATATCAAATGTTTATGATAAGTTTTTAGAGTCAAGATGGACAGTCATCAAATCCAACCCTTTTATTTTGTAGGTAAAGAAAAAGGCTGGGAGAATCAGAAATTTTGAAATTTTGAGCTGGATGATACATTAGAGGTTTTCTAGTTAAAATCCTTTCTTTTCTAGAGATAAGTAGACTGATAAGGGGGTGGGGGGAGATGAAATAACTTGAGTAAAACTGTACACCTGCTTAGTGACCAGACCAGGACTTGATACTTTGTTTCCTGATACCAGGATGTAGGTGTGTTTCCAGTCATCAGGAATTTAAGAAATGATTTATTATGGTTTCCTATAAACTAACATTGAGGAAAATATAATTAAAGATTCTAACTTTTTCTTCTTTATTAAACCTGAAAAGACCTTTAGGTCTCTTTGTAATCTGTCCATATTCTTTCTTTTTAGATTAGCGAAAAATGACCACACCAAACAAGACGCCACCTGGTGCTGACCCTAAACAGTTGGAAAGGACTGGAACAGTACGTGAAATAGGTTCACAGGCTGTTTGGTCACTCTCTTCCTGTAAGCCAGGTAAAAAATGATACTTTGTTTTGCAACAGTTATACTTTTTTCTATACTGAATTTAAAACTTGTTATATCATTAATGAGAATGACATTAATTTTATAGGTAGTTAACATGCTACCCTCAGGATATTACAATAGAGGAAAGCCTTCATTGTGTTGTTCGGATATGTTTGGGGAATTTATGGAAATATGTGAGTGCCAATTGCACAGACTATGAAAGCATCAAGAAGTTGTGATGCCCACCAATGGAGAGAATATCTACTTGAGTCAGATCATGAATCTATATAAGTATGACATCCACCCCTCCTATAAAATTTACATTGTGTTTATACTACTTTAGGAATTTAAGAAAGTCTGCGTTGTTCTTGTTGCTCCTACCTCAGCTGTACTGCTGTAATTGTTATTATTATTGAGGAATTAGACAAAAATGTCCATTGGCCTAGGGGTATTATGGAGGTGCTGAAAAAGACAACAGCTTTGTTTTTAGAAATCATAACATGGTCACTTGGAGATCTTGCACTAGACAAAAGATAGACTAGATTCACTATTGCTTTGCCAAATACCTAACTTCATATAATATTCAACTATGACATGCAATGGATGGTGCTTCCATTTTGTATGTTAGGTTCTGCTGTTAGTAAAAAATTGAGTAGAATGAATTATATAATTACCATCATTTTTAGTTTCTAAGAATTTTTTTGGGTCAAGCTTGTAATTTCATTGGTATTGGGAACTGCCAATGAGGAAACTCCTGCTAAAACAGATCCGGATGTGTTCTTCAATTTACAGTCTTAAAATTTTCCTGTCCTAGGACAGGCACCTAGAGGTTTATTGACTTCCCTGTGGTTATGTAATCAGTGTGGTCACTGTTGGGACTTGAACTTGGACATACCTGACACTAAGATTGGTTGTCTAGCTACTATACCATTATCTCTTATATTAGGGACAATGAACATTACATTAATATATCATAATTTGTTCAGCCATTTCCCAATTAATGGACTCCCCTTTATTCCCTTTAGTCTCTAGTTATTTGCCACTACAAAATAAGAGGGCTTGTATAAATATTTTGTAAAGGATCCTTTTCATCTTGTGTTGCTCATTTTTGGGATTAGACTCAGTCAATAAGGAATTGTTGGTTCAAAGAGTATACACGGTTGAGTAATTTTTTTTAGCATATTTCCATATTGTTCTCTAGTATAAAAAACAAAAATACATCATTAAAAATTTATTTTTTAGGGGCAGCTAGGTGGCGTAGTGACCAGCCCTGGAGTCAGAAGGACCTGAGTTCGGATCTGGCCTCAGACACTTAATGCACACACAAACAAAAACCTAGCTGTGTGACCTTGGGCAAGTTACTTAACCCCAATTGCCCTTCAAAAAGCAAAAAAAAAAAAAAAGAAATTTTTTTTTTAATAAAAAAAATCTATTTTCTCTCCCTTTCAACTCTTCTGTACCCATTAGGAAAAAAAAGAAAAACAAAATCCTTCCAACAAATCAAAGAAAACAAATTCCTACACTGGGTAAGGCCAAAAAGTATGTTTCATTCTGTACTCAGTTCAGCTGCTAAGAGGTGGTAGCATGTTTCATCCCTAATCTTCTGGAATGTTGGCTAGCCAGTGAGTTTATTAGAAATGTTAAATCTTTTTACTTATGTTTTTGTATAAACTTTTCTATTGATTCTAATTTCTTTGCTTTGCATCAGTTCATACAAATCTTCCCGTTTTTTTTTCTTAAACCATTCCTTACTTTGTTCCTTATAGTTCAATAGTATTCCACTACATTTATATTATAATTGATTCAACTATTCTCCATTTGATGGCCTGCCCCTTATTTTTTCTTTCTTTTTTTTAAAGGCAAAAATACTAATCATTTAATATTTTGCAAAGAGAAAAGTAGGGTCATCAATTTGCTTGCACAATGGTGATTTTGGTTTCTTTAAAAAGAATGTTGAGGGGTGGCTAGGTGGTGCAGTGAATAGAGCACCGGACCTGGAGTCAGGAGGACCGGAATTCAAATCCAGTCTCAGACACCTGACACACTTACTATTGGGAGACTTTGGGTAAGTCACTTAACCCCAACTGCCCTCCGAAAAGCAAAAAAAAAAAAAAAAGAATGTTGATATGTTAAAAATCCTAAGTGGAATAACTGAAAAAAAAAATGAGAGCAGTATTTTAAAATATTTTACTTATATTTTTCCCACTTATATGTAAAAACAATTTTAATATTCATTTTAAAAAAAATTTGAGTTCCAAATTCTCTCTGTCCCTCATTACTACCTCCCCTTCCTGAGGCAGTATTTTGATATGAGTTATTACATGTGCATTCATACAAAACTTGGTTACGTATTAGTTGTTGTAAAAGAAAACACAGACTGAAAAAAAAAACAGGAAAAAAATAAAGTGAAAAATAGTATGCTTTCATCTGTATTCAGACTCCATTACTTCTTTGCAGTGGGCTGCTCAGTGTCCAGCACTTAGCATGATCTGGAGACATAAATAAGAAATGACCAGGCCATGTGGGTAGTTCAAAGAACAATGAACTCCATTTTTTGATTCTTAGAACAAGGTTTTTATAGAGCAAAAGACACAAAGGAAGTGGACTCAAGTTTTCTAATCATTACCTTAGTCTGTTGTATCCTGGAGGTAACACAGATTAGATAATTTGATAAGGATTTGTTATTTAGGAGACTAAAGTCTTAGGGTAAGACCTTTGATCTAGGTCTCAGATACCTGCTAATGCAGCCACAGTCATAAAGGGATACAGTTGAGAGCAAACTTCAAAGCCAAAGCTGCAATCCTCCCAGGACATCATGTTTAGAACTGACCACCCAAAGATACCTGAGTGCTGAATCAAATATTTTGGTTCTCAATAACTAAAATCTTGGGGTAGAGCCTATTGATCTCAGAACTCAAGTAACATCCTTATAAGTGTAACCCATAACAAAGAACTTGGGAGCTAACTTGAAGAAAAGTCACATCTCAAAGAGATTCTTATTTTAAAGTCCACTGTTAGGATTTAATATCTGAGTTCTGAACCAGGCTTCTTTGGCTTCCCACACTTCTTGCTCTGGAGGTGGATAGCATTTTTAATTATGAGTCCTTTGGAATTGTCTTGGATCCTTGTGTTGCTGAGAAGTGCTATCAGTCACAGTTGATGATTGTACATATTGCTGTTACTGTGTACAATATTCTTCAGCTTCTGCTCACTTCACTTTCCTGCCCTTATTTTCCAGTTCTTTGCCTCTGTAAAAAGAGCTGTTATAAATATTTTTGTATGAGTTTTTTCCTTTTTTCTTTAATCTCTTTGGGGCACAGTTTAGAAACTATTTGCTTATAGTTCCAAATTGTTTTCCAGAAGAGTTGGACCAATTCATAGTTCTTCCAGTTGCATCAATGTGCCTGTTTTCCTGCGTCTTCTCCAACATTTGTTATTTTTATTTTTTGTCAACTTTGCATGATGGGTGTATAGTAGAATGTTAGAATTGCTTTAATTAGCATTTTTCTGATTAGTAGCAATTTCAACCATCTTTTCAGATGATTATTGATATTTTACCCCCTTGAAAACTACCTGTTCTGATCCTTTAACTATTTTTTATTTGAAGGATGGCTCTTAATCTTAGAAATTTGAATCACTTCCATATATACTTGGAGCTATGTCCCTTATCAGAGAAACTTGCTACAAGGATTCCATGCCTGGCCTTCTCCCTGTCCCCTACCCCCAACTATTGGCTTCTCTTCTAATTTTAGCCACAATGGTTTTGTCTGAGTGAAAAGTTTTTAAAAATAGTTATCATAATTGTCCATTTTATCTTATGTGGTCCTCTTTATCCCTGGTTTCTTCATGAGCTGTTCCCCATCCATAAATCTAGAAAGTAATTTCTTCTTCGCTTCCTAATTTCTTTATGATGTTAAATTATACATGTTTGGAGCTTATCTTGTCTGAAGATGTTGGTCTTTAATTTTTGCCAGACTACAATTGTCTCACAGTTTTTGTCTAATAGTGCATTCTTACCTTTTTTCTGGAGTTTTTGGTTTATCAAACACTATGATACCATATTTTTCTTCTGTATGTTGTATACGTAATTTGTTCCATTGATTGACCCCTTGATTTCTTTTTTTTTTTCATTTATAGAATTTTATTGAATTCTTTTTTTTTTTAAATAAACGCTTTATTAACTTCTGTTTTACATCATTCATTTCCGCCAGATTTTGAGTTACAATCATTTTCCCCCCATTATTCCCCTACCCAACCTCCCAGAATAGTAGTCCCACAAGATATCGCTTCCTCCAATCTGCTCTCTCCCATACCTTCTCCCATACCCCCATCGACTTTTCCATTAGAGGAAGGTGAATCTTTGTGTCCCAATGCCTGCACATCTTATCTCCCAATTACAAGCAAAAGAGTATTACTAATAGTATTTATATATATTTGAAACATTTAATGTTACGACCTCAAATTTCAGATCCATTTCCTTCCTCCCTTGTCACCCATTCCTTCTTGGGAGATAAGCAATTCAGTATATGTTGTACATGTCTAGCTATGCAAAACATTATCATAGTAGATATATTGTACAAGGCTGCTTATAATTCCCTCCCACTCATCCCACCCCCCACCTGGTCCATTCCCTACATAATCCTGTCCCTCTTCTATAGTGGGTACTTCCAACCTCCCCTCCCCCCAAGGATGCCCTCCCATCCATCATCCCTCCTCTCATCCCCCTTCCCCCTATCCTGCTGCAGGTTGAGATATCCCATTTAGTATGTATGTCATTTTCTCCCTGAACCAGATTCAATGGGAATGTGGTTTTGTCTTTTTAGCCTTCCTTATTCTCCCCCTCCTTTGCAACCACTTCCCCTTGCTTCTTCTACATGGGATAGTTTACCCTACCCTGTCTCTCCCCATCTCCTCTTGCCACTTTCCTCTCTCACCTCATAATTTCATCCCTTGAGTATTCTCCCTTCCCAACAAATTCAACCTATGCCCTCTATCCATATATAACTGTAACCATATACACACACATTCACATATGTATTCATATGACCACACCCCCTTCTTCCATTATTTTCATAGTGAGAAAGATATCATCAGTCACAGTTATTGCTTTTCCATATAGGAATGTAAATAGTTCAACTTTGATAAGTTCCTTTTGATTTCTTTTCCCTGATTACCTTCTCAGGCATCTCTTGCTTCTTGTGTCTGGATGTCAAATTTTCTATTCAACTCTGGTTTTTTCCTCAAGAATGCTTGAAAGTCCTCTATTCCACTGAATGACCATATTTTCCCCTGAAACAAAATACTCAGTTTTGCTGGGTAGGTGACCCTTGGGTTCATTCCCAGTTCTTTTGCCCTCTGGAATATCATATTCCATGCCCTTCGATCCCTCAGTGTAGAAGCTGCCAGGTCCTGGGCTATTCTGATTGTGTTTCCACAATATTGAAATTGTTTCTTCCTGGCTGCTTGTAGTATTTTCTCCTTGATCTGGGGATTCTGGAACCTGGCTATAATATTCCTGGGAGTTTTCTTTTTGGGATCTTTTTCAGGAGGTGATCTGTGGATTCTTTCAACCTCTATTTTGCCCTCTGGATCTAAAACATCAGGGCAGTTTTCCTTGAGAATTTCTTGAAGGGTGATTTCTAGGTTCTTTCCTTGATCATGGCTTTCAGGTAGTCCAATAATTTTTAAATTGTCTCTCCTGGATCTATTCTCCAGGTCAGTGGTTTTTCCCATGAGATATTTCACATTGCCTTCTAATCTTTCATTTGTTTGGATCTGCTTAACAGCATCTTGATTTCTCATAAAGTCACTAGCTTCCATTTGCTCCAGTCTAACTCTGAAGGAATGAATCTCCTCAGTGAACTTTTGAGATTCTTTTCCATCTGGCAAATTCGACTTTTTAAGGCATTCTTCTCCTCATTGCCCTTTTGGGCCTCCTTTGCCATTTGAGCTAGTCTATTTTTTAAGGTGTTGTTTTCCTCAGTCAGGCTGTTGACCCTCATTTCATACTTTTCCTGCATCCTTCTCATTTCTCTTTCTAATTTTTCCTCCACTTCTCTTATTTGATTTTTAAAGTCCTTCTTAAGGTCCTCTATGGCCTGCAACCCGCTCATGTTTTCCCCTGGGGCTTTTGGAGCAGGACTTCTGACCTCACAGTCCTTTTCCTGCTCTATGCCCCCAAAATAGGAGTCTAGGGTTGCATTTTTCTGTTTCCTTTGCCTTGGCATGTTGCCACTTAATTACTTGACTTTTGGGCTTGTTGCCACACTATGGCTTTAAGGCCAGCTAGAGGAATTTTCGTCCCGAACGTGTGGGGGGCAACTTCCGTTTCTGGCAAGCTGTAAACCCACCCACAACTTCCACCCTAGATCACAATCCAGATCCAGGGAGGTTAAAGCAAGAGCGATTACCCCCCAAGACTGATCGCTGGATCTCCCCACGATTTGTAGGCTGGGAGCCGGACCTGCCTCTGAAAACTACAAAATGGCGTGTCTCCTCAGCGGCTTCTAGCCCCCAGGGGAGGGAGCTGACGCATTCCCCAAATACAGGCCCCAAAGTCCATAGGACACTAACCTCTTACTTTGTCCTAGGCATGTCTATGTTGATAATTCTGGAATCGCCACAGCTCCTGGTGTTCTGGGGTTCCTCCAGCTGGCTGCTGGCCCTGCCGCCCTGGAGCTAAAACCTCGGCTCACGCGGACCTGGGTTCGGCTCAGCTCGGCTCCTGCGCTCTGCGCGCTGCCGGCTCCTAGACCGCTGCGCTGGTCCTTCCTGCAGGGCTGCTGGGCTGTCCTCAGCAGGAGGTTAGCTTCTCTGTGTCGTTCTGTGGGTGCTGGGGCTCCAGAAGTTGTTCACAGTCCTTTTTTACATAGTTTGTGGGGAATCTGGGGGCAGAGGGGCTTGGAAGAGCTGTTTCTACTCCGCCATCTTGGCTCCGCCCCCCGACCCCTTGATTTCTTAACCAGTGTCAGATTGTTTTGAAGTTACTGCTTTGCAGTATAGTTTGAGACCTGGGAATTAATTCTAGGTACCCTTCCCACTTTTTGATAGCTTTAATATTTTTATTATTTAATATTTTATCTTTTCCCAATTATGTGTAAAGACAATTTTTAACGTTCATTTCTCATGACTCACTCCCTTCATAATTGTTGCCTTCAGTAGAGATTTGATTCTGTGAACACTTGTACCTGTATTTCCTGACCTTTTCTTTATCATAATTTCTACATCTTCTGGGAAGTGCATCTGGGATTAAGATGAAATATTCCAGTTGTGGTGATCGTACTGCTTTTTTTTTCTTTTTGGAGTGGGGAAGGCAGGGTAATTGGGGTTAAGTGTCTACTGCTTTTGATAGTGGAAAAAAGTTTGTTTTAAATATCTTTGCAAATCTTATCAATTCTGTTTATAATTCTCTTTCCATTTCTTCCTTAATATCTTTAGTATGACTTTGTTTAATTGGGTCTCCTACCAACTTTATTTAAACTGGTTTTACCTTCCAGTGCTTCCCTCTTTTATGAAGTGATAGCTGCTCATGATTTTCCATAAAATTTTACATATGAGGTTGTCTTCTAAACCAGTGTTGCCCTAGATTGCAATTTCTGTTTGACAAACTAGTTGAGTGTTTTGTGATAAAGTCACTCTTTCAGCTCTTTGCTGTCCTTATAATGACAACTGTTTGGAAATAATGGAGCTTTTATGCTAATTCATTGTTGTCTTTATGTCTTTTGTTCAGTCTGTATCCTATTCTTTAAATGCTTGTTTAAATAGGTCAGGTTGGAATTCTAGTTGCATTCCTTGTCTTTTTCTTATTTTATCTTATGAGCTTTATGTTACTTTTTATCATTGCTCTTATAACTTGGTGGTCTAGATGACTCAGGAATGACTTCTTCATTAGTACTGAATTGTTTCCTGTCAGAATGTGATTAATTTCCTCTTTTGTGATGTTATTTGGTCTTCACTGTGTCTGGTACCTTTTGTTTCTTTTATTGAATTGAATGTTCACTATATATAGGCATGAGGCTTCTGTGTATTTTACAGGTCATTGGCTTCTCAGGTTCCTTATCCATGTTTTCCTTTCTCTTATCATCCTCACCTACTTCAACCTTTGCATTGATGTCACTGGAAATTAAAGCCTGTGTTGATTTAATTTGGCAATTCTTATTGAGTTCTTTTTAGAATTAATGCATTTCTTCAGCTTGTGTGACAGAGTTTTATGCATAAGTTGCAATTTTTTTCATGGTAGCCATTTTGCAAATACTTAGCAGGAGCTCACAGTATGATATGACTGAAGTGTTCCATGAAGTGATTATTTCTTGTTGCCTTTGGGCATGTAATAAAACCAACTTCACTTGCTCCTTTAGTTGTTTCTCTGTGGAGAACTGGTAAACCCTCCTGTCATTTAATTCAACTTTGTACTTTTTCTGATTCTGTTTAGAGCAAGAATGTCAGGCTTAATAATATATTTTCTCTACTGTTATGTCTATTCATTCGTCATTGGACAAAGATCTTGCAAATTATATGATTCTTATTTAGCACCTTTTGATCCCATTTTTCCAGTTCTTCCAGTTTTATGAAGAGGCTTGTCCTATCAGGGGTGTGTGTGTGTGAGAGAGAGAGAGAGATAGTGCAATAGACAGTGAATGGGGCCCAGAGGACAAGAGTATGCTAGATTCACTTCAGGGAATTACAAAACTCCCTTAAATGTCTCTAGTATTTTTTTTTCTTTTTGGATGGGGGTAAGACAGGGCAGTTGAGGTTAAGTGACCTGTCCAAGGTCATATGGCTAATTAAAGTGTCTGAGGCCAGATCTGAACTCATGTTCTCTTGACTCTATTCACTGTGCCACCTACCCACCCCTCTAGTATTTTTCAAGAAACAAAGACACATCTTTTAAAAATTAGAACAAAATATTTTTTAAAAAATCAATATTTAAAAATATCAATATCAAACTACCTTGAAGACTAGCTTCCAATTGTAGGACACAAAAATGAATAGGAACATGCTAGGTATAAGTAGGATAAAACACAGTTGTAAAAACTGTAAAGGATATTGTCAGAGAGACATGTGTTTCAGAAAGTATTTAATGTGGTTCCCATTGTAAGAGCTAAGAGATAACTACTAGACAAGCATGTGTGTTCTACTGATATCCTTGTGATAGCAAGAGAAAGTGAAAAAGGCCCCTGCACTTTTGGTTGACGCCCTTGTAATGAACTTATAGGAGGACATGAATAAAAATCATGTGGGATAGGCAGGTATAGATAGCTATAATAGATAGAGATATTGATACCTACTTTATTGTAGAGGGAGCATCCACATTGATGAGATCCCAGATCCAGTTGAGTCTTTGAGTATTTGTGTTTCCTTAGTGGCTGTTGTAATCCCTGGATCATAGCATATGCTTAATAGGTGTTTTTTAAATTGAATGTTACCAACTTTCCACAATTCACTAGAAAAATTATAATAATTATGAAATGCAACCCTATCTTCAGCTTTGGCTAGTATAATCTTCCTAAAGGTTATATTTCCTACAATTTAAAAATTCATTTTTTATTAACTGTTTATGTGACTTGATGGGCCTGATATTGGTGGATATGTAACTATATTTTTAGACTCTGTTGATGTCAAGTACATCTTCTAACTTCATAATTGAGAGTCAGACACAGTGCAGAGACAACTTTTTTCTGGAAAGAGAGCACCCAAGTTCAGATTCCACTTTTTAAAAATTACTTCTGCTATTACCTTAAGAAATTAATTTCATTTCCCTGGGCTTCAGTTTCTACATCTTTAAAATAAGAAGATTGAACTAAATTGTCTCTGAGACCCCTTCTAGCTCCAGAGCCCTGATCCTGTAACTAGCTTTAAATTTATGAACTGATATTTTTAAAGTAAATTTTTTTTTTTGCTTTTTGGAGGGCAGTTGGGGTTAAGTGACTTGCCCACTGTCACATGGCTAGTTTTTGTGTTAAGTATTTGAGGCTGGATTTGAACTTAGGTCCTCCTGACTCCAGGACCAACGCTCCACTCACTGCACCACTTAGCTGCCCCTTTAAAGTAAATTTTAATTGAGATAGTTGACATATCATCTAAATTTCTGAGGTTCTGTCTCTTCCCCTTCCAGAGAACCATCCCTTATAAAAAAAAAATGTGGCAAAACTAACCAACATATTAAAAACATGTCATATTATATGCAGTGTTTTACTCCTGTAGTCCTCCACCCCTGCAAGAAATCAGGAGAATTTGCCTTGATTTACTTTAGTTAAAATAATTGCTTTGTCTTGTGGATTGGTATGAAACAAATTCAGTGGAGCAAAATGCTTGCATGGGATTGCCCTTCCAACAGAGAATCTCTTATCCGCATATCAAAACCATTTAAGTTTCTTTGAAAGACAGATTAGCTAAAACAGTACTCTTCAACTCCTCTGATCCTTCAACATCAGGCAGAGCATAAAATAGGTTGAAGTATACTTGGCAAAGTTGTTTGTTGGGGTCATGGAGGAGATCTATCGCAGAGTCCAGGTTGTTTGGACTTTCCTGTGGATAGTGAGACCCACTAGATGATCCTGTTTGATGGGTGTATAATGCATTGGAAAATTGCAGAGCCACCTGGAAGAGATCTAGGTAGAGCCTCTGAAAAATTTGACTTGATCATCTCTACAGGAAAAAGCAAGTGGCTAAAGATTGCATATTGCTTGGATTATGGCATTCTTTTTTTTTTTTTTTGCTTTTTTTGCTTTTTGGAGGACAGTTGGGGTTAAGTAACTTGCCCAAGGTCACACGGCTAGGTTTTTGTTTGTGTGTGCGTTGTGTCTGAGGCCGGATCCGAACTCAGGTGCTTCTGACTCCAGGGCCAGCGCTCTACTTACTGCGACACCTAGCTGCCCCTATGGCATTCTTTTTGAATGGATATCTGAAACAGACAACACAAATCTATAGTGAGTTAGGCCCCAAGTTAAAAAGAAAAGTGGACTTGCTTACCTTTGGGGAAATTGTATAATTTCTGTGCTGACTCCAGGTTTCCCACAAACAAAGGACTGTTTTTTTAAATGGCATCATTCTATTAGTGTTACTGTGTGGCAGTGAGACATGGATACCACAGTCATTGAAAATGAGATGAGTGGTGGATGCCATCAGGTTGGTAACCAATGAGGAACTTCTAAGAATAATAGGAGTGAAAGATGTTAATAGGAAAATATATGATAGAAAAAAAGATGGGCTTAATCATGGGGCATGGGATGACAGGATGATAGAGTTTGGAGAAAGGGAGGAAAGCCTCCAGCATATTAATTGGACTGCCCGTGGGAAATTTTGGGGAAAACACAGATAAGAATTGCACAAAATTGGCATATGTGGATGGGTTACACTCTGTATCCTTAGAGAGAATATTCAAGTTTATAAGATGACTGATCTATTTGAGTGAGGTAAATAATTGTATTTTGATGAAGTTAGAAACTTAATAGTATAATATGTCAAAGAGATCATATATTTTAATATATAATATATAAATTTTTAAATATGTATGATATAAAAACAGTAAAATCAATGGACTCCAAATTAGTTTGGAATTTAGGATATTATGAATGATATTTATATTGAAACTTAATATACTATCACTGAAGAAAATTTGCTAATCAAATTAGTTATGCAAATGAAGTATGATGAATACTTAAATTTATTCAGAGAACTTAGATACTCATATATGTTAGAAATAATTATTTGAATTGATAGGCTAATTCAGGGGTGGGACACCTGCGGCCTCAAGGGCATATATGGCCTTTTTGGTCCTTGGGTGTGGCCTTTTGACTGTGTCCAAGTTTTACAGAACAAATCCATCAGTCAAAGGACCACACTTAAGGACCTAGAGGGCCACATGTGGCTTGGAGGCCACAGATTCCTCACCCCTGGGCTAATTCATTTAATGGCTATTTTTTAGGTGTATGTGAGGGGTACAAAAGTGAAAATAAAGCTCTCACTGCTATAATAATGCTTATATCCTACTAAAGGAAAGCAATATGCATTCAGATAAGTAAATACAAAATGCATGAAAAGTAAGTAAGAAAGCAAAAGATTTTGGAGGTGTTGGAGAGAACACTAACAACTAGAAGATCAGGTAAGTCCTTGCTAGGTCATGAAGGGATGTAGGGTTTCTAAGATGCAGAGGTGAAGAGAGTTGAGGATACATTTGAGGCTTGTGGGACAATCTAGCAATGTCATGTTCAAGGAACAGTTTATCTTGATTGAGAAGTAGGACAGGGGCAGATATGTGGTGCAGTGAATAGAGCACCAGTCCAGGACTCAGGAGGACCTGAGTTCAAATCTAATCTCAGACATTAGACACTAACTGTGTGACCTTGGGCAAGTCACTTAACTCTGATTGCCTTGCCTTCCCTCCTCCACAAAAAAAGGAACAAAAGCCATCAATAAATATATTTTTAAAAAGAGAGAGAAATAGGACAAATATTCAGAAGCTATAAGAACTATTCAGGAATATTCCTTAGAGATTTATTAACGATTTCTCACTGGTAAGTAAAAGGCTTACCTATAATCATAGGTGTACTTTATAAACTAATATTATGTTCGAAGGTATTAATATAGTTAACATTGTAGGGAACTTATTTGCAATTGGTAGCTTTTGAGCATCAGTTTTTCCTTCTTTAGGACCTGGATTTCTTTTTTTTTTTTTTTTTTGGAGGACAATTGGGGTTAAGCAACTTGACCAACGTCACATGGCTAATAAGTGTTAAGTGTCTGAGGCCAGATTTGAACTCAGGTCCTCCTGACTCCAGGACCAGTGCTCTATTCACTGCTCCACCTAGCCGCCCCAACTGGATTTCTTTTACAAAAAAATATTTTTTTTTAATGCAATTGGGGTTAAGTAACTTGCTCAAGGTTACACGGCCAGTCATTATTTGTGTGTGGGTGCTCATTTTCTGAGGCTGGATCCAATCTCGGGTCATCCCAACTCCGACGCCAGTGCTCTTACTCACTGTGCCACCTAGCTGCCCCCAAAAATTTTTATAATTTTAAAAATCATTCAGACTAGTTTGTGATTCATGGTAATTGATACAGTTTTAGTCCATGTTACAATATAGTAATTCTAAAATTTTGCTTAATTACAAGGCTTAGAAAAATGTGGGATTCTAGTCAATTCAGTTTTCTGAATCAGTAGAAACTCCATTTTGGAGTTTTCCTTGCATTTTTGAAAATCTTTCTAAAATGAATGATTATTTGTGTATTGAGCAAAATTGGCTGTTAATTAAGTATCTTGATGGAGCTTATTGAGGTTATGTTGTTCACCATCATAGCCAGCTAGTGGCATTGCTCTGGCTAGGATCTGGGCTTCCTAGTTGACAATCCACTGCTCTCTGTTATCAGACTGGCTTCAGAGTTTGGACTAATGTTTACTAACTTGAGTACATCTAGAAGGTGTGGGTTTTTCTTTGGTAGTGTTGATAGTGGTGATTTGGGGTGGACTTGTTTTCTGAATATAAACTTATTTTTCTCTTACATGTCTATTCTAGAAAACTGAGAGCTGGGAGATATTGGAAGGAATTTTTTTTAAATGTATTTACTTTTATTTTACAACATTCAGTTCCACAAGTTTTTGAGGTCCAAATTTTTTTCTCTCCCTGTCCCCCAACCCCCATGGCAGCATGCAATCCAATAGAGGTTCTACATATACCTTCAAGTTGTAAAGAAGAATTATAACCAATGGAATGAACAAGGAAGGAGAAATAAAACAAGACAAAAAAGAGAGAGAGCAAGTAGTTTGCTTCAATCTGCATTCAGACTCCATAATTCTTTATCTGGATGTGGATAACCTTTTCCAGCATGCATCTTTCGGAGTTGTTTGTAATGGTAGGAGGAATTTGAAGATCTTCTGGGCTCCTTAATAGGCTTAGGTGAATTTGAGAACCTCTCCTGATTTGAAAATAAACTCTGCCCCCTAATAGGCTGAATGGGGCTGAATGAGCCTGTGGTGGGAGACTTGTTTTTCAGAAAGGCACAGTCTTTGTTACTTTGTAGTCAAGTGGGTCAGGAGGGTTGTGATGTTCTCTGGCCTGGGGGAAGTCGATGTATACCTCTGAGAGGAGGTTTTGCTTTGGGGCTCACTTTGGGAAGAGTTGTTTGATTTGGCCAGAAGAGACTCTGGGCATCTGGTGAGCCCCCCGGCTTTGAAAACCCAGATGTTGGTGCTTCTCTCTCTAGTGACTGTGTGTATGATGGTCAGACAGCTAGAAGCCCTGTCTATTGGTCTGGTGAATTGTGTTATTTTCTCTGTCTATATTTTTGTCTGCTTATAACTTCTGTTTGTTTTCTCTGGACTTTAGGGTGCTGATTTCTTTCCCTGAACTAGGTAAATGATATATGTTTGAGTAAATTAAGATTGTTAACTCACTTTGAGTTGCTTTCCTTTAGAAAAGCAGATCAAAGAATCTGTGTTAGCAGCCATCCTGGGTATGCTAGGGTGCTTGCTGCTAAATCGTCTTATAGCCTTGCATTGCTACAAAGAGCCCCATCTATCAAAGTTAGTCATCACAGACATAATGTGCTGTAATTGTATACAGTGTTCTCCTAATTCTGCTCCCCTCTCTCAGCATCAGTTTATATGTCTCTCCAGGTTATTGTAAAGATCATCTGCTCCTCATTTCTTATAACACAGTGGTATTCCATTACATTTGTATGCCACAACTTGTTTATTCATTCCTCAATTAGTAGGTATCCTTTCGATTTCCAATTCTTTGTCACCACAAAGAGTGCTTCTATAAATATTTTGGTATATATGGATCCTTTCTCACTTGTATGATGTCTTGCTGGGTCAAAGAGTATGCACATTTTTATAGCCCTTTGGGCATAGTTCCAAATTGCTCTCCAGAATGGTTGGATCAGTTCACGACTCCACCAACAATGCATTAGTGTTCCAATTTTCTCACATCTTCTCTAGCATTTATAATTTTCCTGCTTTGTCATGTTAGCCAATCTGACTGATGAGATGTGGTACCTAAGAGTTGTTTTGATTTGCAGTTTTCTAATCAGTCCTGATTTAGAGAATTTTTTCATATGATTATAGATATCTTTAATTTCTTCCTCTGAAAACTGCCTGTTTAGGTCCTTTGACAGTTTATCAATTGGGGAATGACTTGTATTTTTATAAATTTGACTCAGTTCTCTGTATATTTTAGAAATGAGGCCTTTATCAGAGATGCTGGTTATAAAAATTCTTTCCCAAATTTTCTGCTTCCTTTGAGTTTGTAGATACATGAGAGTTCTGTTTAGTCTACATTTTACTATGTTGGTATCCAATTGACTATCATATATTTCTTATTCTCTTCTGGAAATTTACATTTTGAGATTATAGTCCTATTGTTGTCTTCTTTATTAGGATTTGGAGTGGATCAGTTACGAGATGATAATCTGGAAACTTATTGGCAGTCAGATGGTTCACAGCCTCATTTGGTGAATATCCAATTTAGGTAATTTTTTGTTTTTCAATTTTTGTGGGATATTTCAGGGAAAAGGTTATGATATTCATATAAAGATGAAAAAGTTAAAATTTAAACACAGAACATTGCTTTTTTGAAAGCCTTGGGGTTTCTTCTGGTCAACTAGAGTGTAAATATCTTGAAGGCTTGAATACTATAATTTACTAAATGCCTCAGACTGGAAGTGCTTAGTAAATGTTGGTTGGTTAATTTCTAGACATTAATAAATCTCAAAAAGTGTGTTTTGCTGATGGCAGAATACTTAGATTATTACTTCAAGCAGAACTATAAGAATTGAGCACATTCTTTAGCTGTTTACAAATTTTCGATTTGAGAAGGAAATTTTTACTTGGAATTTCTAACAATTTTAAGCATTGCTAATCTTCATGTGATTGGCTACAGTTCTGATCTGAAGAAGAAGCATAGACAACCAATTAAATCGTTCAGTTTAATATTTTTTAAAACTCCTATCATACTGATTTTAATGTAGTACATACATATTTTAAATCTATAAAACCAAGACTGTGGTTTAAGTTGCTATACTTATCACATCATGAGTGTAGTTGTTTTGTTCCTTTTTAAAATTGATGACTTTTGTCTTTATAGCAGTCATTTTTGGGGGTTTGGTGAAGAAACTCTCCCCTTTTCCATATGGAATCCTTTGTAAGAAAGACAATTCACAGTTGGACCAACTGCAGGTCCTCACCAATGATATATTTGTGTACCTATTTTCCAGTTTTCCCTCTAATATCTAAGTGCAGTTATATGTAGGAAACAGGGGAAAAAATTTTTCTTTTGATTTTTTTTCCTTCTGAACTTAAGACCAAATAAGACAAGGAATTCCATATACAAAGTATATGATTGTGTTTCCTATTGACTTTTGTTCTTTTTTATGCATTTTAAAAGAATGCTTCAGTGGTTCTTTTTCTACCCTGTTTTGGTAATTCTATTACTAGCCACTATTGCCCTTACCACCAACACAAGAGATAGAAGCAAAACCTTTGTGTTAGATAAATATAATTAAGCAGAACAACCCCACCCACTGACTACAGCTGAAAAAGTATATTCCATACTGTACATTGAGTTCTTCACCTCTCTTTCAGGAGGTGGGTTAGAATCCATAAGTCTTTCAAATATGTTTATCTTTAAAATTTTTTTAAATTCAATTTTATTTTCAGTTCCAAAATCTCTCTCAACCCCACTTATTGAGAAGGCAAGAAAAACAAAACAAATTACAAATATGTGTAGTCATACAAAACAAATATCTACATTCCTATATTAGCCATGTTCTTTAAAAGAAAACCAAGAAAATGAAAGAAAGAGAAAAAATTTACTTTGGTCTACTTTCTCAAGCCATCTATTTCCTATCTGCCGGTTGGATACCATGCTTTATCATGTGTCTTTTGGAATACAAAATTGTATTCCAAATTCATGTGATTATGTTATTGTATAAATTGTAATCTACTTATGCTAATTTTACTCTGCATCTGTTCTTATAAATTTTCTCACGTTTCTCTAAACCTTGGGATTTTATCATTTCTCATAGTACAGTAATATTACATTATATTCATATACCATAATTAAACTATTCTTCAATTGATGAACACCTTAATTTTCAGTTTCCTGTTACTACAAAAAGACCTACTATAAATATTTTCATATTTATGAGTCCTTCTTCTACTCTGCCATCTTGACTCTGCTTCCAGAGTCCTTTTCTTCTTTAGGCCTAATCATGGTCTTTTTGGGTCAGAGTATATGCATGATTTAGTTGCTTTTTGGGATATAGTCCAAATTGCTTTCTAAAATGCTTGGACCAATTCATAGCTAGTGCAGAAATTGTAATTTCCCTTTTTGTCTTGTTTGCTAATCTTTTGGGTGTGAGGTGGAACCTCAGAATCACTTTAATTTGTATTGCTCTAATTTGAACAATTTAGAACATTTTTTTGTTATGGTTGTTAAATAGGTTAGGTTTCTTCCTTTTCTATTTTTTCCTCCTTTCTTCCCTTCCTTTCTTCCTTCATTCCTACCTACCTACTGTGATTTTTTTCCCCAGTTACTTGCTTCTTATCTAACTTTAACTGTATTAATTCTGTCTTTGCAGTAACTTTTTTTTTTTTTTTTGCTTTTTGGAGGTCAATTGGGGTTAAGTGACTGCCCAAAGTCACATGGCTAGTAAGTGTGTCAAATGTCTGAGGCCAGATTTGAACTTAGGTCCTCCTGAGTCCAGGGCCAGTGCTCTATTCACTGCACCACCTAGCTGCCCCCTTTGCAGTAACTTTTAAAATTGAATGTAATCAAAATTGTTTTTTTGTCTTCTTTGATCCTCTTTATCATTTGATCATATACTCTTCCTTTGTGTACAGTTAAAATAGGTATTTGCTTCCTTCCCCTTCTAATTTGTTTGACCTTTTATGTCCAAGTTATGCATCTGTTTGGAACTTATCTTCATATATGATGTGAGATGTTAGTCTAAACCCAATTTCTGCCAAACTATAGTTTTCCCAGCATTTCTTATTGCTAGTAGATTCTTGCCTCAGAAATTAGAATCTTTGAGTTTATTAAACATTATGCTACTATGTCCTTTTGCTTTGATATGTTATGTACCTAATCTCTTTCACTGATCTAACCTCTTTATTTATTTGGGCTTTTTTTTTTTTATCCATGATCACATAGCTTTGT
Organism: Gymnobelideus leadbeateri; assembly: GCA_011680675.1. Classification (NCBI taxonomy): domain Eukaryota; kingdom Metazoa; phylum Chordata; class Mammalia; order Diprotodontia; family Petauridae; genus Gymnobelideus; species Gymnobelideus leadbeateri. The sequence continues at coordinate 1,037,340 of WOXC01006312.1, read as the reverse complement.
TGATCACTGTCATGTAGTATAGTTTTAGATTTGATACTTCTAAGACTTCTTCCTTTCTACTTTTTTTCATTATTTCCCTTGAGATTCCTGACCTTTTGTTCCTTCAGATGAATTTTGTACTATTTTTTCTAGTGCTATGATATCTGATGGTAGATTTTTATGATGCTGAATAAATCCATTAACTTATATAGAATTATGATTTTTATTATATTGATTTAGCTTACCAAGAGCAATTCATTTTTCTTTAATTATTCTAGCATGTCTTTATTTCTACTAAAGATTGTTTGATAGTTGTATTCATATAGCTCCTGCGTTAAGGTTCAGGTTTTATATGTGCCTTGCTATTCTGACTCCTAAATATTTTATGTATTCTGTAGTTATAGTGAATGAGATTTCTCTTTTTATCTCTTCCTTAGCTTTATTGGGAATAAAAATCAAGTCTGATGATTTTTTTGGTTTTATTTGATATCCTGTTACTTTGTGTAAGTTATTGTTTTAATTTATTTTAATTGACTCTAGCATTCTCTAAGTAAAACCATCATGTCATGTGCAAAAAAGTAAGAATTTATTTTTTTCTTTTCTTTTGACTATCCTCAATTTCTATCTCTTATTTTATTGCTATAGCTGACATTTCTGGCACTATATCAAATAATAGTCATGATAATGGATATCCTTGCTTTACCCCTGATATTATTGGAGAGGTCTCTGGTTTATCCTTATTACATATAATACTAGCTCTTGATCTTAAATAGATACTGTTTACCATGTTAAGAAAAGGGCTTTTTATTCTTATGCTTTTGGGTGTTATTAATGGAAATGGGCATTACCTGTTGTCAAAAGCTTTATCTGATTTAAATTCTACTTGATCATAGTGTCTTTTATTTTATCACTGTTGCCACTATGTTAATATTTTATTTAAAAATTCTCTTTTTATTCAATAGGGATTTTGATTGATAATTCATTTTAATTCTTTCTTCAATGACTTTTTCATGGAATGATTTCAATTTCATTGTAATCAGTAAAGGATGTGTTTAATATTTCTGCTTTTCTGGGTTTTTGAGGTTTTATGACTTAATTCATCTCATTTTTAGTAAAGATGCCATGTACTCCTGAGAAATATGTATTCTATTGACAGTAAATGGCATATACATAGAAAATAAGTACATTTGTCTGTAAAAAGTCAGTCTGGGTGACTCTGTGCTTAAATCTTGCCTAGACTTTGTGTAGTGCATAATCACCCTATAGGAGGTGACAGGGAATAATCTTGTGCATGTACACTTACATATGGAGTAGAGCTGAAGTGGCAAAAAAAACTCATCTCCTCATGATAGCCATAACGATCAGCACACTTTTGCCCTTATGTGGAAGTTGTTTATTCCTGTCTCTAAAACTGAGGACCCATTCACGCTGCTTGCTGCCTTAGTATGTTAGTGAAAATACTTTTGCCTTTCTTTTTCCTGAGTTTGCCTTATTGAATAGGGTGAGGTACAACCAGGTTTCTTTTAACATCTCTGTTAAAATAATTTATAATTTTCATTTTGGCAGTTGTTACTTATTATAATTATTAGTTATATTAGGGTAATATTTTTCCCCATGTTGCTCTTATCTAAATTCCTTTCTGAGCATGAGGAAAAGTTTATTTCTCTGTTTATTCCCTGAGATTTATCCCTCTTTTTAAATTTCATAGAAAGAAGATAATTTCATACTTGAGAGATGAGTTAATTTTGATTTTTTTCCTTGTGCTTTCTATTCTATAAGCGTAGGGAGAAAATTAGACCCAAGATTATCCCTCACTATATTCTATAAACGTTAATATTTTTATTTGCATTTATATTTGTATTTATAGATACATACACATACATATAATTACTTTAAATACACATAATTATACATATATGAGATAGATAATGAAGTATACAGTAAGTTACATTATGCAGGTATTGTTGAGGAGTGAGGTATTCTACATAACAGAATTTTCAACATAACTGTAGCTTATTCCTTCAAGGACCAAAATATATATATTTTTAAATTTAAGCTGGTCTTAAGTGCATTATTTGTTTTCTTACCTTCTTTTTTTTTTTTTTAAAGCAATTGGGGTTAAGTAACTTGCTCAAGGTTATACGGCTAGGTTTTTGTTTGTATGGATTAAGTGTCTGAGGCCGGCTCCGAACTCAGGTCCTTCTGATTCCAGGGCCGGCGCTCTATTCACTGCGCCACCTAGCCGCCCCTTCTTACCTTCTTAAAGAGTATGGGTTGCAATAATGTCTTAAGACTGATGGCGAAACATGCATTATGCTTCAGTAGACAGGTAATAAACTGTTGTTGTAGAACATTACCAAATGGTGATAGAGCCAAGATGATGGAGTAAAAGCAGGGACTTGCTTGAACTCTTCCCCAAACCCATCCAAATACCTGTAAAAATGACTCTAAACAAATTCTAGAGCAACAGAATCCACAACATGACAGAGTGAAACAAATTTCCAGCCCAAGACAACCTGGAAGGTTGACAGGAAAGGTCTGTTGCACCAGTCTGAGAGCTCCAGGTTTGCTAGGGCCCCATCTGTGCCCATGTTGGATTGTGCTTCTCTCTCAGACTGGTCCTGGGATGAGGAGGAGTGCTAACATGGCAGAAGTTATGGCAGCAGTGGAGATGGAATTATCATCACAGTTGCAAGGCAGAAAAGAGTGCTTGTGGTCACTCACAGACCAGGAGAGGAGTAAATATCTCTCCTTTGATCATACCACCTTGGAAGAACAGAAAATTTGCAGGTCCCTAGAAATATCTCTGAAAACATCTGTACAAAACCCCAGAAGATTGGGACAATACACCCTCCACACTGGAAGCAGAGTCCTACCTTAATAAAGAGTTAAAAAATCAAGTAATTGACTGGGAAAATGAGCAAACTGGGGGGCGGGGGCAGGAGGGAGGAATCAGACTATAGAATCTTGGTGGCAAGGAAAATCAAAACCTTCAGGGGCGGCTAGGTGGTGCAATGAGTAGAGCGTCGGCCCTGGAGTCAGAAGGACCTGAGTTCGGATCCAGCCTCAGACACTTAATGCACACACAAACAAAAAAACAAAAACAAAACCTAGCTGTGTGACCTTGGGCAAGTTACTTAACCCCAATTGCCCTCCAAAAAGGCAAAAAACAAAAAACAAAAAACCTTCAACCAGATGAAGACAACAGAGTCAAAGCTCTTACATCCAAAGCCTCCAAGAAGAATATGAATTGGTCTCAGGCCATGAAAAAGCTCAAAAAAGATTTTGAAAATCAAATAGAGAAGTAGAGGAAAAATTGGAAAGAGATATGAGAGTGATGCAAGAAAATCATGAAAAATGAGTCAACAGCTTGGTAAAGGAGATGGAAAAATGCTGACAAAAATAACACCTTAAAAAATAGACTAAACCAAGTGGCAAAAGAGGTCTGAAAAGTCAAGAAAGAGGAGAATGCCTTTAAAACAGAATTGGCCAAGTGGAAAAGGATATCCAAAAGCTCATTCATGAAAATAACTCCTTCAAAATTAGAATGGAGCAAATGGAAGCTAATGACTGTGAGAAATCAAGAAATTATAAAACAAAACCAAAACAATGAAAAAATAGAAGGCAGTGTGCAATACCTCATTGGAAAACCACTGACCTGGAAAATAGATCCAGGAGAGAGAACTTAAAAATTATTGGACTACCTGAAAGCCATGATCAAACAAGAGCCTAGACATCATCTTTCAAGAAATTATCAAGGAAAACTGCCCTGATATTCTAGAATCAGAGGGTAAAATGGAAATGGAAAGAATCCATTGATCACCTCTTGAAAGAGATCCCAAAAGGAAAACTCCTAGGAATATTGTAGCCAACTTCCAGTTTTCTCAGGTTAAGGAGTAAATATTGCAAGCAGCCAGAAAGAAACAGTTCAAGTATTGTGGAAACACAATCAGGATAACACAAGATTTAGCAGCTTCTACACTGAGGGATTGGAGGACTTGGAATATGATATTCCAGAAATCAGAGGAGCTAGGATTAAAACCAAGAATCACCTACCCAGCAAAACTTAGCGAATATAATCTTTTAGGGGAAAAAATGGATATTCAATGAAACAGGACTTCCAAGCATTCTTGATGGAAAGACCAGAACTGAATAGAAAATTTGACTTTCAGATACAAGATTCAAGAGAAGCATGAAAAGGTAAACAGGAAAGAGAAATCATAAGGGATTTATTAAAGTTTACCTGTTTACATTCCTACATGGAAAGATGATATTTGTAACTCATGAAATGTTTCTTAGTATTAGGGTAGTGGGAGGAAATATATAGATATAGATTTAGACATACACACACACATATATATGTACATATATACATACACATAGAGGTTACAGGGTGGGTTGAATATGAAGGGATGATATTGAAAAAATAAAATTAAGAGGTAAGAAAGAAATGTACTGGGAGGAGAAAGGGAGAGGTAGAATGGAGTAAATTATATCACATAAAAGAGGCAAGAAAAAGCTTTTGTAGTGGAAGGGAAGGGGGGGAAGCAAGGGGAGTGAGTAAACATTACTTTTATCAAAATTGGTGGAAAGAGAGAATAACAGAGGACATAGAATAAAGGGGAATAATAATAGAAATAAGCAAATAAAGAGGATATAGAAATGTGTGAATCTTAGTCTCATCAGATTTGGCTTAAGGATGGAATAACATACACACTCAGTTGGGTATATAAATCTGTCTTACCGTACAGGAAAGAAGGGGAGAAGCGGGGGTGGGGGGCGGTTGATAGAAGGGAAGACAAATGGGGAAAGAGGGTAATCAGAAGCAAACACTTTTGAGGAAAGACAAAATCAAATGAGAGAATAGAATAAATGGGGGGGGTGGGATAGGATAAAAGGAAATATAGTCTTTCACAACATGACTATTATGGAAGTGTTTTGCATGACTACACATGCTTGTCTTCTCAGTGAGGGTGGGGAGTGAGGAAGGGAGAGAATGGAACTCAGTTTTAAAAACGAATGTTAAAAATTGTTTTTACATGCAGCTGGGGAATAAGATGTAATAAGTGGGGTATAGAAATCTATTTTGCCTTACAGGAAAATAGAAGGGAAGGGAATAAGAGAAGGGGGAGGGAATGACAGAGGCCTAGGGCAGATCAGGGCAAGGAGTAATCAGAATGCATACTGTCTTGGGGTTGGGGGAGGAGAGGGATGGGGAGAAAAACCAAACAAGACAATGTGTTCATTTATTTTACTTAATTGTATTTAGAATTTGCTGCATATAATCTGTTGTGGATTGGGAAATCAGCTAGCTAAGCATTTAAATGATATTTAAAATGAGAATAAATGGAGATGTGAAGGCCTTTGCCAAGAAAAATATACATAAACTTGATGTCATCTATTTTGGCCACTTAGAGAATTATTTTTCTTTCTCTCATCCCTTCTCACTTTTAATAACAACATCAGATTTTATTAGAAGAATGTATAGGGCAGTCCTGGGGAAATAAAGAGACATTATAGCAAAGAAAGGATCATTGAACTAGGTGTCAGGAAGATTTGAGTTCTGATACCACCTCTTGCACCAATTGTATTATAAACTGTGTGACTGTGGGTAATTCCCTAAGCCCTTATAGCAGTACTTACTTCACAAGAATGTTAGGAGAATGAGATGTGACAATATATGTAATAAAAGTGGTTTGCAAAATTCAAAGCCATATATAAAATATTAGCTACTATTTAAAAACAATTGTTGATGGAAATTGCTAGTAAATTATAGATTAATCCACAAATATTTATTGGTTGTCTGTTTTCATGATCATGACTATTATATACTTTGAAGGATACAGAAGTATATAGCATGGCCCCTGCCCTTAAGGAATTTACACATGGAGAAAAAAAGATTCAGATACATGAAGTAACACTGAAGCAATATGATATAATCTATAATCTTGCTAAATTATGTAGTACACAATAAAACACTATTGAGCAAGTAAGAGAGGCCTTGCTGTGGCAAGACAGTGAGTCAGGGGAAAATGCCATGGAAAATGGAATTGAAAGGAAGAATAGTTTGCTTAATTCTCATCTATCTATGAAAGTAGGGGATTAGGATAGAATGAGTGATATTTTTGGATTATTCCAATTTTTTTATTGTGTTCCATATAGTTAACTTTGTTAAATAAAATGATCAGATGCCTGAAGTATTAATGTATTTATCCTTTTTTTCACCTGCCTCTGAATTACTCAAGTAGATATGTGATCTCATCAATATGGTTATTTCCTCTAAAGATGTAGATTGCAATACACCCATGACTCCTTCCTGTATAGTTTTTATTTTTTTAATGCCATCTCAATGTGCTAGAGATCTTCCTTGCTTCCTTTTGACATCATAAGGATACCAGTTGAACACATGGGTTGTCCATCTTGCTCTCACCATGTGACCCTTTAAAAAAACAACATACCTTTCTCTGAGATCTTTTACACTGTTGCTTTTGTGTAATTCTGTATCCCAGGGCTTAGAGTCTGAAGGACTGAATTTGAATATGTACTCATACTTACTAGCTGTGTGACCTTGACAAATCACTTCATGTCTATGTGCCTTAATTTCTTCATCTGTAAGATGGGGATGATTATAGTATTTAGGTCCCAGGATTTGAGAATTGTGAAGATAAATGAGCAAACATATGCAAATTGCTTTGCAAACCTTAAAATGCTGTATAAATGCCTTCCTGTATCCATTGTATATTTCTTCATTGCCTTTTTGGTGATCCTCATTGTTGATTCTTTGGTTATTGTAGTGTTCCATGACTAATAGCTATAAAGCATCATCATAACAATATTGATATTATAAAGTTGTATCATTGGTTTAGGAAAAAGATTGGGGTCACTAAAAAAATTTTGTAGTTTCCCAAAGGCAAGCTAACATACTTTTCTCTTGTTTGCCTTCTAGGCTTTATCTGTTTCCACTATCTGTCATAGAGAGATAAATGCACATACACATACATGCACACTCTGATGGATGATGTCTATACATTGTCCATCCAACTGAATATTGTAGTCTTGATAGTAGATATTTGTCATTCATTTAGTATTTCTTTGCAGATAGTTAAATCAAATTCTTTTGGTTATGATTATGACTTTTAATTTAAGAGGCTCTAAAATTCTGGGCCTGATAATATAATGTCATCTGCAAAGATTTCACTGTTTATAGAAAATCCCTCTTTCATTGGGACTCACACTAAATCTCTATGATAGTGACAAACACCTTTGGTAAGCATATGCCTTTCTGTTTTTATGCTTTGCTTTGTATTAATCTTTTTTTTTTCTTTTGGAGGGCAATTGGGATTAAGTAACTTGCCCAAGGTCACATGGCTAGGTTTTTTGTTTGTGTGTGCATTAAGTGTCTGAGGTTGGATCCAAACTCAGGTCCTTCTGACTCCAGGGCCAACGCTCTATTCACTGCGCCACCTAGCCGCCCCTTTGTTTTTTTTTTTTTTGCTTTGTATTAATCTTAAGAGGCTATTTAAACATGGTTATCTCTTGTATCTTTCAAGGAGTCATTATTTTGACATCTGTATGGGACACAGCTGGTTGGAGAAAGATTTCAAGGTAGTGCTTTGTTCTATCTCTGTAAATGCAGACCTTCTTGGATGCCTTTGGGGGGCTGGGGTGGGGAGAAACAAGAAGCTCCAAGATGTTTTCCCATACCTTTGAAATATTTTCTTTTCCTTTAGAAATGTTGAGAATTAATGCTTCATTGATTTCAAGATTATATCATTTCCAGTATGGATTCCCTCTGTAAATACTTGTCTAGTCCAACTGCTTTTCTCATATTTGCCCTCTAGTGTTATTTCTGCTTCCTCAAAAAAATTCATCTAGAAGTGAAGGTAGAGTGCCAATGTGGGAGTTTCACTAATCTTGAAAATAATTTGTTATAAAAATCTCTTAAGATAATTTACATCTTTGTTCTGTTTCTTTCTTCCAGTTTCATCCTTTCATCTTTTAGTCTTTGTGATAACTCTCCTTAGTTGGGTCTCCTTGCCAAGGTTATATATATATATATATATATATATCTCCATACATTTTTTCCACTGCTGCTTGTTTTGTTAGACATTTCAGTTTATAATCTTCCATCAATTTTCTCCCTATGACTTTGCAAATGAAGTTATGTTTTAAATGCATTTTACCCTTGACTGCTACATCTTTCTCCTTGGCAAGTAGGTCAAAGTATTTGCAGATGATGGTATTTTTTAGGCTCTTTGGTTTTGTTTGGTCTTGTACAGTAGCCAAAGAATCAAAGCTGTTATGGCAGTTGATTTACATCAGTTATGTTTGGATATGAAATTGTTTGGTGTCAGCATCCTTTATCATATCCGTTTTCCGCTTTTCCATTTCAAAATTTGTTTAAATAGGTTAGGTGGGAGTTATTTTAATTGTACTTTATGTCTTCCTCATCGTTCTCCTAGTTTTATATTAATTTGATCTTTGCTCAAATAGGTAGTTTACATACAAACAGCTTATCCAGAAATGATTCCCATTTTAATAATTAATGTGTTATTAGGTCTGTTTGATTTTTTTGTGTCACGCTAATCAATTAGCAAACATTTATTAAGTGCTTACTATTTTTTTTGCCAGGGAGGCAACTGTGTGGCTCAGTGGATAGAGTGCTAAGCCTGAAGTCAGGAAGATCCGAGTTCAAATCCAGCTGTGACCCTGGGCAAGTCACTTAACCTCTGTTTGCCTTAATCCCCTGGATAAGGAAGTGGCAAACCAGTCCGTTATCTTTGTCAGTAAAATCCCACGAGGAGTATGGTCCACAGGGTCACAAAGAGTCTATGTGACTGAACGACTAAACAACAACAATAACAGATATTTTGCCAGGCACTGTGCTAAGCTGTAGGGATACAAAGAAAAAGAAAGCCAATTCTCTCTCAAGAGACATAGATTGTAATGTGGAAAGCAGCATATAAAAATCAGCATGTAGAGAATGAATCCATGATATATGATTACAGGGGAGGAGGTTCTGGTGGGTGAAGAGGACTGGATTAGTGAGTGGTAGTAGAGATGCAGAAACTAGAGTGTATGTATTTTAAGATGAGATTAAATTTATTAATTATGGAACAAGTATTTCAAGAGGGCACACTAGAAGGTCCAGGTGGACCTGGAGTGGGACATTAAGGGATATATTGTTGAGGGGGATGGCAATGAGGAAATGGAAAAAATGAGTTTGGGGAGGGAGAGGTGGTTTTTGACAACAGGAGAGTAGTACTATAGAGATGGAGAAAGTAGGAAGGTGTGGCAATATATTAACCATTGAGAAATGGGTCTAGGAAGAATACTAGTGAGTTCTCTTCATGAAGGCTAGTGACTAGAAGGTAACTTTAGGTATTGGCTCTTAAGATGTAGGAGGTATTGGAAATGACTGACACAATTAGGAGGTGACATATTTCTGACCTTCGGCTGCCATGTCCTGTGCATATTTAAAAAAATTTTTTTTCAATTGTAAAAATCCACCTTTTCTTCCCCTCTTTAAGAATGAATGACACTGATCAGAATTCCTAATTCTTTCAAAGTTGGCTTGTCTTTACCCTATTTTTATTGTTGTGTAAATTGTTCTTCTAGCTCTGTTCACTTCATTTTGTATCAGTTTATAAAAGTCTTTCCAGGTTTCTCTGAAACCCTTTATTATTTCTTAGAGTACAGTAGTATTCCATCTCATTTATTTACCAAAACTTGTTTAGCTATTCTCCCCTCCCCCATTGATAGGCACCATTTCAGATTCCTCTTTTTCTTACCTTAAAAGGGTCTATAAATGCTTTTGTATATTCTTAGAGTTTGTTTTGCTTAGGACTGATCTCCTACATAATCAGTCCTTCCTCTTATTCTGTCTTCTTTTTCCCCTTTCCTTATTTCCCTGTTGAATGAAATGTATTTCTGTACCAAACTCTGTATGTGTGTTATTCTTTTTTCTTTGATGAGTTCAGATGAGACTGAGGCTCGGGTGTCAGCTGCTCCCTCTTCACCCCCTCCTGTTTGTTTGTATAGATGTCTACTCTGATCATATGAGAAAGATTTCCCCTAACCTTCCCCTCCCTGATCCTCTTTTCCACTTTCTTTCCATTCTTCTTTGAAGATCATCAAGACATAGTAGAACCATGCCTGATATCCTGGGAACAATTTGGGGAGCCCAGGAGGCAATCTGGGTGTGGCCCTGTATCCTTGGGAGGTTGGGAAACCTAGGGAAGTGGCCAGAGATGGTTTGTCCTAATCCACTCACCATGTCCATCATTTTCTGATTTTGTTCTCAAAGAAACTATCAGTGATTTGTAGGTATGATTTTCATGTTTAGTCTACAGTTATGGACTTTTTCATTCCTTACTCCTGATCTGTATTTTCCAACTTTTTTTTTTTTTTGCCATCTTTACCTATGCCTACCTTTGCATGGAAGTCACTGAATATCAAAGTACGTGTTGATTTAACTTGGAGGGTCTTAACAAGTTCTCTATATAATTTCTCTACCATCTTTACTCTGCAACAAATGTTGACATTTGAATTGTAATTATTTTCATGGTCATCTTTTTGCAGAAGCTTATTATGAGCCCTGTAATATGAAATAACCAAATGTTTCACAAAATGTTGTCTTTGGACATATAAATGTTTCTTGTATTTAAATCACATCATCATTCAGTTCAAAATACTCTACCTGAACTCATAAGCTCCAATGAATTCTATTATAATCTATATACAAGTCATTTTCAGATCTATTTATCCAGCCCTAACTTTCTTTCTGACTTTCAATCTCTTATCTCTAACTACCAATTAAGACATCTCAAGCTGGATGTCCTGAAGATATTTTAAAATACATGTCTTCTCTTCTTAGACACTCTGAGAAAGGTCCTTGTCACCTCACTATTGCAATATCCTCATGGTTGGGTTTCCCTACCTCAAGTATCTCTGCTCCAGTTCATCTTCCACTCAGCTGTCCAAATAATCTTTCTAAATTTAGCAACTGACTATGTCAATCCCATTTCCATTTAGTAAACTCCAGTGGCTCCCTAATGCTTCCAAGGTCAAATATAAAATCCTCTCTTCGGCTTTTAAAACCTTTCATAAAATGTGACCCTTTCTTATCTTTTCATTCATACAAATTGTGCCCCTCCATGTACTCTATGATACTAACTTCCTTGATTTTCCTTTCACAAGATACTTCATCTCCCAACTGCATTTTTTATTGACTATCTCTTATGTCTGGGATGCTCTCCTTCCTGATCTCTACCTCCTTGTTTTTCTGGCTTCTTTCAGGTTTTAAGTAAAGTTTTACTTCTTACAATAAGTTTTTCCTTGTCCTCCTTAATCTTAGTGTCTTCTCTCTGGGATTATCCTCAATTTTTCCACTATATATCTTGTTTGTACCTGGTTTTTTACATGCTATCCCCCATTCTACTGTCCTTGAGAACACAGGGACTGTTTTTTGCGTTTCTTTGTATCCCTAGCACTTAACAATTGCCTGGCACAGGGTTAAGTGTTTATCAGTGCTTCTTGTCTTGATTCTTTACCAAAGACATTTGTTCTTATACTATTAATTTTTTTACTTTATTATTCATAGAAGAAAAACAACAGTGAAGACATTATGTATTTATGCAGACTACAAATCAGATGAAAGCTATACTCCAAGCAAGATCTCCGTCAGAGTAGGAAATAATTTTCACAACCTTCAAGAAATCAGAGTAAGTCAATTACAACTTTTCAAATGTGCCTAATCTTTTAGTCTTTTGTGCAATAGAATTTTATAATGTCTTTTTTTTTTTTTGGAGGGCAATTGGGGTTAAGTAACTTGCCCAAGGTCACACAGCTAGGTTTTTGTTTGTGTGTGCATTAAGTGTCTGAGGCCGGATCCGAACTCAGGTCCTTCTGACTCCAGGGCCGACACTCTACTCACTGCGCCACCTAGCTGTCCCCATAATGTCTTTTTAATAGAAACAAGTTACTATAACATTAAAGGAAAATCTTAAATACTTTTAAAATATGAAATTTCTGCATTCTTCTCTTTTGGAGCTATTTTGGAAATATTTCATTTTCCTTTTTCTTGAATTTTACTCTGTGATTTATGAGACTTTTCAGAAAGACCATGCTTTGAAAATATAAAATCAACAAGTCTGTCATTGGCATTTTTGCTAATAAAAATAACTTAACTTTTATTAAGTGATTTACAAATATCTCACTCTGTCTTCATAGCAACACTGAGAGGTAGGTACTGTTTTATTACCCCCATTTTGCAGTTGAAGAAATGGAGGCAGACAGAAGTTAAATGATTTGCCTAAGGTCACACAACCAATAAATGTCTGAGGCTAGGTTTGCATTCAGGGTTTCCTGACTCCAGGTTCCATTCTCCAACCACTATGCCACCTCACTGCCTTATCCTAGAATGGAATTTGTTTTGCTTGACCAACCAAAATTCCTGAATACTCATGAAGAAACTTGCTACTCACCTCCACATGGAGAGTCTGTCAACTCAGAATACAGATTGAGGCTTGTGGGCTTTGTTTTGGTTTTGGTCATGACTAATGTACATATAGGCTTTTTTTCTCTTTGATGTGTTTTTATACCCAATTGTTTATGTGTTTAACCTGTCTTTGTACATTTCAAATAAGATTGAGGTATATCTCATGCACACTCCACTCACTCCTTCCTCCATGTTCATAGTATACTTTTCTTTCCACATACCCCAATCATGAGGAATCACAAGTTGCACTCCCTTCTTCCGCCTATGTACATTAGTATATTCTTCTTTTTACCTTCCCTTCTCCGAAAACCCTCAGAAAAGCATCAGTTCACCTCCAAAACCTTATTATTTAACACTCTCAGTATGTTTGAAGACATTAAAGTTGGGATGGTTTTCTTCTTCCTATTACACTTTTGTGCAGTTCTAGGATATAAGAAGTCACTTAGTATTGAAGGTTCTCATTAGACTTAATGATCTTTTCAGCATGATGGGATTTTAGGTTTTTGTTGGAGTAATTGTGAGAGAACTGAGCTGCTTGTTTGTTTAAAAACCTATATTAGTTGAAAAACCCTAACAATTTTTTTTCTTTTTGGAGGGGGGAAGGCAGGGCAATTGGGGTTAAGTGACTTGCCCAAGGTCACATGACTAGTAAGTGTTAAGTGTCTGAAACCAGATTTGAACTTTGGTCCTCCTGACTCCAGAGCTGGTGCTCTATTCACTGTGCCACCTAGCCACCCCCCTAACAGAATTTTTAATCTCTTTTTATTTTGGATCTTGTGTACTTGTGAGCTTTTTTCTATTTGTTGTTGTTGTTCAGAGTTCTATTGTATTTCTTATTAAGTGGTGATTTTTGAAAGGGGTGAAAGTAAACCAATTTGGTTCATTTGGGAAAGGTAAGCGTGGACTGTTTGAAATGTCCACTAGATGTCATTGTTGTCCTTAATTGCTAGGCTTATGTCTGATTTCTAATAAGGTTCACTTTCAGTGGCAATGTTCTTACTTCACACTGGTTTGTTGTTTGTTTTTATATACACACACGTGTGTGTGTGTGTGTGCATGTATCCTCACACATATAGTGTGCATATTTATGTATATATGTGTGTGTGTGTGTGTGTGTGTGTATATGTATATATATATGTAGGTGTCTATATATAAACATATAAATACACAAACTTAAATTTTTAAAAAAGAAATTTTAAGTATTCCTTAAGTTAGGGTTCTGGCTTCATGTATTAGAGAAAATATATTTTGAACTCTATTGAAAACAATATTAACTTTGATAGTAACTCAGTAATTTAAATAGTTCAACCACTATATTTTTGATACAGTGGTTGAAGGCAACCTTGTCTCTATAAAGCAGCTTAAATGTTATAGAGTATAAAAAATTCAGAAGACTGTAACATCCTTTTTTGGTAACATCCTTAATTTTACCTTGTGTGGTAGTATAAATCTATACACACACACACACACACACACACACACACACTCTCTCTCTCTCTCTCTCTCTCTCTCTCTCTCTCTCTCTCTCTCTTTCTCTCTCACTCTCACGAGAATACACACACGGACCCATATGAATATCTCCACCATTTTCCTGAGAAGCAATAACACTAAATGTACCAGACGGTAATAGAATTTGTATCCCTGCAGAGCTGGAAGAGCACATGCAGCAGCTTGCCACTAATAGACCAGAACTTTTGGCTGCTGCTGTAGAATGTTATCGCTGAACACTGTGGAGCTCAGGACCTTGTAGAGAATTTGGCTGGCATTTAAATAGCTTCCATTTGATGAATTTGTTTCACCACTTTCCTACTTTTATAAGTTGGAGAAAGAGAAGAAACAGCACTGTTTTCTTTTAAAAAGCCAAGGTGAGGAGGATACTAAACTTCTTTTCAAATTTCCACTAAAAGTTCCTACATGGTTTTGCTTTCTTGCTGGTTGTTCTGACTTAGAAGCTAAGACAGGTCATTAAATTAGTGTGAACTGTTACAAGATCTTTTGAGCAAAGTATGCATAATCATTCCATTGGTTGTAGGACTGATTAAATTCAATGGAAAATCCAACTAAATTTTTAAAAATATTCTTTTTCCCCCCATAAAAGCCTCCAAGTATACAAAATTTAGAGTATATTATAGGTTGCTTTATTTTCTCACATAAGTCAAATCAACAGTCATTTATTAAGCACCTTCTGTGGGCCTATACTGTGCTAAGAAGCACTGGGGATAGAAATAAAGGTAAAAAACAGTCCCTGCTCTTAAGGGGTTCCCAGTGTAATGGAGAAAACAATATGTAAACTATGTACAAACAAGCCATCTATGGGAAAGATTGGAAACGATCACCAGAGGGAAAGCACCAGCATTAAGGAGAATTCAGAAGGGCTTCTTTCAGAAAGTGAGATTGTAACTGGGACTTGAAGGAAGCTGGGAGTCAGAGATGAAAGGGAGAGCATTCCAAGCATGGTGGATAGCCAGTGAAATGAATGGGGGCAGGAGGTCAAGTGACTTGTGTGAGGAATTTCAAGGAGGCTTGTGTCACTAGATTGCCAAGTATATGGAAGAAAATCACGTGTAAGAAGACTAGGAAATTAGGGAGGGTCCAGGTCAGTTTGGGCTGTAAAAGCTAAAGAGAAGATTTTATATTTACTCTTGGATGTATTAGGGAGCCACTAGAGTTTATGGAATGCAGGTGGGAAGAGGGTGGTGACCTGGTCAGACCTGCCCTAAGTATAGGGAAATCAGTCATTTATTCAGCTGAGGGGGAGATGGATTAAAGAGAGGCTTGGGGCAGGGAGGCCAACCACCAGGTTATTGCAGTAATCCAGGAGTGGGGGGTGATGAGGACCTGTAATAGTGATAACAGTGTTAGAGGAAAGAAGATTGTGTGAAGGAGAAATCTTGTGAAGGTCTTTGCAACAAATTGGATATGGGGGTGTGGGAGAGAGCAAGTCATACCTAATTTGTCAGCCTCAGGGACGGTGGTCAGTTAGTAAACATTTATTAATCATCTACTGTGTGCCAAGCAGTGAGCTAAGTTCAAGGGATGCTAATTAGAAAAAGAAAGGCAATCCTTGCCCTCGAGGAATTTATCATCTAATAAGGGATGACAGTATACAAAGGTGAAAGGTGGGGAAGGTTCAGGACCCAGTTGAGGATGCTGGAATTGAAACCAAGCAAAGCAGCTGATGGAAAATAAAGTCAGCTGAAAAGTTTTGAGCATTCTATAAAAGGATGCTTTGGGAGGAGTTTATGGCTTCCCTCTCTAGCCTTCCAGTCAGAGGGGAGAGGCAACTGAGAGTGCTAAGGAGGTGTTAGTATCAAAGCTGAACCAGTCTCCATGATGATGCACTTTCAGGTGATGAGCTTATCTTGGGGGAGGCATGTTCCTGGAGATGAAACCAAGCAGAGCAGGTAAAGGGAAAGAGGATGGTGGTATCCTCAAAAAAGTTGGAAAGTCAGGGAGAAGGGCTTACTTTTTGGGAAAAAGATGATTACTTTAATTTTGGACATGCTGTTTACA
Organism: Gymnobelideus leadbeateri; assembly: GCA_011680675.1. Lineage (NCBI taxonomy): Eukaryota > Metazoa > Chordata > Mammalia > Diprotodontia > Petauridae > Gymnobelideus > Gymnobelideus leadbeateri. Next base: position 1,021,349 of record WOXC01006312.1, on the reverse strand, counting down.
ATGTCTGCAGGACATCCAGTTGGAGATGTCTATTAGGCAGTTGGAGATGTGAAACTAGAAGTCAGAAGAGAGATTAGGACTGGATAAAAAAAGAGTCATCTTCATAAAATAATAGGGGAGCTTTTGAGATCACCACGCAGAAGAGTAGAGAAGGAGAAGGGAATAGGGACCAAAGTAGAGTGTTGGGGTACATTCGCAGTGAGCAGGCACTACCTGGATGAAAATTCAACAGAGACAACTGAGAAGGCGCAATAAGGTAGATAAAGAGAACCAAGAGAGAGCAGTATCACAGAAGATCATAGAGGGATGAAAGCATTGAGGAAAAAAGGGAGAAAAATTTCTTGGTTTTGCTGTTTATTGGCAATAATATTATTGCCAATAAATAATGTAATTTTTAAAATTTGTGTTCAGAGGAGAAGTTTGTTACCTATTTTTCAACTCTTTTTTTGTTCACAACAGTTTAGCCATATTAAAACTAAAATATCTGGTATTCATTCTGCATTTTTCCCAGTCTCCTTGAAGGATCACTGTTTGAAGATCAAGCTATTCCATTGACATTATAAAAAACGGTGAGGCCATGCAGTGCTCCTTTTTCCAGATAACCTTAGGAGGGACTTAAAATGGCTCTAAAGTCAAGATTTCCTTCATAATAATAGAATGTTGCATGAACTATGCCAGTCTAAGTAGATTGTTTTGAAGCAGTAACTAACATGAGCATATTCTGTTCTTGTTGTTGTTCCATCATTTTCAGTTTTGATGCCATTTGAGGTTTTCTTGGCAAAGATACTGGAGTGGTTTGCCATTTTATTCTCCAGCTCATGTTACAGATGAGGAACTGAGGCAAACAGGGTCAAATGAGTTGCTTAGTGTGATGCAGCTACTAAGTATCTGGGGCCAGATTTGAACTCACCAAGATGTCTTCCCGACTTCAGGCCTAGAACTCTATCCACTACGCCACCTAGCTGACTTCTGTGTTTCCACAACTAAGTTTCTCCATAAAGATCTTAGCTTAAAAAGGCTATGTAGGGGGTTTGCTAGGTGGTGCAGTGAGTAAGAGCACTGGCCCCAGAGTTGGGATGACCTGGGATCGGTTCCAGCCTCAGTACTTAGCACCCACATATGAATAACTAGCCGTGTAACCTTGAACAAGTTACTTAACCCCAGTTGCTTTAAAAAAAAAAAAAGGCTATCTAGGGCCATCTCCAGTCATCCTGATCTATATCTTGCCACTGGACCCACATGCTCTGGAGGAGAAATTGAGGCTGGTGACTTTGCACAGTCCTGCCTCACTTAAAACCAGTTCACTTGTAAGTCATCTTCCTGATGTCATTGGTCCTCTTTGAGAATGAAGGACAAACAAGAGCAGCTTTCCCATGAGATATGGAAGTTAATGATTCGGGAATATTGTAAATGGTATAATTGACATATCTTGCTTGCTCATAGAGGAAGAAAGAGCCTGGCTCTTCTGAGGATATTATCCAGTTAACCGTTTAGAATATATTATAGGGTTAGTTTTTGGCAAGTTACTTTGCATGAGCAGAATTATCAAACAAGATGACCTCCCTTGAATTTGTAAATCCCTTATATTTTAATGTATCCTGGGGTTTCATTTTACATTTTAGAAAATTATGGTTTTTATTCCTAGAAAGCAATAAATGTGTGTATGGAATAGTTTCATATTAAGAGCTATGAATATATGACTTTAATCAGAAAAACCCGAATCTTTTAAAGGAAATCTTTCCCAGAAAACATTTATGACTTCTTAAGCTTCAGTCAAAATCAACATTAAATGTGAATTTTTAAAAATCGTTATGATTTTAAATCATAGGATCAAAGACTTAGAGCTTGAAGGAACATGATATGGAAGAGGAAACTGTTGACCAGATAGATGAAGGGATTCAGGGCCCCATAAAGAGTAAGTAGCAGAGCCAGGATTTGAAATCAGGTCCGTTGATTCCAAACCCATCACTTTTGTCACTGTACCAAGCTACTTTCAGAATTCAGCATTTCAGCAATTTTAAGAAATGCCCACCATGCATCTCACTGTGCTAGGTGCTAGGAATATAAAAGTGAAAATCAATACAGTATTGGACCTTACGTAGCTAAAAATGGGAGATTAAGGAGGGAAAACAAAAAACTGATAGAAAGAAGAATGTGTTGAAGGCAAAGGAGCTGCTAAAATACTATATACAAATGAATCTACAAGAACAATTTCAGTTTTAGGGAGATAGAAAAGATGGCAAATGATCTGGGCCCTTAAGGAAAAAAAGGCTTTCAACAAATGGAAAATTGGATGCAAAAAGTTCTGAGTATGGGAGAATGGCCTACACAAAATCCGTCAGCAAATATGTATTAATTTATCTCATTTTTAAAAATCCTGAACAACAAACATCAACTGAAATAAGCACTTCTATATACACAATAGAAAGCAAGGGTTGAATGTGAAGCTATGTATATCATATGCATCTTGCCTTTCTACTTATATAATACATTTAAAATGTTACTTTCAGAGCTATCCTTCTTGTCTGTTATTTTTTCTGCCCTACCTTTTGTTTCCTTCTTTACATTTAAAAAACATATTTCAATGACCTTTCCCCCACCCTTTTCTCAGCACCATTATGTCTTGCTCCCCTTTCCCTTCCTAAACTTCTTTCCACTAAATTGAGGAAAAGGGAAGCCAAAACCTTTGCTACAGATATGAATAGTCAAGTACAACAAATTCCCAATTTGGCAGAATACAAAAATGTTTACATCATTTTGCATCTTGGGTTTATCACATATTTGTCAGAAGGTATGTAACATGTTTCCTAATTAGTCAGTCCTCTGGTTGGTCATTGCATTGGTCAGAATTATTATTGTATAAATTGTTCTTCTGCTTATGCTCACTTTGCTCTGTATGCTTTCATAAGAGCCTTCCCTGGTTGTACAATAAAATTCCATAATTTGTTTAGCCATCCACTAGTTTTTGGATACCCTCCCCCTTAATTTCTAATTATTTAGCACTACAAAAAAGAGCCACTATAAGTATTTTTGTACATCTAGATTCTTTTCTTATTTGATCCCTTTGGGTTACAGGCATAATAGTGGTATTACTAGGTAGTGTAGTGAATAGACTCCTGAACTTGGACGTGGGAAGACCTATATTCAAATCCTTCCTCATACATTTATCAGCTATAACCTATATCACATAGCTACTCAGCCTCAGTTTTCTCGAAAAAATGGAGATAATAGCACTATACCGTGCTATAATAATGCAGTAACTTCATAAAGCTAATGTGAGGATCAAGTAGAATATAAAAAGAGCTGTGTAAACCCTTAAAGTCCTTTATATTACTATTGTCATCATTGCTGGGTCAAAGTGTACACACACTATAAAGCCTTTTGGGGTATAATTCTAAATTGTCTCTTCATGTCCTGTTTCCCCAAAACATTTCCAGCAGTTGTCATTTTCCTTTTTTGTTTTCTTTAACAATCTGATGGGTGTGAGATAGAAATTCAGAGTTGTTTTCATTTGCATTTCTCTAAATTATTGGTGATTTTAAGTATTTTTTTTCACATAGCCATTGGTAACTTGGATTTCTTCCTTCTGAAAATTGTTCATATCCTTTTACGATTTATGGATTAATGAATGACTCTTGTTCTTATATATTCAAAGTAGTTCTTTTTATATCTTGCCCATGAGATCTTTATTAGAGTAACTTGCTGCAAAGATTTTTCCTAATTAACTGTTTTCTTTCTAATTTTAATTACATTGATTTTGTGTAAAAACTTTTAAATTTTATGTAATGAAAATTGTCTATTTTGTCTTCTGTCCCTCTATTGTTTGGTCATGAACCTTTTTCCTTATCTACAGTTCTGAAAGGATTTATTTTCTTATTTACTCCTCTAATTTTTTTATATGACCTTTTTACACCTTAGTTATATATCGATTTGGAGCTTCTCTTGGCATATGGTGTGAGCTGTTCTTCTCTACCTAACGTGCTAGACCACTTTACAGTTTTCCCAGCAATTTTTATCAGATAGAAAGTGCTTATTCTAGGAGTTAGGGTCTTTGATTTTATTAAGCACTTTTTTTCATTGTTCTCCCGGTACTTCACGACTTCTAAATCTGTTCTTCTCTCTCCACCCTGTCTATTTCTCATTATTTTCTCGGGTCATTAGCCCTAGTTTGACTGCCTTTTCCTCCCTCTCCAACCCAATGTTTAACCATTTCAAATCTTTACTTTCTTTTGCTCTTGAGTCTCTTGCCCAAATGCCCTTTCATCACCTTTTTCTTGCCAAATCTTAGCCCTAGATTACTTTTACCTTCTGCCTTCCTTACCCCTATTCACTAGCCCCTAAATGAAGCTGGAGGAAATTGAACAACAGTGCTAACTAGGTCCCATACGAATCTTAATCATCCTGTCCAACCTCAACTGGGCCCTCACTACAACAAGACACTTCTTTTATTCCTTCCTAATCTAATCGATTTCCCATCTTATTCTTACAAAAGCTAAAAAGTTATAGAAGCCAGCTCAAGCCCGTAGAACCACCTCCTCTCTCCTTTCTCAGATGAGAACCTTGCTTCTTACTTGACAGAAAAAAAAAATTAAGGTTATTCAGTCTGAATAGCCCCTTCTCCCATTCTCTTCATATCAAAATTCCTTGAAATAAATTTCTGTTCTCTCTAACTTTCTTCCAACCTATCAGAGAAGTGTGACCCTTCTACTAGCCAAAACCAGCCTTTCTGCATATGCACTTGATTACAAGAGATTATATCCTGAATCTTCACCGTCCCCCCAAATCTTCAACCTTTCCTTATCAACTGTTTTCTTCCCTACCTCCTTTAACATGTCCAACTCTCCTCCATCCTTAAAAAAGAAAAATCTTCCTTAGACCTGGCCTTTTCCCGTTCCACTGGCTAGCATCCTATATTCCTCCCTCTCCCCAAAGTCTATACTTACTTCCTCCTCCACTTCCTTTACTTACACATTCTGGCTTCCAAACTCATCATTCAGCATAAACTGCTTTCTCCAAAGTCATCATTGACCTCTTAATTGCTAAATCTTTACTAATTCTTAATCCTTTTGACCCAGCTGGCCATCCTCTGTCTATATATGTTCTCCTCTGGGTTTTCATGACACTTATTTTCCAGTTTGCCTCTTACCAGTTCCCTGTTAGAATGTAAACTCTCGTCACAAGTAGGGATTGTTTCATTCTTTTACATATATCCCTGTCACCCAGCATACTGTCTGGCAGTTTAATAGGTGTTTAATAAATTCTTACTGATTGATTGTATATGTTATATAATTAATCTGTCCCGTTGATCAATCTTCCTGTTTTTTTTACCAGTCTCAAATAATCTGACCCCTGCCTTTCTTACTCCTGTGCACTCTCTGATCCAGTGACACTGGTTTTGTTATTCATCTAACAAGACATTCCACCCCCTGATTCCATACATTTTCACTGGCTGTCCCCCATGTCTGGAATTCTCTTCCTTCTCATCTCTGACTCCCGACCTCTCTGGCTTCCTTCAAGTCTCAGCGAAAATCCCACATTCTGTAAGATGCCTTTTTGAGTCCCTCTTAATGCTAGTGTCTTCCTTTCGTTGCTTATCTCCACTTTATCCCCCATACAGTTTGTACAGAGTTGTTCTTCCCATCAGACTGTGAATTCCTTTAGAGAAGGGACTGATTTTTTTTGTTTGTTTGTTTTTGGGGGGAGCATATTTCTTTGCATCTCCAGCAATTAGGACACTTATTGGCATGTCATAAGTGCTAAATAAATGCTAGTTGACAACTGACTTAAATTATACTTTTCCTTGAGTAACCTAGTGATTTGTGAAATAAGCCCCTTTAATGCAGTGTGCATAGAGCAATCTTGGGAAAATATTTTAATCAACTGCTTAAATATTTTAACACAATTTTAGCATAAAACAACATTTTAACATAAGATATTTAAAGTAATTTAACAGAATTTAAGTATTTTTTTCTCCAAAATTGTTTTTTATATGTACAGGCTTTGGTCATTTGAGATATTTGATATGTAATGTTTTAGATCTATAATAGAGCAAAACTGCAGCCTATTTCTTATCACTTAACCTAGATTGGTCTATTTGGTATTAGGGCATAGTTCAGTTCCTTCTATGATAAAATGTGTCTTGTAATACATATTCCTCTGTGGTTCTTTTTTTTTAGCTTATTTTTTATTTTAAAAATTGACACATTTTCCTATCATTATCATTTCTGTATATATCCCTTCATTTCCAAATATATACCTTCTCCTTCTGTCCTCAGAGAGCCATTATTTGCAAAAAAGAAAAAAATAAAAACAAAAAAGAAAAGAAAAGAAAAGAAAAAAAACTTAGCACATTAAGCCTAAGAATATGTTCTGCATTATAACAACTGTTCTGTGTCTAAAAATGCATGTCTCTCTTTATACCTCTCTTCTAGTAGTGTTAAACACAAATAGAAGTGGATCCCCTGCAGGCTGCATTTTAACTTAGGTGATTTTCTATGTTTTATTTATATTTATTTCTTTAAGCATCCCAATTATATTTTAATCTGGCTCCAGCTACACTGCAAGTTTGACACCTCTGTTCTAGACCAGATGATGGATCTGTCTTCCACAAGTTAGGATGTATGTTTCATCTGTCTTTCAAGATCTTGATTTGACTTCTGCTTTGGGCACAGTATTAAAATCTTATTTTTGTATTGTTTTTATATTATTTCTCTTCACTTTTTTGTAGTGGTTACTGTATAACTTAATTTCTTAGTTCTGACCATTACAGTCTATATCAGTACATACAAGTCTATCCATTTTCTAAATGTCATATTAATTTTTGTGTAATAAAATTCCATTACATTCATAATCTAAAATTTGTTCAGCCATTCTCAGATTGATAGACAGGCACTTCTTTTGTTTTCAGTTCTTTACCACAACAGAAAGTGCTTCTATAAATATGCTTATACATATAAATCCTGTCTCTTTTCTTCTTTATTTCTATGGGGTATATACCTACCATTTTTGTTGGGTCAAAAAGTATGTATATTTTAGTGCCTTTTGGAGTATAGTTTCAAATTGTTTTCCAAAGTGGTCTGAACTAATTCATAGCTCCACCAACAGTACATTGTTAGCCTTTAAATTTTTTTTTTTTTTTACAAAACCTCAAACAGTTGCAATTTCACTCCCTTTTTTTTTTTTTAAATTTTCCAACCTATTGGAGTGAGTTGGAATCTTAGGGTTGTTTTAATTTACATTTCTATTAGTGATTTTTGATAATTTTTTTTTCCATTTTTTTATCTATACCCTTTCTTTTTTTGTTACTGATTTTGACTTTTGCTATATTTATTTGCTTGACTATACACATAGAGCTGATTATGAAATAACTATTATGTATGTAATTAGGAATTTTCTGTCACAATATAGTCAATTTCTTTTTCTTTTTTTTTGGTGAGGTGGTGGTAGTGGTGTCCCATTCTTGACATGTTGAGTACTTTTTGACTCTTAAAGAAAATAATTGTGGTAAATAGACAAGGCTTCTGAGTAGTCTATAAGCTATTGGTTACTTTCATTTCTTAATCTTAAACCCTCTTTCCCAAGAGTTAACACTATCCTCCCCCATATCTATTTTTGCATTGAAATGAATGAATATCAAAATTTTTGTTGAATTAATTTTGAAGAACTTGTCAGGTTCTTCATAGACTTTCTCAACTTCACCCTCTGTAATTGAGATTAACTCATAAACTGCAATTACCTTCATGGTGGTCTTTTTGCTTATGTTTGTCATGAACGCTAAAAGGCACGGTGACTAAGTGTACAGTGAAATGACGTTTTTTATTGCCTTTGATTGCATGATGAAACCAAGTCTTTTATTCAGTTCCTGTGAGTCATGCTTCTATTTAGCTACATTTTTATGTCTTCCTGTTTCATTTATACCAAGACTGTCAATAAGAGTGTGGTTCAACCTCATCATTCATGTGTAAGCTTGGTTGTTGGTCCTTGGACAAATATCACCCATTAAGAAAACCACCAGTTAATTGATGTTTATAGATGACCTAAGACCTGTATTATTTTAGCATCTTCTCCTGTCATATTCTAACATGAAATGAGTCTAGAAAGATAGATTGGAGCCATATTTGGTCTTAAATGCCACACAGGGAAGTTTGTGTTTTATCTTAAAAGCAATAGGGAGCTGTTGAAACCCCTTGAGCAAAAGAATGACATGTTCAGACTTTTGCTTTAAGTATATTTATTTGGCTTTTATATTCAGAGTGCGATAAAGATGTGAAGAACTTGAGGCAGAGAGAAAAAAAAGTTTGCTATTGCAATATTTTAAGAGAGGGCTTTTGAAGGTCTAGTCTGGACATAGATGTGAAATGATATGGAGGCAGAATCAAATAAACTTGGTAACTAATTGAAGATGGAGTTGAGGGAGAGTGAAGAGTTGAGGATGACTCTGATGGATCTAATGTCAGTTTTAACAAAAATAGGGAGCTTAGGGAGAAATAAGCTTAGGGAGAACACAGAGTAAAAGACAAGTTCCATTTTGGAAATGTAAAGTTTGAGACGTCTTTAGAATAACCAGGTGTAATGGGAATGGGAATTTGAAGATCTTCCCTGCCCCTTAATAGACCTAGGGGGGAGTTTGAAGACCTCCCCTGCTGTGAAAGTAAACTCTGCCCCCTAATAAGCTGAATGTAATTACATGGAGCCTGTGATGGAAGGAATTTTCTAAAGGGTAGAGCAGAGCCCACAGGAAGCTTCCCTACTATGAAGATGAACTCTGCCCCCTGATAGGCTGAAGGTAGTCACATGGAGTCTGGGGTGGGAGGAGTTTGCTGAAGGGAAGCAGAGCCCACCGGAAGCTGGTGTTCAGAGTTAGCCAGACTCTGAGGGAGAGAGGACACTCATTAAGGAAATATAGAGGTTTGTGAGTAAATATTGATCTTGTATTGGTTTGTGGGAAGGCTGAAGGATGCTGTGGCTCTCAGTGTTATGGCCTCTGAATATCTTTGGTACTATGATGGAATTGGCTTACTGGTTTTGGGATTCAGTTTTCTGGTGTCTAAAAATGCTTCAGTTCTATTCTCTACCTGGAGAATCTGGTATATTTTTCGATCAAACCTCATGTGATAGTTATAGTCACAGTCTTTATCGTGATCGTGAGCACTGTAAATATTGCCTTGGTTCTACACCAAGTGATAGAGATGGGTCAGAACTCCAGAGAGAAAAGTTGGCTGGTTAGGTAGATTTGAGAGTCATTTGTATAAAGATAATAATTAAAAGCTAGTGCATCTGATGAGATCACATAGAGAAAGTATATAGAGAAAAGAGGACCCCGTTCACAATCCTGGGATAATCTGAATATAGAGTAATGGATCTGTATAATAACACAGCATAGGAAGATAAAAGAAAGTCATAAGTGGGAAAACCAGGAAAGAACAATATCATGAAAACCCATAGAGAAGAGAGTGTCCAAAAAGAGGTAGATTGTTTCTAGTGTCAAATGTTGCAAAGAAATTAAAAAGAGGAGAGACTGAAAAATAAGCATTGGATTCAGAATTATAATTATTGAATTAGAAGCATTTGGGATTGTTGCCTGATACTCCCCACCTTTGCACCTGGCCTTCTCTCACATTTTTATCTTGAACTTAAACACACCAAAAAGGGAGCATAACACACATAGCAGTACACGAAAAGAGAATTCTGTATGAAACTGTAAATCTCCATTTCCTACAACTTACTTTTTTTAAAAAAAAGCATATGATAATAGGCAGTGAAAATGGCAGATGAGAGGCAACCACCTAGCTGAACTCTAACAACATTCCTCTGTAAACAACTTTAAGATAATGCCTCAAATCAAATTTTGGAGTGGTAAAACCAGCAAAAGGTTAAAGTAAGACATTTTTCCAGCCCAAGAAAACCTAAGAGGTTGGGAGACATTAGGGTGGAGGCCTGTCTAGACCCACACATGCAACAGTGTCAATAGCAATAGCAGCTTTAGCAATTCTCAGCCCAGACATGGTAAGGTACAGCTGGTCAGAAAGAAATTACAGGATACTTTTTGGTGGTGCTGGAGATAGCTAGCACTGATTGGCATCTCTTTGGCAATATGCAGTTCTGGGTCATAGTTCCAGAGCAGAGAGGACTTTTAGGGGTCCGTTGTAAGGGAGCAGGGGCCCTGGTTATAGTCCAAAACAAAAAAGAGTGCTAGCCCTTGTGGCTACAGTGGAGCAGCAACCCTTCTTGGGTAAAGACCTGTCCCAGGATCCCAAGATCACACCATTATCAAAGCGCCAAAAACTTTCAGACTCCCAGAATTAGCTCTGAAAATAGCAACACAAAGCTTGGGACAGTGCCTCCCTATCCCTAGATGAGCAAAGTAACAGGCTGGAAAAGTTCAAAGTCAAGAAATAGGCTGGAAAAATGAATGAATAACAACAACAAAGAATCTGACTATAAAAAGCTACTATAATGGCAGGAAAGACTAAGACATAAACTCAGAAGTAGTAAATAGCCACCAAAAAAGCCTCAAAGAAAAATACTAATTGGACCCAAATCCAACAAGAATTCCTGGAAGAGGTTTTTTTGTTTGTTTGTTTGTTTGTTTTAAGAGTTGACTGGTAGAAAAAAAACATGAAAATAAGTGAGTGATGAAAAAAAATTATGAAATATGAATTAACAGCTTGTTTAAAAAAAAGCAGAAAAAAGACTGAAACAAATACCTTAAAAAACAGAATTAGGAAAAAAACAGAATTAGCCAAATGATAAAAGAAGCAAAAAAAAAAAAAAAACACATGGAAGGGAAGAACTCATTAAAAAGCAAAATAGGTCAAATGGAAAAGGAGCATAAAAATTCAGTGAAGAAAACAACTCCTTAAAAAGCTGATTGGCCAAATGGAAAAAGAAGTACAAAATGTCACTTAAGAAAATAATTTCTTTAAAAAAAATTACATACATACATATATATATATATATATATATATATATATATATATATATATATATAGTGAACACTCTATTGCATAACAAATCTGAGCAAAACATTCACAGTAAATCAAGGTACAGCATTCACAAGGTTAAAACTTATCACAGAAAACCACGATATAGTATTATCAATAGTTTGTCATGGGGCCACTACATTAACTCAATTATTCAGCAATCAATTACTGAGTATCATTAATCACTAAATACAATCATTAGAGGATACACAAACCCTCCACATAGGTCACTAGTAAACTACAGTTTCATCATTACTCAGTCCCCAGCGAGAGGTCTTTTCATGTTGACTTGGGGACTTTTCTCAGATTCCCTGGATCCCCTTCCATGGTCCCAGGTTCTCCCTGGATTCACCAGGCTGTCACCTGAGTTCAGTGGCAGACAGCTCCCAGTTCCTTGTCCAGCTCTCTGGGTAGGTCTTGCTCCACACTGAAGTTCACAGGGTCCGGTCCATTTTAAATCCTTCACAATTTCTGCTCCCGGGAATTCAAGGCTCAAGCAAGCCACAAACAAAGTCCCTGCATTCCAGTCATGCTTCCTCAGTCTGCAGCTCATTCAAAAACCAAAATCACATTATCCAGCCTGGGGAGAGGCTGGACTCTCCTGGACTCCTGGGCTCCTGGGCTCTTGTTCAGAAGAAGCTCTACCACCACAAGTTCTCAGGAAATTCTGGCTCAGTTATCCTTTCTCTCTTCTGTAGCTGCTCTGCCAACAGATTCTTGTCTGAAGAAAGTTCTCAGCAAACAACTTCTTAAAAATTACAGTTGTGTCAAGTGAAAGTTAATGGCTACATGAGACATTAAGAAACAATAAAACAAAGTCAAATGAATGAAACAAAAAGAAGAAAATGTGAAATCTCTCATTGGAAAAACAACCGACCTGGAAAATAGAGTGAGGAGAGAGAATGTAAGAATTATTAGACTACCTGAAAACCATGATTAAAGAAAGAGCTTAAACATCGTATTTCAAGACATTAACAAGGAAAACTTCCCTGATATCTTAAATCTATAGGGTAAAATAGAAATGGAAAGAATCTACCACCCACCTCCTGAAAGAGATTCCAAAATAAACTCCTAAGAATATTATAGTCAAATTCCAAAGCTCCTAGGTCAAAGAGAAAATACTTCAAGCATCTAGAAAGAAACAATTCCAGTATTATGGAGTCACAGTTAGGGTCATACAAGATTTAGCAGCTTCCCTGTTAAAGTTATAGAGGGCTTGGAATATGATATTCAAGAAGGACGAGCTAGAATTACAACCAAGAGTAAACTACTGAGCAAAACTGAGGATAATCTTTCAGGGGAGAAATGTATATTTAATGAAATAGAGGGCTTTGAAGCATTCCCAATAAAAAGACTGGAGCTGAGTAAAAATATGACATTCAAACACAAGACCCAAGAGAAGCATAAAAAGGTAAACATGAAAGAGTAATCATAAGGGACTCAATAAACTGTTTACTTTCTTATATGGGAAGATGATACATGTAACTCGTAAGAACTTCATTATTATTAGGACAGTTAGAAGGAGTCTACATAGACAGGGGACTTGTGTGTAAGTTGGTCGTGTTGGAGTTATCTCAAAAAAAAAAAATGAAGGATGATAGAGAAGGCTGTACTAGGAGAAAGGAGAAGAGAGAGGTAGAAGGGAGAAATTTTTCTCATATAAAAGAGACTTGCCCTCATTTCTCAAATATATAGAGTTCTGAGTCAGATTTATAAAAATAAGAGCTATTCCCCAGTTGATAAAGTGGTCAAAGGATATGAATAGGCAGTCAGAAGAAATCAAAGCTATCTATAGTTATGAAAGAGACTCTTATTCACTATTGATTAGAGAAATGCAAATTAAAACAACTCTGAGGTACCACCTCATACCTTTCAGAAATGACAAATGCTGGAGGGGATGAGGGAAAAATAGGCACACTAATGACCTGCTGGTGGAGTAGGAAATTGTTCCAGCAATTCTGGAGAACAATTTGGAACTATGCCAAAAGGGCTATAGAACTGTTCCTATCTTTTAATCCAGCAGTACTATGCCTATATCTTTATCACAAAGAGTTTAAAAAAAAAAAAAGGAAAAAGGAAAAGGACCTTATATGTACAAAAATACTTATAGAAGCTCTTTTTTTGTGTGCTGGCAAAGAATTGGAAATTGAATTGATGCTCACAAATTGGGGAATGGCTGAACAAGTTTCAGTGATAGAATCCTATTATACTGTGGGAAAATAACAATGGTGGGGGCAGTGTTTCAGAAGTGAAGTGACAAGAACCAGATTATTGTGCACAATAATACCTATATCATAGTGATGATCAGATTTGAAAGTTGTAAATACTCAGTACAATGATCCAAGATAGTTCCAAAGAAATCATGATGAAAAAATTTTATCCACTTTCAGAGAGAGAACTGATGAACTAAAATCAAAGTATAATTTTCTCATTTTCTTATTTTTCTTGCTTTTTTGGAAATATGGCTAATATGGAAATCTGTTTTGCATGATTTCACATGTATAATTAATGTATTGTTTGCTTTCTCAATGAGTGGGGGAGGGAGTGGGAAGGAGGGAGAAAATTTGGGACTCAGATTTTTTAAAAAGAATGCTAAAAATAAGTAGTAAATTGGAATGTTTTTAAATGCATATAATAAATTTTGATGTTACTTTAACACTTGAGTATTTATATATGCTTCCTTCTGAACTTCTTTCTCTTCTCTTTAAAAATATAAATGTTTCACTGGTCCTCTTTTTCTTTGGCATCCCTTATTCTCTTTTGCCCACTACCCCAAGGCTCCCCCAAATTGAAAACTAAGAGAAAGGAAGGAAGAAAGAAGAAGAAAAGAAAGAATAGAAGGAACTCTTGTGACAGATCTAGTCAATTAAAACAAATCCACACAGTGACCATTGTCAGAAATGCATGCTTTATTTTGCATTTTGTGTCTATCACTTCTTTGTCAGGAGGTAACATGCTTAATCAAAGGTCTGCTGGATATATATATATATATATATACACACACACACACACACACACACACACACACACACACACACACACACACACACACACACATATATGTGTATGTGCGCACGAGTGTATGCAAGGTTGGTCATATGGTTGGTCATTGCTTTAATTAGTTGTTTTTCTTTACAGTGTAGCAGTACTTGTATAAACTATTCTCTTGGTTCTGCTTATTTCACTTTGCATCAATATTTACTTGTCGAATTCTTTGAGATTGTGTCTTTCATTATTTCTTATAGCATAAAAATATTCCATTACATATTCCACAGTTAGTTCAACCATGACCAAGAGGCAATCTAGGATATTTTCTTGGAATGTAGTTCTTTTTTTTGAGATTAATGTAGTTCTTTTTTCCTCTGCTTCGTTATCCTTTTAGAATCAGAAAGTTTGTTTTCTTCAGTACCTTCCACCATCATTTACAGCCTTGTTTTATGTGTTTTCTTCCCTAAGTAAGCCTCTTGGGGCAGGGACTGCCTTCTTTTTCCCCATTGATTTGAGTTCTGAAGGCTATGACTGTTGTTTCTTTCATATCTACCATCCTTAACTTGGGCCAGATTTCATGAACTTGCATAGGAAAAAATATATATCTTTCAGCATAATTGGTTTCCTAGGTTACAAAGAACATTCTTAGAAGGGTCCATAGGTTTCACCAGATTGCCAGAGAGGCCCATGATTTAAAAAAAAAAAAAGTTTAAGAACTCTTGCTTTACATTGTTGTATTTATTGTGTCAGTTGCTTTCCTAGTTCTGTTTACTTTGTTCTGTGTCAATTAATATGAGTCTTTCTTAGTTTCTCTGAACTCATATATTTAATTTCTCATATTCCATTATATTCTTATACTGTTATTCAACCAGTCCCCATCTGTAGCACCAATGCAATATTCACAGCACCCATGGTCACTATAAATATACCTCCATGGTACTCATTTGCAAAATATAACAAGACTCTATATAGACAGAAGCAAAACATTTATTCAGACACCAGAAAACCAAATCCCAAAACCAGTAAGCTGATTCCATCATAGTAGCAAAGAAGTTAATAAGCCATAACAGCACAGAGAGCCACACCATCCTTTAGCCTTCCCACAAACCAATATAAGACCAATATTTACTCACAAGCCTGTCTGTCTCCCTGGAAAGTGTGCTCTCCTCCCAACTGTCTAGTCTAGCCCTGACTCCCAGCTTTCTGTGGGCTTTGCTCCACCTTTCAGCAAACTCCTCCCATCACAGGCTCCATGTGATTATATTCAGCCTATTAGGGTACGGAGTTTATCTTCAAAAAGGGGAGGTCTTCCTATTAGGGGGCAGAGTATATTTTCAAAGCAGATAAGGTCTTCAAATTCACTTAGCCTTATTAAGGGGCAGGGAAGATCTTCAAATTCCCATTCCCATTATAGCCTCTTGACAGATACCCACTTCCCTTCTAGTTTTTAGCTGATACACAAAGTGCTGTTATAAATGTTTTACTAGGGGTGGCTAGGTGGTGCAGTGAGTAGAGTGCTGGCCCTGGAGTCAGAAGGACCTGAGTTCGGAGCCGGCCTCAGACACTTAACCCACACAAACAAAAACCTAGCCGTGTGACCTTGGGCAAGTTACTTAACCCCAATTGCCCTCCAAAAAGCAAAATAAATAAATGAATGAATGAATGTATGTATGTATGTTTTACTTCCAAAGGACTTTCTCCTCTCCTTTCGATTTAACAAGTCATTGTTTTGCTTTAATGGATTATACTTTCCTCATCAGTAAAGTGAGTGAATTAGAATAGATTATATCCAAGGTCCTCTCAAACTCACAATTTTGTTCTCTTCCTAAAATGCCAGAGTATACCATAGGAAATGGAAATGCAGGAATCGTTCCAGAACAAGAATTTTTAATCTTTTTTTGTGCGTCATGGATCCTTTCTCAGAATGTTTTTTTTTTTGTTTGTTTTGTTTTGTTTTGTTTTTTTGTTTTTTGCCTTTTGGAGGGCAATTGGGGTTAAGTAACTTGCTCAAGGTCACACGGCTAGGTTTTTGTTTGTGTGCGTTAAGTGTCTGAGGCTGGAACCGAACTCAGGTCCTTCTGACTCCAGGGCCTACGCTCTACTCACTGCACCACCTAGCCGCCCCTTCTCAGAATGTTTTTAAAATGAATAAAAGAATATACATAGGTTTACAGAAGGAATCAATTATGTTGAAGTATATTTAACAAAAACTTTTTTGTTAAATTCAGGGACTCAAAGTTAAGAATCCTGTACTTGAAGGTGACTTCTCAGACACATCACCCTGGAATAGGAATGACCACCAGGGACATGTATTCAGTGCTTTGCTTTCAGATTTGCACTGTATTTTGCATGCATTCTTCTTTGACTGTCACAGTAATGCTGTAAGGTATATTTCTTTCTGCCTGTCTATGTGCTGAGTGATGGTGATAGAATTATAGGCATTAAAAATAGGCTCTGCCCTCAAGGGGCTTACTGGTGAATGGAAGAAGATAATCCTTAAAAGGCAGCTGGGGTTCAGAGGATGAGGATGTGATAAGGAAAGGGAGGAGAACAGTCATTTATATAGCACCTACTATGTACCAGGCCCTGTGCTAAATGCTTCACCAATACTATCTCATTTGATCCTCACTACAACCCTGGGAGGTAGATGCTATTATCCTCATTTTACAGTTGAGAAAACTAAGGCACAAGACAGGTTAAGTGACTTGGTCAAGGTCACAAAGCTAGTATCAGGCTGAATTTGAACTCAGGCCTTCAGAAAACCAAGCCCAGTGCGCTGTCCATTGAACCTCCTGCCTGCCGCTCTGGAGCAAGGTGAAAAATTCAGAGTCTAGTGAATATAGATGGCACTCTTTGAAATGGTGATCTGAGCAAGGGCCTTACAAGTCAGATGAGAGGTCTACATCTCTAGGTGAGAATACTACTGCAGAGGGGGTGCAGAAGTTGGGTGAAGTGGGTACTTCAGGTATGATTATCCCCACTTCACAAATGAGAAGACTGAAGTTGAGAGGTGATGTCCCTAGTCAGACGCAGTGTTCAAATCCAGATTCACTGCAATTTTGGTATCTTACTTTACTCACTGACCCACTGCTTCTTGAAAAAATGAAAACTGATATCAATATTAGAAACAAAGTGGGTTTTTTTTTTTCAGATTAAATTCAAATGAAATACACAGAATGTTTAATGAAAGTAGTAAGTCAAATATTGTGTGGCTACTTGTGTTGTTATCTAGAGGGGATATTTTACTTACCCAGATACACATATATGTATGTACATGCATGCAGAACATTGGCAAGGAGCTTCCAGTTGCTTAGCTTCTGGGTCATTGTAGGGGGAGCCTATTGACTTAGCCAGGAAGTAAGTTTGAGGCAATGTTCAAAACCAAATTTTCTGATTCTAAGTGTAGGGCCTTCTTCATCATTATGCCTCTCTGCTTCTTAAAAAACTGATACCAGTATTAGAAAAAAAAAAAGTTATTTTGGTGGAGCCAAGGTGGCGGAGTAGAAACAGCTCATCCAAGCCAATCTGCCCCCAGATTCCCCCCAAACTATGTAAAAGGGGACTCCCTCCCCTGGGGGCTAGAAGCCGCTGAGGAGACATGCCATTTTGTAGTTTTCAGAGGCAGTTCCAGCTCCCAGCTTGCCGAACTGTAGGGAGATCCAGCAATCAGTCTTGGGGGGTAATCGCTCTTGCCTTAACCTCCCTGGATCTCGATTGTGATCTAGGGTGGAAGTCGTGGGTGGGTTTACAGCTTGCCAGAAACGGAAGTTGCCCCCCACACGTTCGGGACGAAAATTCCTCTATCTGGCCTTAAAGCCATAGTGTGGTAACAAGCCCCAAAGTCAAGTAATTAAGTGGCAACATGCCAAGGCAAAGGAAACAGAAAAATGCAACCCTAGACTCCTATTTTGGGGGCATAGAGCAGGAAAAGGACTGTGAGGTCAGAAGTCCTGCTCCAAAAGCCCCAGGGGAAAACATGAATGGGTTGCAGGCCATAGAGGACCTTAAGAAGGACTTTAAAAATCAAATAAGAGAAGTGGAGGAAAAATTGGAAAGAGAAATGAGAAGATGCAGGAAAAGTATGAAATGAGGGTCAACAGCCTGACTGAGGAAAACAACACCTTAAAAAATAGACTAACTCAAATGGCAAAGGAGGCCCAAAAGGGCAATGAGGAGAAGAATGCCTTAAAAAGTCGAATTTTCCAGATGGAAAAAGAATCTCAAAAGTTCACTGAGAAGATTCATTCCTTCAGAGTTAGACTGGAGCAAATGGAAGCTAATTACTTTATGAGAAATCAAGATGCTGTTAAGCAGATCCAAACAAATGAAAGAGTAGAAGGCAATGTGAAATATCTCATAGGAAAAACCACTGACCTGGAAAATAGATCCAGGAGAGACAATTTAAAAATTATTGGACTACCTGAAAGCCATGATCAAAGAAATCACCCTTCAAGAAATTCTCAAGGAAATTTGCCCTGATGTTTTAGATCCAGAGGGCAAAATAGAGGTTGAAAGAATCCACAGATCACCTCCTGAAAAAGATCCCAAAAAGAAAACTCCCAGGAATATTATAGCTAGGTTCCAGAATCCCCAGATCAAGGAGAAAATACTACAGGCAGCCAGGAAGAAACAATTTCAATATTGTGGAAACACAATCAGAATAGCCCAGGACCTGGCAGCTTCTACACTGAGGGATCGAAGGGCATGGAATATGATATTCCAGAGGGCAAAAGAACTGGGAATGAACCCAAGGGTCACCTACGAAATCTTTCTCAGTATGAAAATAATGGAAGAAGGGTGTGTGGTCATATTAATACATATGTGAATGTGTGTGTGTAGATGGTTACAGTTATATATGGATAAAGGGCATAGGTTGAATTTGTTGGGAAGGGAGAATACTCAAGGGATGAAATTATGAGGTGAGAGAGGAAAGTGGCAAGAGGAGATGGGGAAAGACAGGGGAGGGTAAACTATCTCATGTAGAAGAAGCAAGGGGATGTGGCTGCAAGGGAGGGGGAGAATAGGAAGGCAAAAAAGGCAAAACCACATTCTCATTGAATTTGGTTCAGGGAGAGAATGACATACATACTAAATGGGATATCTCAACCTGCAGCAGAATAGGGGGAAGGGGGATGAGAGGAGGATGATGGATGGGAGGGCATCCTTGGGGGGAGGGGAGGTTGGAAGTACCCACTATAGAAGAGGGACAGGATCATGTAGGGAATGGACCAGGTGGGGGGTGGGATGAGTGGGAGGGAACTATAAACAGCCTTGTACAATATATCTACTATGATAATGTTTTGCATAGCTAGACTTGTATAACACATACTGAATTACTTATCTCCCCAGAGGGAATGGGTGACAAGGGAGAAAGGAAATGGATCTGAAATTCGAGGTCTTAACATTAAGTGTTTCAAATATATATAGATACTTTTATTAATACTCTTTTGCTTATAATTGGGAGATAAGATGTGAAGGCATTGGGACACAAAGATTCATCTTCCTCTAATGGAAAAGTTGAAGGGGGTATGGGAGAAGGTATGGGAGAGAGCAGATTGGAGGAAGCGATATCTTGTGGGACTGCTATTCTGGGAGGTTGGGTAGGGGAATAATGGGGGGAAAATGATTGTAACTCAAAATCTGGTGGAAATGAATGATGTAAAAGAGAAGGTAATAAAGCATTTGTTTAAAAAAAATTAAAAAAAACAAAAAAAAAGTTATTTTTCAAATGAAGTTTGCTTCAGAGTTGTTTTAATAAGAGGAATAAAGCAAAATATCACATGAGTACCTGTCATGTGGTTATTATCCCAAGGAGGGACTATGACTGATTGGATTAGCACCTTTTACTCACTTAGCTTTTGGGTTAGTGCAGGGAATGGACACAAAAATGAAATCATAGGACTTTGCTAATAATGGAAAAATCATCTAGTGCAATCTTCTTCTCCTCATTGGCCCAAAAGGCCTTCTTGGGCCTCCTTTGCCATTTGAGTTAGTCTAGTTTTTAAGGTGTTGTTTTCCTCGTTCAGGCTGTTGGACCCTCATTTCATACTTTTCTTGTATCCTTCTAATTTCTCTTCCCAATTTTTCCTCCACTTCTCTTATTTGATTTTTAAAGTCCTTCTTAAGGTCCTCTATGGCCTGTAACCCTCTCATATTTTCCTTTGGGGTTTTTGGAGCAGGATTTCTGACCTCATGGTCCTCCTCCTGTTCTATGCTTCAATCCTCTTTGCCCCGAAAATAGGAGTCTAAAGTTGCATTTTTCTGTTTATTTTCTTTCCTTTGCCTTGGCATGTTGCCACTTAATTACTTGACTTTTGGGCTTGTTGCCACAGTAGGACTCTGCCACCAGGCAGGGGAGCTTCTGTCCCGAACGTGTGGGGGGACAACTTCCGTTTCTGGCAAGCTGGATACCCACCCCACAACCTCCACCCCAGACCACAATCCAGATCCAGGGAGGTTAAAGCAAGAGCGATTACCCCCCAAGACTGATCGCTGGATCTCCCTACAGTTCACAGGCCAGGAGCTGGAGCTGCCACTGAAAACTACAAAATGGAGTGTCTCCTGAGCGGCTTGTAGCCCCCAGGGGAGGAAGCCGACACATTCCCCAAATACTGGTCCCAAAGTCCATAGGGCACTAACCTCTCACTTTGTCCTAGGCATGTCTGTGTTGATAATTCTGGAATTGCCACAGCTGCTGGTGTTCTGGGGTCCCTCCAGCCAGCTGCTGGCCCAGCCGCCCTGGTGCTAAAGCTGTGGCTCAGGCGAACTTGGGCTCAGCTCTCCGCGTGCTGCACTGCTGGCTCCCAGAGCGCTGTGCTGGTCCTTCCTGCAGGGCTGCTGGGCTGTCCTCAGCGGGAAGTTAGCTTCTCTGTGTTGTTCTGTGGGTGCTGGGGCTCCAGAAGTTGTTCAGAGTCCCCTTTTACATAGTTTGGAGTTGATCTGGGGGAGAGTGCCTTGGACGTGCTGTGTCTACTCCGCCATCTTGGCTCTGCCTGCAATCTTCTTTAAACCATAGAAACCTTATACCTGAAAGTCACATGTCTAGGGTATATATGTAAGTAAGAAACAGTGGGTAGGAAAAGACAGTTTTTGGCATGAAGGATGATATGCTCTGAAAAGATGAGCACATAAAGCAGATTTCTGCTAAACCAATTTTTTCCATATTGACTTTTCTTTTTTATCAAATGCATTATCTTAAACTTCTAGTTTACATCATTCCATAAGATTTGAGTTACAAATTTTCTCCCCATTTTTCCCCTACCCACCACCCCAAAATAGCGATCCCACTGGATATCTGGATATCTCCTCCATCAATCTGGTCTCTCCCATATCTTCTGTCATACCCCCTCCAACTTTCCAGTAGGGTGTGCATAGTGTGTGTGTGTGTGTGTGTGTGTGTGTGTGTGTGTGTGTGTGTGTGTGTGTGTGTGTGTGCATTTATTTATTTTAAGCATTTGATTTTAAAACTTTGAATTCCAGATGAATTTCCTTCTTCCCTTGTCACCCACCCTTACTGGGAAGATCAGCAGTTCAGTATAGGTTGTACATGTGTAACTATGCAAAACATTTCCATAGTGGATATATTCTAAAAGACTTACTGTATGTCCCTCCCTCCTATCCCTCCTCCCACTTATTCTCTACTTTGATCCTTTCCCTTTTCAAAAGTGGGTGCTTCCAACTTCCCTTCCCCCAGCCTGCCCTCCCTTCCATCATCTCTCCTCTCATCCCCTTCCCCCCTACTCTCCTATAAGGTGAGACATCCTATTTCTTGTGTATGTCATTCCCTCCCTGAGCCAAATTCAATGGGAATAAGGTTTACCCATTCCTTTTTGCCTTCCTTTTCTTCTCCTCCATTGTAACCATTTTCCCTTGCCTCTTTTATATGAGATAGTTTACCCCATTTTATCTTTCCCCATAATATAATCCCCATAAATAATCTTTTCATTATATTCCTCTCTCACCTCTTAATTTCATCTTTTAAGTATCATCCCTTCCTATTCAATTGATCCTGTGCCCTCTATCTATGTATACCTGTACACATATATACACACATTCACATATGTATTCATACACCCATATACCCTCCTATGTAGAAATATATGTGTGTGTGTTTGTATACACACATTTCTATTCCCTTTAACTATTCTCATACTGCAAAACATCTCATAAGTTACAATTATTGTTTTTCCATGTAGGGATGTAAGTAGTTCAACTTTGATAAGTTCCTTATGATTTCCCACTTTGATAAGTTCCTTATGATTTCCCCAAACCTCCTCCAACTTTCCAGTAGGACAAGATAGATCTCCATACCCCAGTGCTGTATATCTTATTTCCCAGTGCATGTAAAAAAAGCATGTAAATAGTTCAACTTTGATAAGTTCCTTATGATTTCTTTTTACCGTTTACCTTCTCATGCTTCTCTTGCTTCTTGTATCTGAATGTCATATGTTCTATTCAGCTCTGGTTTTTTCATCAAGAATGCTTGAAAAGTCCTCTGTTCCATTGAATTACCATATTTTCCCCTGAAACATTATACTCAGTTTTGCTGGGTAGGTGATTCTTGGTTTTAGTCCAGCTCCTTTGACCTCCAGAATATCATATTCCAAGCCCTTCAGTCCCTTAATGTAGAAGCTGGTAGATCTTGTGTTATCTTGATTGTGTTTCCACAATTTTCAAATCGTTTCTTCCTGGCTCCTTGTAATATTTTCTCCTTGATCTGGGAATTCCAGAACCTGACTATAATATTCCTAGGAGTTTTCTTTCTGGGCTCTTTTTTAGGAGGTGATCAGTGTGGATTCTTTCAACCTCTATTTTGCCCTCTGGTTCTAAAACATCAGGGCAATTTTCCTTGAGAATTTCTTGAAAGATGATTTCTAGGTTATTTTTTTTTTATCATGGCTTTTAGGTAGTCCAATAATTTTTAAATTATCTCTCCTGGATCTGTTTTTCAGGTCAGTGGTTTTCCCAATGAGATAATTCACATTGCCTTCTATTTTTTCATTTGTTTGGATTTGTTTAATAGTATCTTGATTTCTCATAAAGTCACTAGCTTCTATTTGCTCCAATCTAATACTGAAGGATTGATTCTCTTCAGTGAGCTTTTGAGATTCTTTTTTCCATCTGGGATATTTGGCTTTTTAATGCATTTTTCTCCTCATTGCATTTTTTTGAGCCTCTTTTGCCATCTGAGTTAGTCTTTTTTTTAAGGTATTATTTTCTTCACTCAGGTTGTTGACTCTCATTTCATAATTTTCTTACATAATTCTCATTTCTCTTTCTAATTTTTCCTCCACTTCTCTTATTTGGTTTTCAAAATCCTTCTTAAGCTCCTCTGTGGCCTGTAACCAGCTCATATTTTTCTTGGTACAGAAGTTCTGACTTGACTGTCTCCTTCCTGTTCCATGCTTTGATCCTTTTTGTCTCCAAAATAGGAGTGTAAAGTTGGGTTGCTCTGTTTGCTTTGCTTCCCTCGTTTGCTAATGTTGCCACTCAATTACTTGACTTTTGGGCTTTTTGCCACAGTAGGACTCTGTTACCAGACAGGGGAGGTTCATCCCAATCGATGGATTTTTCTTAGCTGCCAAAGGTATTAGTTGGGTACCATCTGTGAAGCCTCCGCACGCTCTGGCAAGCCAGTAGTACACAGCAGGGCCTCCACCCTAGACTGCAGTCCAGATCCAAGCAGGTTAAAGCAAAAGCAATTACCCTTCAGAGTGGTTGCTTGGTCCCCCTGCAATCTGCAGGCCAGGAGCTGAAGCTTCCACTGGGCAGGGGAGCCTCAGCTGCTTCTCACCCTGGGGGCAAAGGCCAACGGCACTCCCAAACTACTGGATCCCAAAGTCCACACTCCACTGACCTCTCACTTTGACCTTAGCATCTAGGTTTTGATAATTCTGGAAATGGCCACAGCTGCTGGTGATCTGAAGTCCCTCCAGCTGGGGCTAGTCAGGCCTGCCCTGAGGCCAAAACCTCTGGCTCAAGCAGGGCTGGAGTCGGCTGCCAGAGCACTGCGCTGGCCACTCCTGCCAGCCTGCTGGGCTGTCCTCAGTGGGAGGTTAGCTTCTCTGTGTCATTTTGTGAGTTCTGTAGTTCCAAAGTTTGTTCAGAAGTCTCCTTTTACATGAATTGGGGGGAGGTGGAAGCTGGATCCCCGAGGAAGTCCTGTTTGTATGCTGCTATCTTGACACAACCCCCCCCCATTGACTTTTTTTCATTTAGTTGGAAATATGCTGTTCCAGAGGAGAAAAAAAAATTAAGTGTTTAGGTGTGATAAAATTTCACTTTCTCAGCAATAACTAATCCCTCTAACTGTATCAGAAGGTATGGTTTGGGGGAAAAGCAAAGAGGACTAAAGCTATAATGTAGTTCTTCTACACAAAGTTAATCTGCCAGAGATTGCTCCCAAGACAGTTTCCTGGACTTCAGAGACCAGGTATCTGTGGTTTGAGGGAGTCATCAGTGAATGCTGACTTCAGTGCTTTCCAAAGAATATCTGTGATTTAAATCAGATTAGATACTTCCATCTCTTGACAGTACTCAGAACCCTGTACCTTAGTAGATATTTTACATCTATTACTTCTAAGAATTTTCCCAATTTAATTAGTCTGGACATTGGATGGCAGAGGACCCTATACTTGAAGCCTTTACAAGTTGGGAAGACCTTCTAGAACTTATAGTCTACTGACAAAACCTTCATGACTACAGTTAGTCACATTGTTGTGTGTCCTTTATTTTTGAAGAGGACCAATGATACCATGGGGTGATGTCTTAACTCATGCATGAATTGCATTTAAGTGAGGCAGAGTTGCATAAAGTTATCAGGTCTTACCCTTCCAGAGTCATTGAAGTTCAGTGGCAAGATAAAAGTCAAGAAGACTGATGATGGCAGGCAGCTAACTAGTATAGTGGATAGATGGATCACCAGCCCTGAAGGCAGGAAGACCTAATTTCAGATCTGACCTCAAATATCAACTAGCTGACCCTGGGTATGTTGCTTAACTGTGATTGACTCAAAAGGGGGAAAAATGATGACTAGAGATGGCCCAGGATGTAGTGAATCTGTGATGTCTTACTGCTAAGCTCTACAGTATCTGATTCAGCCAGCTTCGTGACCATTGGAACAAATTGTTCTCATCTGCGCATTCTACCAGGCAGTCTTTATTTGCTTGGGATACATACCCCCTACCTCACTGATGAGTTTGATACCTATTGGTTGCCTTCAATCTGGATTAGCCCATCTGCTGAGATGGTTTTACCAGGGTATGACTGCTGTGCATGTCACAGCTTCTTGGAGCCACAGGTGAAAGTTGAGTACTAGGTAGATAACAAAGGTGGATGAGCAACCCTAAAAAGAGCTCAGCAAACCCTCACCCCGGAGGTGCTAGTCCTCCTTGGACACCCATGCATAACGTCAGTCACATAATAACAATAACTAATATTTATATGGAGCTCACTCCGTGCCAAACACAGCACTTTAGAATTATCTCATTTGATCCTCACAACAACTATGGAAGGTAGGTACTGTTTATTACTTTCATTTTACAGGTGAGGAAACTGAGGCAAACAGGTTAAATGACTTCCCCAGGGTCATGGAGCTAGAAGACACCTGGTTTTGAACTCAGGTCTTCCTGAACTCCTTCTTCAGTGTCACACTGTAGCTCGACAACTTATTTCTCTTTGGGAGAATAGAATAAAAAGTACCTGGTGAATTACAAATTATCTTTCCTAAGATCTTCAACTCCATAGTACCAAAATATAAATATGTACTTATATATCTAATTCTTAGAAGACAATAATATCATCCGTAGACCCCAGTATCATTACAAATCTAAGACACTAAGCTCAACTAGAAACTCTTGATGTTTAAACATTTTATTTTTTAAAATCTCCTAACATTCTTTCAGAGGTATAATAGTCTAGAACCTTTTCTGGTCAAAAGTCTTTATCAGTGGAACATGTCTGTCAGGATTCATTAAGCTGTGGAAGATTATCCACTAATTTAAATTTAGCTTGCTTAGAAGTTATTCGTGCTTGAGATGGATACATTGACATTGTTGCTGGAGCAAGTTGGTTCTAAAAAACAAACTGGAATTATGTGAAAACATTAACTAAATTTTTCTAACCCTTTGACCCAGTGATCCCAATACTACACATATTATTTCCCAAGGAGATGAAAGATAGAAAATTTCCATATATGCTCTGTGTGTGTATATGTATACACACATATTTTTTTGTAGGCACATTTTGTGGTAGCAAAAAAAGAAAAAAGGAACAAAGTGAGAACTCATTGATTAGGAAGAGGCTGAACTGATTTTGGTATATTGATAAAATGGGCTACAGGAGATATATTCTATAGTGGC
The DNA here is from genome assembly GCA_011680675.1 of Gymnobelideus leadbeateri. Classification (NCBI taxonomy): domain Eukaryota; kingdom Metazoa; phylum Chordata; class Mammalia; order Diprotodontia; family Petauridae; genus Gymnobelideus; species Gymnobelideus leadbeateri. Next base: position 995,020 of record WOXC01006312.1, on the reverse strand, counting down.
AAAGCAATGGATTTGAAGTCAGAGAACCTGAGTTCAGATTTTACCTTGGCCCCTTACTACCTGTGTAACTAGGAGCAAGTCACTTGAATTCTCTAGGCCTCAGTTTCTTCATCTGTAGGTTAGATTTGATGACCTCTTAGATTTATACATACATATGTCCATTTTGTGTGTGTGTGCGCACATGTGCTCATATAAAATCTTTCCTCATCAGTATTTGAATTACCTGTAAATATAAATTATTTCATTAATTATATTGGTATCCCTAATACCTAATATGCTGTCTGATACATACTGTTTAATAAATATTTGTTAACTGATTTTAGCTCTATATCTATGTTCTTATGATTCTGCTGTGCATTAGGAAATTATGAATATGAGGAATTCAGAAAAAACCTTAGGAAACTGTTTAAATTGATATGAAGCAAAGACAAGAGGATTAGGAAATTATTGTATGTAGTGACAACAGTAATGTGATGTAAAACAATACTAAGAGGCAATGGCTAATTCTTGATCCCAGAGAAAAGATGGTAAAGCACACAATAATCACAGTCTTTGAGTTGCAGGAGAGCTTAGAAGTCATCTAAACCAATTCCCTCATTTTATAGATGAGGAAACTGAGAACTAGACAGGTGGAATCACTTGTTCAGGGTCACAAAACAAGTCTACCATGTGTCATACTCTGTGAGGTACTGGGGATACACATGTAATCAATGAAATATTCCCTACTTTTAAGGAGTTTCTATTCAAATGGGGGGACAACAAGGATGTATAAGTATATATGGAATAAACATAAAGAGGATAAATTAAAATGAAATAATTAACTACAGGGGAGTTTGAGAGGGTAGACATTAGTAGTTGAAGGGACCAGAAAAGGCTTCATGTAGATTGTGGGACTTGAGCTACATTTTGAAGGAAAAAAGGGATTCTGTGAAGAGGGAGTACATTCCAGGCATGGGATGCAGTATTACAAAGGCATAGAAATTGGGGATGGAGTGCCATTACTCCATCTATGTATGGAATGGAAATAAGGCCAGTTTGGTTGAATCACAAAGTATGTGAATATGGTGGGGCTGCAGTGGAGAACAGCAGCCAGTGAGGCTGGGAAAGATAGATTCATGCCAGGTTATAGAAGGCTTTGAAAACAAAGCAGGAATTTCTGTTTGATTTTAGACAGAATACAAAGTCTCCAAAGTTCATTTTGTATTGGAGTATCAAAGTCAGATCTACTTTCAAGGAAAATTGCTTTGGCAGCCATATGAAAGATAGACTCAAGTTGGGAGACTATTTAGAAGCCTGTTGCGATAATCTGGGAAAGAGAGGCTGAAGGGCTGAGCTAAAGTGGTAGCTGTATGAGTAGAAAAGGGTTTGAGTATGAGAGAAGTTGTGGAGATAGAAATGGCAAGATCTACCATTATGAGCCTGAGACACTAGAGGAGTGGAGTGGCCTTTGGACAGAAAGAAGGAAGTTTGGAAGAGAGGTAGATTTTGAGGCAAGAGAATGAGTTCTGTTTGTAGATATGTTCAGCTTGAGCTTTCTTAAGGTCCTCCAGTCTGAAACAGATAATTGGTGAGACACATGTGTTTGTATGTATGGACACCTACAGATATGGCTGAGTATTGAGTGAGCAGAGAGAAGTGGAGGCTGAAAGCATTAGATAACTTTTTCTTAGAATTTGCCTGAGAAAGCCAGGAGAACTATGAGATGATAGCCTGAGGGAATGGTAGCATAGAGGGAAAGTTTTTTAACCTGGACATGTTTGAAGGGTTGAAATCCACTCTTCTTTCTAAGATACTTTACTGTCTTGTGACTGTACTTCAGAGCTCAGTAAGACTTTGTTTTAGTATGTGAGATAAATTTCAGTGAAGATATTTCATGAATGAATATATCAAAGAACCCTTTGTCATTCTATCATTTTACAGATAATGAAAAAAAAATTCAGGTTAAGTGCCTTACTTCATGGTCTCATAGGTAATAAAGGTCAGAGCTGGGATTTGAACCCAGGTCCTCCGTATCAAAATCCAACCTTCTTGTCACTGCACCACATAGAGAAATATTATCTCCTTCACCATTAGAACATTATTTTGTTTTATTCACTTCAGATTTCAAATCCATGCATGATGTTAATATGAGTAAACAATTTATCAGGGTATCTTTTATTATCCTCAGAAGGTATCAGGTTTAGTTTGCAAAATATTTAAATGATTCATCATTTCTCTGAAGAAAATATTCAAATGGGGATAGGAAAGACAATTCTAATTTAGCAAAGGTGACAGAATGGAAGTGGAGAAAAATTAATTTTTAAAATTGAGAGTCTCTTTTTTGCTTTATTGGGATGTGTAACAAAAAAACCAATAGCAAATACATTTTAATAATTTTTAAAACCTTAGTTGTCAGTTGTCATCTTCTTCATCAGTTACCTTCTTGTACTTTGTGATTGGTTCTATGAGAAAAAAGGATTGCCTTGTAAAAGTTCCCTATTAACTAGAAACAGAAATATCAGTAACATACAGAATAACCTTGGCTCATTGAACTCCATTTAACCTGAGATCCTAGTCATTTGAAACTTGATGATACTCCCCCAGAGTTATATTGTACTCTCTACTGAACACAAAGTTCCCTAACACTGGATCACAGTAAGAAACTTCAGCTGGTTTCAAAATCTGTAATATGGATTTTAATACTTAGATGAAGCCATGTTTGAGGAGACCAAAGCTAGCATTTTCATATATATACATATATATATACATATATATACATATATATATAATATGTCTATATATGTGTATCTATCTGTATATCATATATATAGAACATATATATATACATATATACATATATATATATATGGAGATAGAGAAAGACGACCTTTTATTGTTTACTGTTTCCTCTATTGACTCTTGACCATTACTTGCTGCCTACCACTTTCCCTTTGCTTTCTGATTATTGCTTGACCCATTTTATTCATCTTTTGGTACTTCTCAAATCAAGGTAGGAAGAAAGCTGCAGAATTGAATGTAATCAGAGAAAAAACATAGAATACAACACAATTCCCTCTGATTTTCCATGTTTAAAACAGGGTATTATGGGTGACTTGTATTCATCCCCTCTATGTCAAGATGTAAGGATAAAACATTTTTAATATTGAGGTTCAGCACTTCATTATCAGTCATGCCAACTACCTTGAAAAATTGAGTCATGGTGACCCATGCAGGTTATTCATTTATGATATGATACAAGTGGAGATTTAGTTCTTTTGGAATTACTTGATTGCTTTGTGAGATGTGGAAATGGAACCAATAAGGTAGCACATTTGTGTACTTTGAACAGTCTCATAAATGCATTTGCTTAGTTGAGATTCGTTGTGCCAAAATATTAGAATTTTTAATGGTTTGCCATTCTTAATTGTGGACTAAATTTTACACAGTTGTGATGATAAGATTTGTTGTTGCATTTTAGAAATAGACAAAATCCAATATAATTTTGAGAAGGTCTTCATATCCTTTCATAACTTCTTTGGTTAGCATAAATACTGTTTTAGTTTTAATATATTTTACCTAAAGCACAAAAGACATGTAAAATTTAGAATTTAAAAAGTATTTTATGACTGTTTTAGACTATTTAAAACATTTCCACTAGACAATGAATGAAGGCTAGAGAGAGTCCTTACCATGTAGGTGCACAGGGGAATGGGAAATTAGTAACCCCCTTATGGAAATCTTTAGGATATGCTTATATGACCTTAATAAACCTTTCCTTTTAAGACAGTTTAGCTTCTACAATTGAGCAAATCACTTCTGTTTGAAAACACTTTCCGGAGGTACAAATGTTTGTTCTAGATATTACCACTTAAGTTGTTAAGGTCGATTCAAATACAGTATTTGCCAGAGCATATGTTTAGTTGGCAAAATGCCCACTGGTTCAAATGTGGCCTAAAATTTTAGCATTGAAATGTATAGATTTTTGGGCTGCTAGGTTGCGCAGTGAATAGAACAGCGGCCCTGGAGTCAGGAGGACCTGAGTTCAAATCTGGCCTCAGACACTTGACACACTTAGCTGTGTGACTTTGGGCAAGTCACTTAACCCCAATTGCCCTCCAAAAAGCAAAAAAAAAAAAGGTATAGATTCCATGTAAACAAAAAACAACAACAACAAAAAACTTATCCCTATAACAGAATTTGTACCCTGTTCTTTTTATTTTTTTTATTTTTTTCCAATTTATTTATTTATTTTTAGTTTTCAACATTCATTTCCACCAGCTTTTGAGTTACAAATTTTTCTCCCCATCTTTGTCCTACACCCGCCACAAAATAGCAAGCTTTCTAAATACCTCTTCCCCCAATCTATTTTCTCTTATATCCTCCCCTACCCCCACCCCCAATTTTCTAGTAGGGCAGGATTTCTATACCCCAGTGCCTGTACATCTTATTTCCCAGTTACCTTTAAGAAACAATTTTTTAAAAACATGTGTTTATAAAACTTTGAGTTCTAGATTTTTTCCCTTCTTCCCTCCTCACCCACCCCCACTGGGAAGATAAGCAATTCAATATAGACTGTATATGTGTAATTACATAAAATGTTTCCATAGTAGTTATATTGTGAAAGACTGATTATATTTCCCTCTGTCCTATCCCGCCCCCCAATTATTCTATCTTCTCCTTTGACCGTATCCCTTTTTCAAAAGTATTTGCTTCTAACTACCCTCTCTCCCAATCTGCCGTCCCTTTTATCACCTCCCCCTTATCCCCTTTCCCCTATTTTCCTGTAGGGTAAGATACCCAAATGAGTGTGTATGTTATACCCTCCTTAAGCCAAATTCAGTGTGAGTAAGGTTATCCCATTCCCTTTCATCTTCCTGCTTTTCCCCTTCATTGTAACAGTTTTCTCTTGCCTCTTTTATATGAGATAATTTACCCTGATCTATCTCTCCCTTTCTCCTCCCAATAAATTCCTCCCTCACCTTTTAATTTTATTTTTTAGATAGCATCGCTTCATATTCAATTTATCCTGTGCTCTCTCAATATATAGACATGTACATACATTTGCCCATGCCTATTTATGTATTTATATACACATACACCCTCCTATACATACATATATGTATGTATATATGTGTGTGTGTATGTGTATGTGTATATATATATATATATATATATACATATATATATATATATATATACACATACACATACACACACTCATATACATTCCCTTCAACTATCCTCATACAGAGAAAAGTCTTATAAGTTACAATGATCATTTTTCCATGTAGGAATGTAAATAGTTCAACTTTAATAAGTTCCTTATCAATTCTTTTTACTGTTTACTTTCTCATGCTTCTCTTGCTTCTTGTAGTTGAAAGTCAAATTTTCTGTTCAGTTCTGGTTTTTTCATCAAGAATGCTTGAAAATCCTCTATTTCACTGAATGACCATATTTTACCCTGAAACATTATACTCAGTTTTGCTGGGTAGGTGATTCTTGGTTTTAGTCTTAGCTCCTTTGACCTCTAGAATATCATATTCCAAGCCCTTCAATCCCTTAATGTAGATACTGCTAGGTCTTGTATTATCCTGGTTGTGTTTTCACAATATTAAAATTGTTTCTTTCTAACTGCTTGCAGTATTTTCTCCTTGATCTGGGAACTTGGTAATTTGGCTATAATATTCCTAGGAGTTTTCTTTTTGGGATCTTTTTCTTGAGGTGATCGGTGAATTCTTTCAATTTCTGTTTTGCCCTCTGGTTCTAGAATATCAGGGCAATTTTCTTTGATAATTTCTTGAAAGATGGGATCTAGGCTCTATTTTTGATCATGACTTTCTCCTGGATCTATTCTCCAGGTCAGTGTTTTTTCCAATGAGATATTTCACATTGCCTTCTATTTTTTCATTTCTTTAGATCTGTTTTATAGTATCTTGATTTCTCATAAAGTCATTAGCTTCCATTTGTTCCATATATATATATATATATATATATATATATATATTTTTTTTTTTTTTTTTTTTTTGCCTTTTGAAGGGCAATTAGGGTTAAGTAACTTGCCCGAGGTCACATGGCTAGGTTTTTTGTTTGTGTCTTGAGTGTCTGAGGCCAGATCCAAACTCAGGTCCTTCTGACTCCAGGGCCGGCACTGCGCCACCTAGCCGCCCCATCCAATATAATTTTGAAGGAATTATTCTCTTCAGTGAGTTTTTGCAATTCCTTTTTCATCTGGCAAATTTGACTTTTTAAGGCATTCTTCTCTTCATTGGCTTTTTGGGCCTCTTTAGCCATTTGAGTTATTCTATTATATAAGGTGATATTTTCTTCAGTATTTTTTTGGGTCTCCTTTAGCAGGCTGTTGACTTGCTTTTCCTGATTTTTTTTACATCATTCTCATTTCTCTTCCCAATTTTTCCTCCACTTCTCTTGCTTAATTTTCAAAATCCTTCTTGAGTTCCTCCATGGTCTGTAATTATTGAATATTTTTCTTTTCTTTCTTTCTTTCTTTTTTTTTTTTTTTGATGCTGGAGTTCTGACTTCATTGTCTTCCTCCCATTCCATGCTTTGATCCTTTTTGTCCCCAAAAAAGGATTCTATGGTCTGTTTGTGCTTCCTCTGCTTGCTCATATTGCCAGCTAATTACTTGGCTTTTGAGCTCTTTGCCACAGTAGAATTCTGCTTCCAGAATGGAGAAAGCTTTGTCCCAAATCACTGGGGTTTTCACAGCTGCTGGAGCTATTAGGAGGGTACCCTCTTTACAGCCCCCACAAGCCCTGGCAAACTGGCCACATACCCCAAGACTGCTATCTAGATCCAAGCAAGTTAAAGCAAGAGCAATTACCCTCTGAATGAGTGCTTGGTCCCCCTACAATCTATAGGACAGGAGCTCTGGAAATAGCCACATGGCATCAGGTGCAGCTGCCATGCCTCCACCACTTCTCACCCTGGGGGCAGGGGTCGGACCAGCTCTTCTGTCCCCCTGTTCCAACAGAGTTCCACACTGACCTTTTACTTTATCTTTGGTGTTTATGGGTTGAGAAGTCTGGAAATTGTCACAGCTGCTGGTGATTCACTCTCCTGAAGTCTGCTCTGGCCACTGAAGGTTGGGGCACCCTGGGGCCACAACCTCATGGGGGATTGTGCTTGGCTCTCAGTGCTCTACGACAGACATTTCCTGTTGGCCTGCCAGGCTGCCTTCAGTGGGAGATTTGTTTCTCTCTGTCACTTTGTGGGTTCTGTAGCTCTAATATTTGTTTAGAGTCATTTTTTTTACATGTATTGGAAGTTATTGAAGCAGGAGCTCACTCCAAGTTTGTGCTTATACTCTGCCATCTTGGTTCCGTTGCTGTACCCTGTTCTTAAAAGTAGGTATGCCTTGATCCTGTTTGGTAGCTTCCTGAGATTGGATAGGGAAAGTCTGCTTTCTTTTGAAAATAGCCAAAAAATCCCAATAAATAAAGTAGTCAAAAGATTTAATCCTATGTATGATAAGCAAAGAAGTGAAAGCTTTAGTCTTTGCTGCTCGTAACAATCTTTTACCTTCAGTGTTGCTTGACTGAGATAAGTAATATTTTTCTTTGGAGAAAGGGAGTGTGTGTAATAAGGCTTTTCTGATGTTTCCAAGAAACAGTGGGGCACCTTCAATAACGGGAAATTCATTGATATAAACTAGGCTCAACTGCTATCTTGACATTGATGTCTTGGTATTGATATTGGTGTTATAACATTAAGCACTAAATTTATACTTCTTTTTGCCCCATTGGTGCTTGTTTACAAATTGAATGTCATTCTTTGGTTAGATGGCCTTTTCATCTGGCCTAGACCCATTGGAGAGCTTTAGATTGTCCATTCTATAGTATAGTGTTGAGAGATGATCTGAGGGAAAAAGTGTTGCCTTTTTTTTTTGGAGGGGGGAAGGCAGGGCCATTGGCGTTAAATGACTTGCCCAAGGTCACACAGCTAGTAAGTGTTAAGTGTCTGAGGCCAGATCTGAACTCAGGCCCTCCTGACTCCAGGGCTGGCACTCTCTTCACTGCACCAAAGTGTTTCCATTTTGAAGATTATTTTATGCTTTTTGTGTTGCCATTAAATTAATTTTAATAGTTGTGTCTGAAAGCTTGAGCTTTGTAGTAGCTATGGTGCCAGACTTAAATCCTTGGGCTTCCTGACTCCAATTCTGTCTCACACTTTCTAGATGTGTAGGCAAGTTATTTAACATGTCTGAGCCCCAATATGTAAAATGGGGATCAGTGTACAAAGTTATCTACCTCACAGGGTTGTGGTGAGGCCCAAATCTGGGTCCTATTCATATGATGTTTTACAAACCTTAAAGTGCTTTATCAGTTCCAGTTATTATTGTTCCTACCAAGTGGCAAACATACCATGAGCTGCATGTGTAGAGCATACCTCTCCCCACAAATCACAGTTTACACTTGCTAAAGCATAACAGTGTATTGTGTCTAAGATGGTTTTTTCCCTTTTTTTGAAGTAGAGATTCTCCACTAACCATTTTAGTTTTCATTTGTAATGTTAATCCAACCTCATTATTTTACAGTTGAAGAAACTGAGGGCCAGAGAAGTGAAGTGATTTGTGAAAAGTCCCATGATAATAAGTAGAAGACTCGAAATTTTAATCCAGGTCCTTTGGCTCTAAATTCAGCAATCTTTCTGATATTCCACACTGCCTTGCAAATTGCCTTGCATTATTTCCATTACTATTAAAGGAATAGTTCTTCTTAGGAAAGCCATCAGGATTGCATTCTAGCAGTTTGAGGAACTGATATGTCTATGACATACCACCAAGATAATTAAAAAATTTCTTTGGACACCTGTCATGTTTACAATGGAGATTACATGAATTAAGTTATAGATTGTGAAAGTTCTTGAATGGTTTTCTGAGTATAAGTTAAAATGACCAGTTAATTCAGTAAACTAATTGACCCTGCCCAAATAATAGAAAGATTTATAAATAAAGTTCTCTTTGCCAAACAACTGGAAATGAAAACCCCAGAGGAAATTGTTATGTCCTCTGTCTTAGAATGCTATTGATTCAGTCTACAGACTGTCAAGTAGAGGTGGGCTCTCTGGTGGGGGCGGGGAGGGGTTGTCAGGGAATAGGGGAGTGAACTATGAAAAGGGGGAGGCAGGGTTTTGAAGGAAAAATTATTAACCAGAAAGACAGATGTATGTGGGGATGGGATGGAATGGAGAGAGAAAAAGAAAGGGAGAGAGAGAAAGAGAAAACAGAAGGGAAAGAGAGAGCTAGATATAGATACTTAAAACTTGTGTCAATGGGTTAAAGCCACAGTTTTGTAAATTTGATTAATTAAAATAACTTTAGACTGCTCTTTAGTTTTTATTATTTTCTTGGGTTCCTTTGTATACATGTTTTAGTTTGCCATTATTGAATTGGACCCCTTTCTGTAAGGCAAGAATGCTTGGTTGGCAAGCACAGTGCTGTAATGAGGGCGGAGCATATTTGCCATTCTGTAGTCTTGTCTAATTTACATATTTGTACCAAAATACTCAACCGTGCAACCTGTGACAGCTCTATATCCTTGAATCTTTATTGCCTACTTTCCCACCAAAGACACATGAAATATTTTCTGTGGCGATTTGGGAACAGGGGAAAAACATCTTAAGTAACATTCTTATTCGTTTTGGGTTTTTCAGTGTTGAGGACAGCCATATACTTTATCTAAGATCACCAAAGCAATTTCACAATCTTTCTTCTGAGAAACAAGTGTTCACAGATGCTTTTAGAGCAGTGTAGTGAACCTACATCAGAGTTTTGTTTTAAGGAGTTTTGCGTAAGGTAATATGGCTCCAAAAAACTAAGCTATGGGAAACCATTCAGCAGATGTCAGGCTTCATTGTAATACTGTAAGAAAGTGATAATTTGTTTTCCTGTTGGCTTTCACCCCCCCCCCGCAAAAAGCTAATTATTATCTTTTCAATCTAAAAAAAGACAGTTCAAGTCAGCAAATATGTGTCAAATTTTAAAAAAAGATTTATAATGAAAAGAATTGATAGTATATTTCACCTAGAGTAAAAAAGACAATGTGTAATAAGGGATTTTGTGGCTTTACAGCTCAGTGCATGTGTTTGAAAGCTGTTCTCTCAGCAACGTGGGTGGCAGGTTATGCTACCATATAATGTATTGTAGTTGGCTCTCCACACTTGTCAGGGTTAGTGTTCAACCATTCGGAAAATTTTCCCATTGTTCTATCATGTGAACCAAGACTAGTGTTGAATTCCCAATAACCTACCAAAAAAGATTTAATTAGAAAGTCTGAAATTTAATGATTTTTTGTTTATTGTTTTAATACAGTATTTATATTACAAGTATTTTATTATCTGTAAATACAATCACTTTTAGTCCAAAAGGATACCAGGATACCAAACTCAGAACTTTGGTAGGGTCTTTTTCATCAGATTCGAACAAAAATGTGTATGCTCAATACTGCCTTTTTTCTGTATTACCACTCTATTTCCATCTTAAACATGTTTGCTTTAGATGGACCATAGCTCTTGGCAGCTAGTTCATTTTTAGCAAATAATACTGTTTCTAGTAAGAGTTGCAGAGAAAAAAAAAACTTTGTGTGAGGTCCTTGTAAACTGAACCTTTGGAACGTTACTTTTATTTCTGTTTTTTTCCCCTTTTGTGCTTCTTTGTGTCATGGTTATAAATTACTTCGTTTGAACAGAAGAATTAAAAACATTTTATTTTGTGATTCCTGGAATTATAATTGTTTTTTTCTTTACCTGTTATTTCAAAGACTGGCACATAGAGAAATAAGTAATTATGGCATTGAAATTCCATTGTGCCAGCACCTCCACAGCATAATCCAAAAAAAACAGAAAATCGCCTGCTGGGTTGTATGCAGCATGCTTGTGTGAACATCAGTGTCTGCTGTTCACACATCATTTTTTACTGAAAGTTCCCCCTGGAATAAAGACTCTGTGTTTTCTGAGTGCAGTGGGACATTTTGTTGGTTCTTAGGTTTTAAATTTTGTAGAAGTTTCTTTTTTTTTTCCAAGGGAGATTTCAATATCATTATTAATCTAGCCCATCAAAGGGTAAGGAGTTTTTTGTATGCTTATATGTATTTGTTATAGAAAGCTGATTTTTCTCATACCACAAAATAATGACATTTTGTAAATGAAAATACAACATGGAGGAGGAACCAATGAAATAGAGACATCATGGGCATTTGTGAATTTATGTTTTCATGGGCACATATATACATTTATATATTTGGGAGAAGATGAGTATAAATATCACCTTTTGCCTACAGAACAACTTAAAACCAGTTTCTTTTTTTGTGAATAGGTAATTATATTTTGAAATAATATAGATGTATTCTGTAGGTTTCTCAGATATGGTGGCTTCTTTACAACATTGTATTTAGTTACATTTTATCTAACCTGTTGTAACTCTAATCAAGGAATAGATAATAAAATACATTTAAAAGCTGGCATCTTAATCTTTGTGAACACCTTGTAATCCATGCTATAAAGTATGGAAAGAACTGGCAGCCCCGCTGGAAAACACAGTGCATCGTGTATTGCCAATTTTAGCCTTTCTACCCATATTTATGTCACATCAAATAGAGAAACTGTCTCCCAGATAATATGGAACACTAGGTTCTTCAGACTTCTGTAAAATGGATCTGGTAAGTTGCTATTCACACTACAAGATTCATTTAGTTTTTTTGGTTCATTAGCTCTTATTGATTTCTCTTTCCCAGATATTTCTGTTATTTAATAACATGGTAAATATGCAGAGTTCCTCGTAAGAGAAATCAGATTTTTATTTGCAAACCTATTATTGGGAGCTAAGAGGAAAAGTCATTATAAATTTGTTTCTATTTATGTACTCCATTTAGTAACCTCACTTAAAAATGAGGATGAGTTTGTGTTGGGGTGAATGCCATCCCTTTTTTAAACTCAGATTGTCAAGCTGTATGCCTCTACTTAATAAGTTTTTAAATTTTGTATTAATTTTAATGTATCTTTTACTTTTTCTTGCTAATTGTCAAAATAGTATCATAGTACTTTGGGGGAGTAATGAATGATTAGACATATTGTTGCTTCAACATTTTTACATATTAATTCCTCTCATTCCTTAGACTTTTTAAATTAGTGTTCTGGAAGAGAAGCTGTGCTTCAGATAACTCACACTTACCTCTTGGAAAAGAAGGCAAGATGTCTCCATGTCCATACCTTATCTTGTCTTTAAAAAGACTAAGGAACTAGAGTCTTCTAATTTTTAGGCAACCTGGCACATTGCCATTTTCCTGCCAGGCTGGTGATTGGCTCTTATGAATAAGAAAAAAAAATACTTTTGCTTGCTATCAAGTTGTCACTGATTAAAGTTCTAGGAAACAATTTTTCAAAATGACAGTTTTCTTCTATGACTAAACTAGAGTAGGCCTTGTGATATTTTTCTCAATGTAGGATTAATTTGGTGCTTTTGAAATTTATGCAAATAATTTTCTAATATTTGGAATGTATGCAAATAATTTGTTAATATTCATTGCTTCAGACTTCAAATTTTTTACTTTGTATAATTTAACCTTAACTGTGTCTAGACAGATTTCCTGGATATGGCTAAACAATTTTGAGAGTAAATTATGAGCTGATTTTTTTTGCACATTCATAAACAAGATCTGTTTCCAGTATGTATGCTAGAAATGGAATAAATGGAAATTGCAGGCTGTACAAGTGAAATGAAAATTTTTTCCAGTTGTTTGTCAAATATTATTGACAACACTTGAGATGTTTTGCTCTTTTATTGTCATTAGAGTTGAATCAGATTTTACCACTGCCTGTATTTGTTATAAGACCTTCATCTGTTAGTATTGTATCATAAAGTAGTTGTACTTCTGTCCCTTGCCTCTTTCAGTTACATATTTCATTAAAAGATGTTTAGGAAACAATGTAGGATTATGTTATTTTGTGAATTTACTACATTTGGTTTTAACATAGATAGATAGATAGATAGATAGATAGATAGATAGATAGATAGATAGATAGATGGGTAGATATCTCCTTGTCTTATTTTCATTCCTCTTAGGAATCTTGGAAATTCCATTTTGTTTTCTTTTATAGTATCATAACAGAAAATCATATAAAAAATAGCTACATTGAAGATAACGTTTTTATTTTAATATATAATGGGCTGATCATCTGGTAAGAGTGAAGGTTAACTGTTGCATATGTAGCTTGTATATTCCATTTGGTATCATAATCCTAAGAGGAATGTTAGGGGTCTCAGCACTTTGGATAAACCTCTTTGGTGAATTTGTGGCAGGACATTGTCAAGAGTCAGACAGGATGGTTAGGATGCAAATTGCATTGTTGACTATGTTGGATATTGACTTTTTAATCATTAAAGTGTTATTCAGTTCAAGTAATAGGTGAAAAACATAGCTATACATATATATGCATATATATTATTATTATTATTATTATTATTATTATTATTACTAAGACTCTAAGTTTCATGATAGGGTATTATAGCTTTTGTTAACATGTAGGTTCCTTAGATGAAAGAAGTCATACAATTTTCTAGCTGACAGATATCCTAGAAGTTATATAATCCAATTCTCTTTTTCTGCTGAGTTAATAGGCACATTGAAATGTTAAGAACACACAGCAAGTTCATGGCAGAGCAAGAACATTATCTCACACTATATTATAAGGAAGAAAGTTTGAAAAAGATCATCCTCCTAGCAGAAAAGTATCTATTGTCACATATCCAATCAATTGCCAAGTTTTGTTGATTATATGTCTTATGTCCTACTCCTTCTCTCCATTCAAAAAGCCACCTTCTTGGTTCAGGCCCACATCACCTCTAATGTGGACTATTGCAATAGCATCCTGATTGTGTTACTTGCCTCTAGTTTCTCTTTTTTCTAATCTTTCTTCACACAACTCCAAGGAAATTTCCCTAAAGCACAGGTCTGACCATGTTACTTCCCTATTTAGTAAACTCTAGTGACCCTTATTGACCCCAGAATCAAGTACAAACCTCTCTGTTGAAGTGATTGTTTCTCATTTAAGAAGCATTGCAGTATTCTGGGGCTTGATGCAGTTAGCACAATGTCATGTGAAAACAGGAGCGTGTAGAAGAACTCACCATCTCTAGGAATTCATTTCTTTAATTGAATTTTGCAGTGGAAAATGCATCATGATTGTAGCTAGCACCTTTGACAAGGGTAGATTTCCTTGTTTGATGGTTTTCTTAATATAAATATTCAGAAGATCATTGAAGAAAATTGTCTCTGTTGTATTTTTCATGGAATCTTAAATTATTTTGACCTGCTTGAGACCCACCTTGCTGGAGGAGGTTTAGTCATTTCAGTCAGGTTCAGTTCTTTGTGACCTCTTTTTAGGATTTTGTTGGTAGAGATACTTAAGGGGTTTGCCCTTTCCTTCTCTAGCTCATTTCACAGATGAAGAAACTGAGGCAAACCGGGTTAAATGACATAATCAGGGTCACATAGCTAGGAAGTGTCAGAGTCTAGACTTGGATTTGGGTCTTCCTGACTCCAGGCCTGGTGCTCTATCCACTGTGTTCCCTAGCAGACTCTGGAGGAGGTATACTACTTCTAGTCTAGCCAAGCTGTTCTCATATTTTTCACTGCCCTTTCTACTTAATCATTTTAAGTAGTATTTTTCTCAACCAAATCAAATGTGTTTTTTATAGTCAGCAACCATCGTAGCAAATAGCTTCTTGTATTCTCTACCTTTAGTCATTTGTTTAATTATAAAGTTGTAGTCTGTTGCAGAAACTTTATTTGGGAATATCTACTCTTTGCAGTCTTCAATTGTGCACACATCATTCTTGTAAAAACATTTGTAGTGATGAGAAGGTAGACACATTAATCAATAGCTATTGATGGGTTCTGATACTTTTTTTTTCTTGTAAATGATAAGGTCTGGGACTTTTTCTTCAGACTTTGGTACCTTTTCTTTTGTATCCCTTGAGAATCAGTTGCTCAGAATTGAGTGGATCTCAGCTCAGTCTCCTCTGCACATATTTATTCTAGCCAGCCTGATGATTGCCAGTTTTTTTTTTTTTCACAGCCTTCTCTACTTCATTGTAGAGCATATCTGAAATCATAGTGTTACAGAGTTAAAATATAGTGCCCACGTTATCCTGGCTAGTGAAAAGAGTTATAAAAATATTTATGAATCTTTCAGTTTCTCTTTTCTTTGTCTTCATTTCATACTTCAGTGGCCTCAGAATAATTTTGCATAGTTTTGACCAAACTTTCTCTAACCCTATTTTTTCTTTCACTTGCTGCTTTATAAGGAAATACTGCTTATAACCTTCTCTTCTCATCTACAAAATTTTACCAATGAGCCTGTGACTACCTTGTCTCTACTTGGGAAGAAGAGCAAGTATTTGTTGAATAATAAGATTCTTGGGATTTTTACTCTTTTATATTTATTTTTATAAAAATTAATATTAATATTTATTACATAATATTACAAATTTATATTTATATTGAATAAACTTAGTTTGGAAATAGTATCTCTTTCTGTTCTTTTATCCTTTTCCCGTTTGTTTAAATAGATTGGGTTGAGTTGCCCCAATTATAATTGTGTATCATATCTTCTTCCTTTTGTTTACATTTGGTATTGGTTTTTATTATTGGTTTAATTCTACATAGACAATTAATTGGGAAGTTACTCTCAAATCAGGAGCCATTTCCAAAATTTTAAAATAAATTCAGTTTCATTTGGTGCTTATCTTGTCCACTGTCTACTTTTTAAAAATTCTTTTTAATTAAAAAATTATTTTTTAGCATTCTTTTAAAGAAAAATTTTCCTCCTCACACCTCCCCCACTCATTGAGAATGCAAGCAATATAATATCAGTTTTATTTGTGAAATCATGCAAGATATTTCCATATTATCCATGCTGCAAAAGAAAGCAAGAAAAATAAAGTGAAAAAATTATACTTCAGTATGTACTCAAAGTTCATTAGTTCTCATTCTGGAGGCGGGTAGCATTTTTCATCACAAATCCTTTGGATCTGACATGGATTGTCATATCGATCAGAGTAGCCAAGTCTTTCACAGTTGATCATCATTACATTATTGCTGTTAAACACTGTGTACAATGATCTCCTGGTTTTTCTCACTTCACTTTGCATATGTTCTCATAGGTCTTCCCAGGTTATTCTGAAACTATCCGCCTCATCATTTCTTATAGCACAATAGTATTCCATCACAATCATATACTGCAACTTGTTGAACCATTTAGCACATGATGGTATCTCTTCCATTTCCAATGCTTTGCCACCACAAAAAGAGCTACTATACATATTTTTGTACATATAGATCTTTTTCTTTTTCCTTTGATCTGGATTGCTGAGTCAGAGGGTATGCAGAGTTTTATAGCACTTTTGGGCATGGCTTCAAATTGTTTTCCTTTTACAACTCTACCAACATGCATTAATATCCTTATTTTTCTACATCCCTTCAGTATTTGTCACTTTTCTGTCATTTAACTAGTCTGATAAATGTGAGGTGGTTCACTAGTCTGATAAATGTGAGGTGGTTCCTCAGAGTTGTTTTAATTTGCATTTCTCTAATCAATAGTGACTTAGAGTATTTTTTCATATGACTATAGAGAACTTTGATTTCTTCTTCTGAAAAGTGCCTGTTCGGGTGGCTATGTGGTACAGTGAATAGAGCACCGGACCTGGAGTCAGGAGCACCTGAGTTCAAATCTGGCCTCAGACACTTAACACTTACTAGCTGTGTGACCTTGGGCAAGTCATTTAACCCCAATTGCCCTGCCCTCCCCCCTCCAAAAAGCAAAAAAACAAAAAATAACGCCAACAAAACCCTGCCTGTTCACATCCTTGGAGCATTTCTCAATTGAAAAATGGCTCTTATTTTTATAAATTTTACTCACTTCCCTATATATTTAAGAAATGAGGCCTTTATCAGAGAAACTTGGCTGTAAAAATTCTTTCCCAGTTTTGTGTTTTCCTTCTAATTTGGTTGCATTGGTTTCATTTGTGCAAAACCTTTTAATTTCATATAATCAGAATTATTCATTATACTTTCTGTGGTCTTCTCTATCTCTTATTGGGTTATAAACTTACTTTCTCTTTTCGTGAAGAAGGTATTCACAGTATAGCCCAGAGCCTTCTGTGTATTAACTCCAGTGTTTCTAACTCCCAAACCACACTTCTAAAAAGTTTTCTTTTTATTTTAAACATAAACACCAAAAAAATTTTCTATATAGATTGTAACACAAAAGATTTTTCATGAAGCTGAATTTTCATTTCCCAGCATTGCTTCTTTAGCCTTCCCCCTACCCCACATTAACCGACAAAAAATGAAGAGAAAAACCCTTGTAATAAGTAAGCATAGTCAAGCAAAACAAATCTAAACATATTCAAAAAGATGTATCTCTCTCTGCTTCTTATGTTCATCACTTCTCTCAACAACAGTTGTTTATTAAACACATTCTATATGCCAGGCACTCTACTAAATGCTAGGGATCTCTGCCATCAAGCTTGCTTTTAAATGAGGGAGACAACAAATACACATATATACTGATCACCAATACAAGATAAAAACAGGGTGGTTGGAAGGGGCTTCATAGGGGAAAGCCTACCTTGGGGAAAAGGAAAGTTCCTTGAAGAACATGTCATTTGAGCTAAGTTTTAAAGGAAGCCAGGGATTCTTAGAATTGCAAAATAGGAAGGAGAGAATGCTAGGCAGGAGGAAGAGCTAGTATAAAGGCACAAGGATGGTAGATGAAACATAGTGTATGAGGAAAAAGAAGTAGGTCACTTTAGGTAGATCATATAGTTTCATATAGTTCTTGGGTTTGTAGACTCCCAAGTATTTTATATCGTCTATAGATATTTTAAATGGAATTTCTTTTTCTGTCTCTTGTGACTGGAGTTTATTGATAATATATTGGAATGCTGATGATTAATGTGGATTTATTTTGCATCGTGCAACTTTGCTAAAGTTGTTATTAATTTCAAGTAGTTTTTTAGTTGATCTCTAGAATTTTCTAAGTATAAAATCATATCATATGCAAAGAGTGATAGTTTTGTTTCCTCATTCCCTTTTCCTATAATTTCTTTTCCTTCTCTTATTGCTATAGCTAACATTCTAATAGAATATTAAATAATAGAGGTAAAAAATGGGCATCCTTGCTTCACCCTGATTGTACTGGGAAGGCTTCTAGCTTATACCCATTGCAGATAATGCTCACTGATGATTTTAGATAAATATTACTTACCATTTTAAAGTAAGTGCCATTTATTCTTCTGCTGTCTAGTATTTTTTTTAAACAAATGCTTTATTAAACTTCTGTTTTACATCATTCATTTCCGCCAGATTTTGAGTTGCAATCATTTTCCCCCTGTTATTCCCCTACCCACCCTCCCAGAATAGCAGTCCCACAAGATATCGCTTCCTCCAATCTGCTCTCTCCCATACCTTCTCCCATACCCCCTTTGACTTTTCCATTAGAGGAAGGTGAATCTTTGTGTCCCAATGCCTGCACATCTTATCTCCCAATTACAAGCAAAAGAGTATTAATAATAGTATTTATATATATTTGAAACATTTAATGTTAAGACCTCGAATTTCAGATCCATTTCCTTCCTCCCTTGTCACCCATTCCCTCTTGGGAGATAAGTAATTCAGTATATGTTGTACATGTCTAGCTATGCAAAACATTATCATAGTAGATATATTGTACAAGGCTGCTTATAATTCCCTCCCACTCATCCCACCCCCCACCTGGTCCATTCCCTACTTGATCCTGTCCTTCTTCTATAGTGGGTACTTCCAACCTCCCTTCCCCCCAAGGATGCCCTCCCATCCATCATCCCCCCTCGTACCTCCCTTCCCCCTATTCTGCTGCAGGTTGAGATATCCCATTTAGTATGTATGTCATTCTCTCCCTGAACCAAATTCAATGAGAATGTGATTGCCTTTTTTGCCTTCCTATTCTTCCCCTCCCTTGCAACCACTTCCCCTTGCTTCTTCTACATGAGGTCGTTTACCCTCCCCTGTCTCTCCCCATCTCCTCTTGCCACTTTCCTCTCTCACCTCATAATTTCATCCCTTGAGTAGTCTCCCTTCCCAACAAATTCAACCTATGCCCTCTATCCATATATAACTGTAACCATATACACACACATTCACATATGTATTCATGTAACCACACCCCCTTCTTCCATTATTTTCATAGTGAGAAAGATATCATCAGTCACAGTTATTGCTTTTCCATATAGGAATGTGAATAGTTCAACTTTGATCAGTTCCTTTTGATTTCTTTTCCCTGATTACCTTCTCAGGCATCTCTTCCTTCTTGTGTCTGGATGTCAAATTTTCTATTCAATTCTGGTTTTTTCCTCAAGAATGCTTGAAAGTCCTCTGTTTCACTGAATGACCATATTTTCCCCTGAAACAAAATACCCAGTTTTGCTGGGTAGGTGATCCTTGGGTTCATTCCCAGTTCTTTTGCCCTCTGGAATATCATATTCCATGCCCTTTGATCCCTCAGTGTAGAAGCTGCCAGGTCCTGGGCTATTCTGATTGTGTTTCCACAATATTGAAATTGTTTCTTCCTGGCTGCTTGTAGTATTTTCTCCTTGATCTGGGGATTCTGGAACCTGGCTATAATATTCCTGGGAGTTTTCTTTTTGGGATCTTTTTCAGGAGGTGATCTGTGGATTCTTTCAACCTCTATTTTGCTCTCTGGATCTAAAACATCAGGGCAATTTTCCTTGAGAATTTCTTGAAGGGTGATTTGTAGGTTCTTTCTTTGATCATGGCTTTCAGGTAGTCCAATAATTTTTAAATTGTCTCTCCTGGATCTATTTTCCAGGTCAGTGGTTTTTCCCATGAGATATTTCACATTGCCTTCTAATCTTTCATTTGTTTGGATCTGCTTAACAGCATCTTCATTTCTCATAAAGTCATTAACTTCCATTTGCTCCAGTCTAACTCTGAAGGAATGAATCTCCTCAGTGAACTTCTGAGATTCTTTTTCCATCTGGCAAATTCGACTTTTTAAGGCATTCTTCTCCTCATTGCCCTTTTGGGCCTCCTTTGCCATTTGACTTAGTCTATTTTTTAAGGTGTTGTTTTCCTCAGTCAGGCTGTTGACCCTCATTTTATACTTTTCCTGCATCCTTCTCATTTCTCTTTCCAATTTTTCCTCCACTTCTCTTATTTGATTTTTAAAGTCCTTCTTAAGGTCCTCTATGGCCTGCAACCCGCTAATGTTTTCCCCTGGGGCTTTTGGAGCAGGACTTCTGACCTCACAGTCCTTTTCCTTCTCTATGCCCCCAAAATAGGAGTCTAGGGTTGCATTTTTCTGTTTCCTTTGCCTTGGCATGTTGCCATTTAATTACTTGACTTTTGGGCCTGTTGCCACACTATGGCTTTAAGGCCAGATAGAGGAATTTTCGTCCTGAACATGTGGGGGGCAACTTCCGTTTCTGGCAAGCTGTAAACCCACCCACGACTTCCACCCTAGATCACAATCCAGATCCAGGGAGGTTAAAGCAAGAGTGATTACCCCCCAAGACTGATCGCTGGATCTCCGTACAATTCGCTGGCCAGGAGCTGAAGCTGCCTCTGAAAACTACAAAATGGCGTGTCTCCTCAGAGGCTTCTAGCCCCCAGGGGAGGGAGCCGATGCATTCCCCAAATACTGGTCCCAAAGTCCATAGGACACTAACCTCTTACTTTGTCCTAGGCATGTCTATGTTGATAATTCTGGAGTCAACATAGCTGCTGGTGTTCTGGGGTCTCTCCAGCCAGCTGCTGCCCTGGGGCTAAAACCTCGGCTCATGCGGACCTGGGCTCGGCTCGGCTCGGCTCAGCTCAGCTCGGCTCGGCTCCCTGTGCTCCGCGCACTGCACGCTGCCGGCTCCCAGACCGCTGCGCTGGTCCTTCCTGCAGGGCTGCTGGGCTGTCCTCAGCGGGAGGTTAGCTTCTCTGTGTCGTTCTGTGGGTGCTGGAGCTCCAGAAGTTGTTCACATTCCCCTTTTATATAGTTTGGAGGGAGTCTGGGGGCAGAGTGGCTTGGATGAGCTGTTTCTACTCTGCTATCTTGGCTCCGCCTAGTATTTTTAATAGGAATGGATACTATATTCTGTTGAAGGCTCTTTCTACATTTATTGAGATAATATAATTTCTGTTGGCTTTGTTATTGATATAGTTGGTTATATTGATAGTTTTACTAATATTGAACCAGCCCTACATTCCTGGAATAAATCTCCCCCTGGTCATAGTATATGATTCTTGTAATTTATTGTTATCTCTTTGCTGATATTTTGTTTAAAATTTTTGTATCAATATTCATTAGGGAAATTGGTCTATAATTTTTTTTTTTCTCTGTTTTGGCTCTTCCTGGTTTAGGTATCAGTACCATATTTGTGTAGTAAAAGGAATATAGTATGACCTTCTTCACCTATTTTTCCAGATAATTTATATAGTGTTGTAATTAATTGTTCTTTAAATATTTGGTAGAATTTACTTGTGAATCCATGTGGGTTTTTTTTTTTTAGGAAGTTCATTGATGGTTTGTTCAATTTATTTTTCTAAGATTGGATTAAGTGTTTTATTTCATCTTCTGTTAATCTGGGTAATTTGTATTTTTGTAGATATCCATCCATTTCATTTAGGTTGTCAAGTTTATTGGCATATGAATGGGCAAAATAGCTCCTAATAATTATTTTAATTTCCTCTTTCTTGGTGGTGAATTTCACCCCTTTCACTTTTGACACTAGTAATTTGGTTTTCTTCTTTCCTTTTTTTTTTAAATCAAACTAAGCAATGGTTTAATCTATGTTTTTTCTTCATAGAACCAGCTTCAGTTTTATTATTCAATGGTTTTCTTACTTTCAGTTTTATTAATCTCTCCTTTGACTTTCTATATTTCCAATTTGGTGTTTAATTAGTAATCTTTAATTTGTTCTTTTTCTGGTTCTTTTAGTCATATACCCAGTTCATTGATCAGCTTTTTCTCTATTTTATTGACATAAGTATTTTAGAGATATAAATTTTCCTCCAAGTTCTGCTTTGGCTGTATTCCATAAATTTTTGCAACTTGTTTCATTGTTGTCGTTTTCTCTAATGAAATTATCAATTGTTTCTATGGTTTGTTCCTCAACCCACTTATATTTTAGGATTGAATTAATTTGCAATTAATTTTTAGTCTCTCCATTGTTGAATGTAATTTTTATTGCATTATGATCTGGAAGGGATACATTTACTATTTTTGCTTTTCTGCATTTGGTTGTGAAGTTTTTATGTCCTAATACATGGTCAGTTTTCGTGTAGGTGCCATTTGCTGCTGAGAAAAAGGTATATTCCTTTCTATTCCTATTCATTTTTCTCCAGAGATATATCATATCTGACTTTTCCAGAATTTTATTCACCTCCTTAACTTCTTTCTTGTTTATTTTTTGGTTAGAATTACCTCGTTCTGAGAAGGCAAAGTTGAAGTTCCCCACTAGTATAGTTTTATTATCTGTTTCTACCTGTAACTCTTTCAACTTCTTCAAAACTTTAAATGCTGTACCATTTGGGGCATATATGTTTAGTATTAATATGGCTTCATTGTTTATAGTACTTTTCAGCAAGATAGTTTCCTTCCTTATTTCTTTTAATTAGTTCTATTTTTGCTTTTGCTTTGTCTGAGATCATGATTGCTACCCTTGCTTTCTTTGCTTTAGCTGAAACATAATAAATTCTCTTCTAGCCCCTTACCTTTACCCTTTGTGTATCTCTCTACTTCACATGTGTGTCTTGTAAACAGAATATTGTAGGATTCTGGTTTTTAATCCATTCTCCTATCTGCTTCAGTTTTATAGGTGAGTTCATCCCATTAACATTTATAGTTATAATAACTAACTGTATTCCCCCCACCATGCTATTTTCTCCTTTATATCCCCTACTTTCTCTTATCCCTAACCTTTTCCTTCTTCACAATGTTTTAGTTCTGATCACCACCTTACCCAGTCTATTCTCCCTTTCATCAGTCCCTCCTCCCCCTTCTGTTATCTCCATCCCTCTTTACTTCCTTATGGTGTAAGATAGACTTCTATATCCAACTAAGTGTGTATGTTATTGCTTCTTTGAGCCAGTATTGATGAGAGTGAGGTTTAAGCATTGTCCTTCACCCCCACCTTCATTTCCCCCTCCATTATAATATCTCTTTCATGCCTCTTTTATGTGGAATAATTTATCCCATTCAGCTTCCCCCCTTCTTTTCTTTCAGTGCAGTTTTCTTTCTCACCCTTTATTTTGTTGTTTTTTTTTTTTTTGTATCATCCCATCAAAGTCACCTTATATTCACTCCCATTGTGTATGTGTGTGTGTGTATACTTCTAATTGCTCTTATCGTAATAAAGTTCTTAAGAGTTACAGATATTATCTTGTCATATAGAAATATAAACAGTTTAACTTTATTGAATTTCTTGTTATCTCTTTCTTGTTTCTTATTTCTTTAAACCTTTTTATATTTCCCTTGAGTCTTATATTTGGAGATCATTTTTTTTTTATTTAGCTCTGGTCTTTTGATTAGGAATGCTTGAAAGTCCTCTGTTTCAATAATTCCATTTTTCCCCTGCATGATTATATTTTTCTGGGTAAGTGATTCTTGGTTGTAGTTCTAATTCCTTTGCCTTCTGTTATATCATTTTCCAAACCCTCCAGTTCTTTATTGTGGAAGCTGCCAAATCCTGTGTAACCTTGATTGTAGCTTCATGATATTTGAATTGTTTCTTTTGGAGAGGAGAATGTAGGTAGAGAAGAGGTAATACCTGAGATAATACTGAGGGATGGAGAGATTGAAGGCTGTGGTGAGGATAGAGTAGGTTTAGAAAGAGGAAGGCTTTTGAGAAATACAAAGAGAAAATATTATAATCAAATAGATATTTTGAATATGAAAGTGGAGTACTTGTAGGTAATGGCAAAATCATGAGAATGACAATCCTTTTGTGTGTATGAGTTGGAATGGAGCAGTAGGTCATCAGAGTTGAATAGATTGAGTAACTGGGAAGTTTGGATATTTTGAGGAAATTAATGTATGTTGAAGTCTCTAAGAAAGATGGCAGAAGTTGTGGAGGTGGATGTCAAGACTGAGAGCCAGTGACTGAATCCATTGAAAAAAGAGGAAGATGTTTTGAGTGTGTTTATGGAGGGTGGGAGTTAGGTGGGGAGGATGTAGGGTCATGTAAAACAGCTTCCCAAATATGAATTGTATGATAAATGTGGAATCTATGAACCTCCAAAGAGCAAGAGGTAATGGTTATAGAGGGAGAGTCTGGAAATGGCACTGGGGAACAAAGATTACAGCTCCCTGACCATAGCCATTGCAGAAGAAAAATACTAAACAGCAAAGGAATTAGATTTGGATTCAGAGGTTCTTATCTTTGCTATTGTACTTACTAGTTAGCTCTACTTCTGGTAGGTCATTTGACTTCTCTGGTCTTCCAAGTTCCTCATCTGTAAAATGAAGAGGTTTGATCAGATGATGCCTAATACCTCATCCAACTCTAAATTTATGATCCTGTGATACTATTATTGCTGTGACATCTTAGATAAGTGGGATGTTAAGATATCACTTTTCCTGTCTTAATGGTTTAATTTTTAACCTGTCCTGGCCAAACTATATTTTAGGGTCCTGAAAGAATCTGTAGGTATGATTGTTCTCCTCCTTGAGGAATAGTGGAAAAGGAGAGAGATAATATAGGACTGAATTAGACAAATGTTCCGATTTTCAAAGCTATGAAGAAAATGTATTCTTTATAATATAGGTCAAGTAGCTTTACTTTGATTCCTGGAAAAATTTTTAAAAAATTAAAGACTAGCTTGTCCAGCAGTTGAATGATTTGTCTCATAATAGAGTGAGTATCACTGAAAAGTTTTCTAGATAAGGCAGGATGACATGTCTTGTCTGGGCTTTCATTGATGGAATTTCTACTCAAATGTTAGTTGAATTGAGGTCCCTTCCAACATTGTGATTCTTTTATTTTATGACTATTTAATTTTCAGTTGTGTACAAAATAAAACTTACAATATGTTTGGCTTTTTATTACTACTTTTATGTCTAAATTCTATGCTCTCCAGTTGATGAGGAAAAAAAGATGTAATTGTATTAAAATATTTTAGTAACTATTCATAATAGCAGAAAGCTAGATATAATCTATATATGTCTAACAACTGAACACATTGTAGTATATGCAAGTATCCTACTATCTTTTTACCATAATAAATGACAAATGTGAAGAACATTAAGAACTATGAAAAGACATGATGCAGAACAAGAAAAGCAATATCAAAAGAACTACCGCTGTAAATAATGACATTGTCATCAAAACCTGGATATACTTTAAAAAAAAAAAAGGTTGGGGCGGCTAGGTGGCGCAGTGAATAGAGCGCCGGCCCTGGAATCAGAAGGACCTGAGTTCGGAGCCGGCCTCCGACACTTAATCCACACAAACAAAAACCTAGCCGTGTAACCTTGGGCAAGTTACTTAACCCCAATTGCCCTAAAGGGGGGGCTAGGTGGCACAGTGAGTAAGAGAGCCGGCCTCGGAGTTGGGAAGACCCGAGATCAGATCCGGCCTCAGAAAATGAGCACCCACGCATAAATAATGACTAGCCGTGTAACCTTGAGCAAGTTACTTAACCCCAATTGCTTTAAAAAAAAAAAAAAAGGTTGAAAAGGGGGACATGGCAACCAATATGATGATTTTGTTATCTTATTAAATTAATATATAATACACATTGTATTTTAATTTTTTCATTTTATTTAAAAATGTGTTTCATCTATAGGGCATATTTGAGGATATTGTTTTCTGTGTTCGTTCTATTGAGTTTTCATTTTATTAGATTGTTTAATCCATTTCTATTTAAGGTTATGATTTTTAGCCTTGTGTCTTCTTCCATTTATTTTTGTATTTTTATCTACTTTTAAGTCAATATGTTGTTCTGAGATTTATTTGCTTATATTATACTAGTTTATTTCTGCAAACTCTCCTCTGTTCTCATTTACCTGCCCCATCCCAGCTTCCTTGAATTTACTTTAATTGCTAACTTCTCTTTCTTTTTCTTCTTTTCTTTCTTCATACCCTTCCTTTAACCTTTTTCTTTCCCTCCCTGGTTAAGTATGTGGTTCAGAATCTTCCCTCCCACCCTCTGCTCTAAACTATGTTTTAAGTAGCGTTCTTTTGTTTTGCCTTTTTCCAAAAACTTTTCCTTTGCTTTCCCTTCTTTGGCATTTCCTTTCCCTTCCAGTATCTTGTGAATTCTGTTCTCCAGTTCATGGAGCCTTATTTTTTGTCCCTCATGAAGTACATGAGGAACAAAAGGCCTCTATGAGAATGTTCTTTATGGTTGCCCTTTCCTTTCTTTCCAGTTCTGGAATGAGACTTCTCTCATCCTAGTCCCTCTCCTTCATGATTTTTATTTTGTTCTTTCACAGTTCTCTTGTTGAGAGACTAAAGGGGTTATCATCTCTTCATTGTTCACCTGTGAACTAGGTGGGAATAAATTTCCAGCTGCCTTCTAAGTAACTTCACCCTCTTCTCATTCTTGAAACTTCTCATTGTGTTATGAGAGAGAGAGAGAGAGAGAGAGAGAGAGAGAGAGAGAGAGAGAGAGAGAGAGAGAGAGAGAGAGAGAGAGATTGAGATTTTGGTGGGGGGGGAAGAGATTTTCTTTCTTTTTAAATTCATTTTTGGTTTTGGGTGCACATTCTCTTCGTCTTAAGAGAAATAAAACCTGTTAGAAACATGTGCAGTTTTCAAAAAGCAAATTCTTGCATTGGCCATGTCCAAAAAAATCTGTCTCAGTCTGTACTCTTGAGTCCATCACCTATTAGGAGGTGAGTAGCATCATAAAATGTATTGACTTACAGGGGATCTTGGAATTTATTCCATGAAGTATTAATTCTGCTCTTTGTTCTGGTCTTCTGATTCTTTGTTTCCTTAAAATATTTTTGTTCCTTGACCTTTTATCCTTCAGTTCAGTTTCTTTTTTTTTCTTTTCTAACATTAACCTGGATATATGAAAGAATCACATTGTTTGCTTTTATTTTCTTAATTGTACTTATTTTCCTTTCCTATGTTGCTCTTGTTTGGGTTTTTGCACGTCAAATATTCTGGTTTTCTTTTTCTCCCCTCACAAATACCTCAAATTTCTGTCTTTCAAGGTTCATCTTTTTTTGATTGAGATTAAGCTTACTTTTTTTTTCTTTTTGGAGGGCAATTGGGATTAAGTGACCTGTCGAAGGTCACATGGCTAGTAAGTGTTAAGTGTCTGAGGTCTGGTGTGAACTCGGGTTTTCCTGACTCCAGGGCTGGTGCTCTATTCACTGCACTCTATTCACCTAGCTGCCCCAGGCCTAGTTTTTTTATATGTTATTTTAGGTTACTGTTTGAACTCCTTTGCTTTTTAGAATATCCTCTTATTTTCTCTGATGTCTCATGATGGAGGGGTAATTTTGGATTATTTGAATTGATAGTTCTTCATATTTGAAGGACTTTCTCTTGAGTGCTTGTGAAATTTGTTAGTTATTCAGATTGTGAAATTTATTTACTATATGCTTGGAGTTGTGGGGGTTTTTTCCCCCTAGTGGTGATTTGTGAATCCTGTTAATCAGTGCTTTCTTTGTATTTAAAAATTCTAGACGGTTCCTTGTAATATGACATTCAAGCCTTTTTTATTTGTAATTTTAGCAAACCTATGATTTTTAAATTATCTCTGCATATAATCTTCAAAGTAAGTTGCTTTGTCTTGTATAGAATTCACATGTTTTAACATTGTTGCCATTTGCTTTTCTTCTGCCAAATTCTGTATTTTTGTGTTCCAAATTTGCCATTTTATCTTAAAGAGACATTTTGTAGAGAAAACATTGTTTTCCAAGTTATGTACAGATAACACTGATTTTTGACATAATTTCATTCCTGATTTCTTTTGACAGTTTTATTCTCTTTTAAACTATTCTGGAGTTTCTTGATGTTGTTTCATGATCTTTTCAAGTGTTCACAGAGTTCTCTTTTTGGTCATGGAATTCTGATTCATTTTCCTTCACTTGTTCTGGTCTCTCTTTGAGTTTTTGCTTACTTTTCTTTTGTCTTTGTGAACCTTTCTCTTGATTTGCTTTTTTATCAACTAGATTTTTACTCCGGCTTTCTCCCTTGAATTTTTCATGTTTCAACCTGTCTCTTGTATTCCCAGTTACTTGTTTCTGGTTTCCTTACTACTTCCTTTTTGTGCAGATCCCTATATAAGCTGCGTATTGTGATTCTCTTTGATTTGGGGGAATGTGGCAGGTCAGCCCAGGTTCTCGCCCAGAGGAAACTCTAAGGGTTGGCACCATTTGGATTCCTAGGTCCCTTTCTGTCAATTGAGTAAGCTCTTTCACTTGTCTCTGGCTGTGTGTACTCTGAGTCTTCTATGTCCTACCTTCTTCCTCCAGTTTCTTCCCTTTCTTTCTTATGATTGGGCAGAATTCATATCTTCTACCTCTTATAGGGTTTTGGGAAGGAACAAGGTTCAAGCTAAGTCACTGCCATGGAGAGATTGGACAAAGACCTCAAAAAGGCAAATCATGCAGGACAGGTATGTGGTGTTGCTGATATTACTTTTGCCTGGTGTGTAGAGTGGTTTGCAGGGTGAGGATGCTGATTTGGAACTTTAAATACTTGAATTCTCCAGTATTATTTCATGGGTTTTTACCTTGTATGGTGATTCTGTCTTCTTATCTTGTGAATTCAGCTTTAGTTGCACAGTGTACAGTAAATAATTCCTTTTCCTGAGGTTTTTGGTTTTCAGAGGTTTGTAAAAAACAATTTTACAACCAATTTTCTGATCACATTATTCTCCATTAGATCTATAATACACATTTTAAAAAACTAAACTGTACGTAAGAAAAATGTATTATTTTACGTGCAGTTATTTTAAGTGATTTTTTTTCTTTTATTGTTGTGATGTTTTTATACCTTGTAATCTATGTTTCCTATACTAGTTACTGGTCTCTTTAATGTTAACTGCTTAGATAATAGCTTTTTAAAATAGACTTGATCTAAATAAGGTTTATAAATAAATAGTTTTAGGGATCAGACATACCTATCATTAGGAAATGTTATCTCATCTCCTGTGATTTCTTCATTCTTTTGTTTCTTATGCCATTCTTTGAATTTGATACTCTCTTTAACTTTGTTCAGAATGGTTTGTGATATTGCATTTCCTTTCTCATTCTTCCCTGTTATTGTGCTGTCTTTTCCAGTTACCTCTGAAGATTAGCTGAACTATGGAATCTGGCTGTATTCCTTAAGGCTCTCCAGGAACTCCTGCTGTAGCTGTTTCTCAACAGAGAAACCTTCTCTGACCTACAGGTCCAAAATGAATTCTTGACCATCTACGGCAGGGTGACTGATGATAACCACAAAGTCACCTTCCTAGGTGGTCGTATATTCACTAGGGCAAAAGAGCTTGCTTTTCACAGTGGGTTCTTTGACTGAGTAAGCTTCTGTGTTTCTTGTTAAGCTGCTCTTGCGGTGTTCCTCCTTTTGACTCACTTGGAACTTCTGAAGTTTCTCTTGGATCAGCATTAAGTTTCTTTTTTTTTTTTTTCTGGAACTGGTATATCATTGCTATTAACTGGTTCTCTTCCTTCCCAAGTGAAGAGGTGGCTAAAGCCCAGAATCTCCTACTTCGTGTGTTGACAGTTTCAGTATTAGCATTATTCAGAATCTCATCAGGGCTCAGCTGTGAAGCCTTCATGAAGGGAGATAGAATTTGGGGGGTGAGGTGGGGAGAATCACCTTTCTGAGATCAAACAGATGCTTTTCTCTCCCATTTATTGTCGAGGAATATTTGTATAGCAACAAGAAAGGAAAGAAAACAAGAGATTTTCCCTTATTTTGTAACTTTTTATTTTACATTTGACTGGTTTTGTGCACTGATAATTTACTTATATATTTAACTGGATTTAACTTTTTTAATCATCTTCTTGGAAGGATTTGTCATTTAACATTTGTTGTTCAGTCGTTTTCAGTCACTGTCTGACTCTTCATGACCCCATTTGGGATTTTCTTGGCAGAGATATTGGATTGGTTTGCCATTTCCTTTTTCAGTTTATTTTACAGATGAGGAAACTGAGGCAAACAGGGCTAAGTGACTTGCCACATATATACAGCTAACATATATCTGAGTCTAGATTTGAACTCAGGAAGATGAGTCTTCATGATACTTACTGAATTAAAATGAGGATTACATATAAATAAGAGTGAAGTAATGATAGCCACAAAATAACCAGACATTGTAGACGGAGGATTTAGTTGTCAGTCTGAACTGACTTAGTGAAACTATTGCAAACTTTGCCTGTATTATAATTTGCACCATTTTAAGAGCTGCCACAGTAAAGACTGAAATCAGAGAGGGAGTTGTGAATGTTAGGAGACTCTAGCCCCTATTCAAAACTGACATAGTATGATCTGTGTTAATAGTGGTGGTTATTTTGTGGTTCTTTGCATGGCAGCTCCTGCCAATAGGGAGAATCCTTACCCTTTCTGGTAGGCCACTAAAAAACACTTAAAAAGTAAATATAATGAAATTGACCAAATGAGAGCATGGTCAATCTAGGTAGTGAGATTTTGGGGGCGGGAGGAATCTTTTTTAATTAACATAAGGAAATGTTTCATTTTTTTCCACACCTTTGCAAACTAGTTTTAAATATTTGTGGAGACAAATGTTTCCACTTGCCTAAATAATTTTTATAAGCAGGACCCTATCCTATCCCTATTTTGTATTCCTCTTTTCCATACCAGAGGTATAGACTTGTAGCCAGATATACACTGATTTTACCACAAATTTAGATTTTAAAAATATTATCAAGGAATAGTAGAAAGATGCTATAGGATAAAAATGTGGTCTTAGGCTTGTTTCATAGTATAAATCCGTATTGTATGAAGGAAAGAATAAAGAAGAAATTGGTGCCACAGAGCAGAAATAAAAAGGTTGAGTCAACTAAAAGTATTCTTGGCCCACCAGCCAAATTATTTTAGGCTTTCAGCATGTATTGATTTTCAGACTTGTACGATACACAAGTAAAAGCTATAGCTGAAGGCACTGTATTTTAATTAGATGGTCACTAATAAATAACATCTCTCATTAGTAAAAATATCACTATCTTTTTGTCACTGACAATATTAATGATAGATGAACTTTTTTAGGAATCTTTCTTATAAAAACAATGTAAAGACAGAAATTCAGCCATTAAGAATTCTGGATGCCATATTTTAGTCAAGCTTGAGTGGCTTCAGAAAAAAGGCACCAGGGGAAGCTAGGTGGCGCAGTGAATAGAGCACTGACTCTAGAGTTGGGACAACCTGAGTTCATATGTGGCCTCAGACACTTAACACAAAACTAGCCGTGTGACCTTGGGCAAGTCACTTAACCACAATTGCCCAGCCTTCCCCCCTTCAAAAAGAAAAAAAAAGGCATCAGAGATAATAATAAGATTGAAGACCATGCCATAATCTTGAAGGCACTGGGGATACTTAAGGCTGGAAGGCAAAAGATTTCAAATTGATATATTCATTGCCTTTTGGTATTGGAAAGTTGTCATGTGGAAAAGGAATCTGGCTTGTTTTGCTTCACTGCACAAGGCAGGAGGACGTGTAGAAGCTGAAAGTTGCAAAGAAAAATGTCAATTCCTTAGAAGGAATCATTTCCTAAAGATGAGATGGCCATTGGTAGAAGGAGCTGCCATAGGAGGTGCTCTATTCTATCCCATTGGAGATGCTATTTAATAAGCCCTTGCTAGTGATATCCTAGGAGGCAATTCAGTGGATATAGAACACCAGGTCTGGAGTCAGGAAAACATGAGTTCAAATCTGGCCTCATACACTTACTAGATGTGTAACTTTGGATAAATCACTTGACCTCTGTTTGCCTTAACCCATTAAGGAAGGAAATAGTTTGCTGAGAATGCCCCATGGTTGGTCCATGGGGTATGGTCCATGGGATCACAAAGTGTCAGACATGACTGAACAGCAACAGTGATACCATAGAGTGGATTGCTGATCAAGGGGTGATGGTTATTCCACCTCTTAGAGGCTTTGAATTTTCCTTCCTTATTCTTGTTGCCAAAAGCTTAAGAAAGATGGGTAGGGAAGGGTCCTGGTTCTGGTAGTTCTGTTTTAGAGTCAAGTGAGGTGGAGGTTGAAATATAATTTTCCTCATTATGTATAAATGGGAGGAAAGCTGTAGTTTGAGGAAATAAACCTATAGTCAACAGATTGTGCAATTTAGACTCAGATTTTACCTTTTAAATTTTATTGGACTTAGACTGGGTATGAACTCCTTCCTTTTATCTTTTCCTGTGCCCCTATTCTCATTCAGTTCAGCCTGTTTGTACTTTGAACCAACACAAGGTCTGGTTCTAGGCCTTTCTTTATCCTTTAGAGCTTCTGAAATTCCATTGCACAAAATTTATTATACCGTCTATTCAAATGTTCCACCTCCTACTACTGGCAGTTCTGGCTTTTATGTAAATCTGCATTATGCAAATTTGACTTTACATAAAGAATTCTGAAAGAAATCCACATTCCAAAACAATACCTATGTTAATTTTACTGCACAATACTGTACTCTCCATTTCTGCCTCTCCATTCATTTGCTCTATGACCTCCCACAAACTACCAAAAAACCCACAAAAACCCCCCTAGTGAAGGAACAGGTGTGCTATTGGTCTGGATTTGGGGCTTGGACTTGAGGCCTCTTGAGCTCTGAAAAAGCTCTTTGCCCAACTGCAGCATGCCTAACCCCAGCATATTATTGGTCTTCTGTCTGTGTCCATGTATGGCCCCCATATGTTTTTGTCTTCCCTTTTCTGACCAGGCCTTACCTTTGTGTATTTCTCCTTCTGCTCTTGCTTCTCTATCCCCAGCCGCCATGTGTTCTTGAACCATGTGCCAGCCTTCTCCATCCACAGGTGTGGGGGCTCCCCTTCCTCACATCCATGGCAAATTTGCATTATGTAAAGAGGCTACGGAATGGTCCACTTTTGTATAACCAGTACTGTCTGTATAGGCAGCTAGGTGGCATCATACTACACAGAGCTCTGGGCCTCAAGTGGGGAATACATGAGTTCAGATCTAGACTTTGACACTAGCTGCTTGACCCTGAACAAGTCACTTAACTCAGTTTGTCTCTGTTTCCTTATCTGTAAAATGAGTTAGAGAAGGAAATGACAAAACATTGCAGTATCTTTGCCAAGAAAACACCAAGTGGGATCATGGAGAGTTGGACATAACTGAAAACAATTGAACAATAACAAACTTTTCCCTTTGCAGATACCTTCAAAAGACAAATATTCTTTGCTCTGTACTACTTAACTGTCTTCTTATGCTTCTTGTCATTTGACAACCTCCAGTGTCTTCTTTCTGCTTTCTCAGTAACATTAGCCCTTGACTTACAACCTACCCTATCGCCTGCCATCATTAACAGCTTCATTATTTACTTCATGAGTATTATGATGCCCTGACCACATCATTGTTTAATTTGAACTCCACTGACCTCTATTTTCACTTAAGCTACTACTCATTAATGGGGATGTTGTAGACCAATCTGGAAGTCTGAAATTCACTCTGACCAGTTCTTCTCTTTTGCTTCTGTTCTTCTCTTTAACTTACTATTTATCTTTATTATAATGCCCCTTTTCCTCTCAGTCTGTACCCTGGTTCTCATTTAACTTAATTTTCTGCTCAGCAGGACACCATGGTTCATCATTTTAGCCCTGAACCCTAGGCCCCATTATTCCCTTGACTTTACACCTTAGCCTGTCTGTTAATCCCTAGCCCTGGATAATTCTTACCTTCTTCTTTTTTTCTTTTCATTTAGTAATTTTGAACTGTTGCCAGTTAAAGTTATGGAAGCATTATAATTGGGTCCAGTACAAAATTATATTTTGTTCAGCTGGGTCTTCATTGATAGGATACAATCCTTTCATTTATCTATTGCTAGCTCTCATAAACTCTGCAGTGAATATTCTGAATGTTCCTCTTCTCAAGCCCTAATCCCTACTCCCTCACTTGAAGCAATTCATTTTGTTTCTTTCCTAGTTTCCCAATAGTAGTAGCTAGCATTTATATAGGATTTAAGGTTTGCAAGTGCTGTACATGTGTATTTTAATCTTCACAACAATCCTGAGAGGTAAGTATTATTATGATCCAATGTATAGATGAGGACACTGAAGCTAAGAGAAGTGAAATGACTTGCCAAGAGTAACACAGCTAGTAAATGTCTGAGACAAAATCTGAACTGAAGTCTTCCTGACTTGAAATACAATGCTTTATCCACACTGTTCCACCTAGCAGCCTACTGAAATGATGGAATCTGGAACATGAGATCCCTAAACTTCCTCTTAATATATTTCAGATTTTCTCTGTATTTCCATCTATCTTTTGTTCCTTTGTTTTGGTCTCTGGGAGGGCAGTATTCTCTCTCCTTGTCAAAGTTAACCAATCCAGATAACCAGTGACATTAGGAAGGTGATGTCATGACCTGCAAGTGAATTGGATTTAAGACGAGTGCAGTGACAAAATAGGAAACAGGATAAGTGGAGATTGCCCCAGATGGAGTGAGAGACCTTGTCACTGGTCCTCTTTGAGAATGAAGGACAAACAACAACTCTGTGAGTGTGTGTGTGTGTGTGTGTGAGAATAATTGAATAATTTCTTCTTGAATTATAATTGAACTTTTGGGTAAGCTAATTATTTCCTTTTAAGGCTCTGATCATAGGTGTTTGTCTGTAGCTTGAATTTATATCTTGAACTATAAAACAGACCGTTGGTAGTTTTGCCTTTAGTTTCCCAAACAGTACTAGATTTCATGTTCTTAGATGTTATTGAAGATGGTATTGGGGGGAGAGTTGGGCTGTACTGCTTCTGATTGCTCTGCCATCTTAGCTTGATCTCTCTGTGTTTTCTTTTTCTTGGTTTTTATTAATTACAATTTTTTTTTCTATAATGAGCATCCTTCTCTTCTACTTATCTCCTTCTCCTTTACCATTAAGGAAGAAAAACAAAAGTTACCAAACAAATTCCTGCATTGGCCATACTCCAAAACAATGTCTCTATTTCTACTCTGAGTAAGTCATTTCTCAGCAGATAAGTAACACATTTCATGATAGATTTTCTGTAGTCACAGTTGGCCACTACATTGATCATAGTTCTTAAATCTTTACACATTTTTGTTATAGTATAAATTGTTCTTCTGGTTCTGCTTACTTTACCCTCCATCAGTTTATGAGTCTCTCCAGGTTTACCTGAAACCTTCCCCTTCATCACTCCGTACAGAACAGTAGTATTTCATCACATTCATATAGCGTAACTTGTTCAGCCATTCTCTAAGGGTCACTCCCTCAGTTTCCAATTCTTTTCCACCACAAAAAGATCTGTTATAAATACTTTCGTATATGCATAGTTAGAGTTTGTTTTGCTTAGGCACATCTCTCCCTTAATCTCCTCTCCTTATTCTATCCACTCTCTTCTCCCCTTTCCTTCCTGCTTTCCAGTTGAATGAAATGTATTTCTGTGCCCAGCTGTGTATGTCAGTATTCTTCATTCCTTTGTCCATTTCAGAGGAGAGTAAGGTTCAAGTGTTATTTGCTCCTCCCACACTTTCTTGTTTGTGTAGATTTCTACTTGGGCACCTGGATTTTGTCAGATTATTTTCTCTAAGGGGTGGCTAGGTGGTGCAGTGAATAGAGCACCAGCCCCAGAGTCAGGAGGACCTGAATTCAAATTCAGCCCCAGACACTTAACACAAAAACTAGCCGTGTGACCTTGGGCAAGTCACTTAACCCCAATTGCCTTCCAAAAAGCAAAAAAAAAAAAAAAAGATTATTTTCTCTGTACTTCATCTCCTGTTTTTTCCTCTTCCCTTCTTTCTTTTAGGATGATGGAAGCATAACAGAAACACCCCCCAGGCCTTCTTTCTAGTTAGACTTCTTCTATCCCCTGCCAATGATAAGTTTCTGAGGAGATACATGTGTTATCTACTATATTAGAATGTTTACAGTTCATCCTTACTTAGTTCCTTATAATTGTTCACTCATGTTTACCTTTTTATGTTTCTCTTTTGACTCTTATGTTTGTACTTCAGAATCTCTGTGCACTCCAGATCTTTTCATCCAGAATGCTTGAAAATCTTCTATTCTGGGTAACTAGGTGGCACAGTGACTAGAGCACCGGCCCTGGAGTCAGGAGGACTTGAGTTCAAATGTGGCCTCTCAGACACTTAACACTTAACTAGCCGTGTGACCTTGGGCAAGTCACTTAACCCCAATTGTCCTGCTGTCCCTGCTCTAAAAAGCAAAAAAAAAAAAAAAAAAAAAAAGGCTAGGGGGAGAAAATCTTCTATTTCATTAAAGCTTAATTTTCCCCTTATACAATTACACTTACTTTTGCTGGGTAAGTAAGTCTTGCTTTATATTCTTTGTTTTCTGGAATATAGTACTCCAAGTTCTTCACTTCTTTATAGTAGTAGCTGCTAAAATTTGTGTTGTAATCCTGACTGTAGCTCCTTGGTTTTGAATTTTTTCTTGCTTGCTTCTTGTAGTATTTTTTTTTTTAACTTGGAAGTTTTGGTTTTGGCTACAATGTTCTTGGGAGTTGGGATTTCTTTCAAAAGATAACTGGATTCTTATTCTTTGCCCTATGGTTCTAAGAGACATGGGCAGTTTTCTTGTAAGATTCCTTGAAATAGAATGCCAAGGTCTATTTTTGGTTATGGCTTTCAGGTTAGTTTAGTTGTTGAATTGTCTCTTCTTGATCTGTTTTCCAGATCAGTAGCTCTTGCTGTGAGATATGTTACATTTCTCCCCTCTTTTTTCAGTCTCTTTTCTAGGCAGCTAGATGGTACGGTGAATAGAGCACTGGGCCTAGAATCATTGAGACCCGAGTTCAAATTCAGCCTGACACTTACTAGCTATGTGACCCTGGCCAAAGCCCTTAGCCTCAGCAGTAAAGTGGGGATACTGTTGTATCTGCCGCAAAAAAATCTATTGTCTCTACCTCACAGGATTGTTATGGGGATCGAATGAGACAATGTTTGTAAAGTGTCTTCTTTTCTGGCACGTAAGTAAATGCTTGTTTCCTTCCTCCTTCTTTTGATTTTGCTTTAATATTTCTCGTAGTCTTGTGAAGTCATTAACTTCTATTTGGCCAATTCTGATTTTCAGGGAGTTTTTTTTTTACTTAGGTAAAATTTTGTACCTCTTGTGATCACTAATTCCCTTTGCAATTCTTTCTTCCTTAGTTCTCATTTCTTTTCTATCATCTTTTTCTTCTACTGCCTTCATTTTATTTACATAGAAATTTTTGACTTTTAAAAAATTCTTGCTTTATTTCTTTTAGGAATTCTAATTGAATCTTTGCTCAAACTCTGTTTTTCTTGAAGTTTTGCTTATAGCTGTCTTGATACCAGTCATTCTTTGTATGTATTTTGTGTCCCAGTCACTATAATGGATTTTTATGCTGAGATTCTTTTTTGTTTTCTCATTCTTCTGATCTACTTCCTGACTTGAGAATTTATGATAGGACTGGTTTCTACGTAATTTTGGTGGGGAATGTCTGGGAATTTGTGTTTTTTAGGGTTGTTTCCTTGGAGGTATTAAGTGCTCTATTATCCTAGGCTCCTAGGGATAACTGAGACTGTGGACTGGCAAACTTTCAGTGCTCCCAGAGTGCTTTGAATCGGGCAGAGTCTGATCACTGCCCTCTTGGTTTGAACTTTGCAAGTTCGTGACCTGGGTTTGAGTCTGAGTGGCAGACTTTTGGCTTGGCCCCTCGTTGGAGTTCCAAAAGAATACTCCTGGACGCCACCATTATTAGTGATTTAGAAAAGTTGACTGGTTTAGAGCAGAAGAACTGCAGACTTCTCTGTGGTCTGGGTTTCTTGGCCTACTTATTTCACTTCAGACTTCAGCCAAATACCATCTCATTTGATCTCACAGTGATTCTGTGAGGTAGGTGCTGTTGTTATCCCCATTTTACAGATAAGGAAAGTGAGGTTGGGAGTTTTGGTAAGTTGCCCAGGGTTACATATCTGGTAAATATCTGAGATAGGATTCAAACTTTGTTTTCCTGACTTCCAAGACTTTCAAGACATCCTGTCTAGCTTTCTATCCACCACATTGCCTAGCTGCTTCGTATTCTTTACCCTGTATATTTACTCATTTGCCAGATCTTGTCTATTGGTATCTCTACAGGTTCTTCTACATTTATTCTGTTCTCACCACTATCATAACCACCACCTTAGTTCATACTTTCATCACCTCTCATATAGACTAATGCAACAGTCTCCCAATTTCCCTTCCTTCCTTAAATCTCTTGCATTTCTAGTCCATCCTCCGTGGAGTTACCAAAGTGTTTTTCCTGAACTAAAAGTCTATGTCATTTCCCTACTGAATAAATCCATTGGCTGCCTACTGCTTCTAGGATCAAATATAAACTTCATAACTTAGGTTCAACCTAATTTTATAATTTTATTTTTCATTACATCCCTTCCTATACTCTGTGGTTCAGTCAATCTCATCTTCTTGCTATTCCTTATACATTATACTCCATCTTCTCTATCTATGCCTTTGCACAGCTATCATCTATGCATGTTTCTTTCAAAACTTTAGTGAAGCATCTAATATCTTCACACACATTTTTCAGATACCTCGAGCTTCTGGTGCCATCTGCATAAATTTAGATGTCTTTATTTTTATTAGTTTTATATATACTTATTTATGTACATGTTGTCATACCGAACACAATATAATTTCTTTTAGGAGAGAGTTGGTTTCATTTTTGTCTTTGTATCATCAGTACCTGGCATAAAGTAAATGCTTTTAAGTACTTATTGATTTGGTTGGTGGCAGTATTCTCTTTTTTTTTCTTTTAAATTCCTTTATTTGTAGTTTACAACATTCAGTTCCACAAGTTTTTGAGTTCCAAACTTTCTCTCCCTCCCTTTCCCTCTCCTCCCCCCCACCCCCCATGACATACAATCTGATATAGGTTCTACAGATACCTTCATGTTAAACATTTTCACAATAGTCAAGTTGTAAAGAAGAATTATAACCAGTGGAATGAACCACAAGAGAGAAGAAACAAAACAGGAAAAAAAAAAGAGAGAGAGCAAATAGTTTGCTTCAATCTATATTCAGATTCTGTAATTCGTTCTCTGGATGTGTACAGCCTTTCCTATCATGAGTCTTTTAGAGTTGTCTTAGAACCTTGGATTGATGAGAAGAGCCAAGTTTATCAAAATCAGTCATCACAGATACATTATGTCTGTAATTATGTACAATGTTCTCCTGGTTCTGCTCCCCTCACTCAGCATCAGTTCATATAAGTCTTTTCAAGTTATTATGAAGTCCATCCGCTCCTCATTTCTTATAGCACAGTAGTATTCCATTACATCCATATACCACAACTTGTTTAGCCATTCCCTGATTGATGGGCCTCCCCTTGATTTCCAGTTCTTTGCTACCACAGAAAGAGTTGCTATAAATATTTTTGTACATTTGGGTCTTTGGGATACAGCCCTAGAAGTGGTATTGCTGGGTTAAAGTGTATGCACATTTTTATAGCCCTTGGGGCATAGTTCCAAATTACTCTCCAGAATGGTTGGATCAGTTTGGTGGCAGTATTCTTAAAGGATCTCTTTAATATCAGCTCAATTACCTGTCCTTAACTTTTATCTTTTATACCTGTCTCTTTATAATGTAAATCAGTTGGATGTTATTAGATTCTTTTGTTTGTATGTCATCAGAGTTTTCTCAAGACATTTTTTTCCATTTTGCATATTTTTATTATTTTGGAGGTCATATTCTCAATAGGTTGAATTTATTTATTTTTTTTTCAAATGCTTTATTAACTTCTGGTTTATATCATTCATTTCCGTCAGATTTTGAGTTACAATTTTTTCCCCATTTTTCCCCTAGCCCCCATCCCAGAATAACAGTCATAAAGGATATCCCCTCAACCAGTCTGCTCTCTCCCATCTCTTCTCCCATACCTCCTTTGACTTTTCCAGTAGGGCAATGTGAATCCCCAAGCCCCATTACCTGCACATCTTATCTCCCAATTATATGCAAAATAGTATTAATCATAGTATTTATATATATTTTTAAAATTTGATTTTAAAAGGAAGACAAGCAACTCAGTATATGCTGTACATGTATAGCTGTGCAAAACACTACCATAATAGATATATTGTAAAAGACTGACTATATTTCCCTCCCTTCCACATGGCCCACTCCCCACCTTGATCCTGTCCCTTTTCAAAAGTGGGTGCTTCCAACTTCCCTCCCCTCCAGCCTGCCCTCCCCTCTACCACCTTCCCCCATTCCCTCCCCCCACCTCGACACTCCTATAGAGTGGGACACTCTATTTAGTATGCATGTCATTCTCTCCCTGGTCCAAATTCAATGAGAATAAGGTTTTGCCTTTTTGCCTTCCTGTTCCTCCCCTCCCCTACAACCACCTTCCCCTTCCTCCTCTACATGAGACAATTCACCCCATTGTCTCTCCCCATTCCCGCTCACCACATTATTCTCTTACCTCTTAAGCTCACCTTTTAAGTATCATCCCTTTCTATTAAATTCGACCTGTGCTCTCTATCTATGTATATGTGAAAACATATATACACACATTCACATATGTATTCATATGCCCATATACCCATCTTCAACTATTTTCATACTGAGAAAAGTTTCATCAGTTACAGTTACTGTTTTTCCCTGTAGGAATGTAAATAGTTCAACTTTGATAAGTTCATAGTGATTTCTTTTTCCTGTTTACCTTCTCAAGCATCTCTTGCTTCTTGTATCTGAATGTCAAATTTTCTATTCAACTCTGGTTTTTTCCTCAAGAATGCTTGAAAGTCCTCTATTCCACTGAATGACCATATTTTCCCCTGAAACAAGATACTCAGTTTTGCTGGGTAGGTAATTCTTAGTTTTAATCCCAGGTCCTTTGCCCTCTAGAATATCATATTCCATGCCCTTCAATCCATCAGTGTAAAAGCTGCCAGATCCTGTGCTATCCTGATTGTGTTTCCACAATATTGAAATTGTTTCTTCCTGGCTGCTTGTAATATTCTCTCCTTGATCTGGGAATTCTGGAACCTGGCTATAATATTCCTAGTAGTTTTCTTTTGGGGATCTTTTTCAGGAGGTGATCTGTGGATTCTTTCAACCTCTATTTTGCCCTCTGGTTCTAAAACATCAGGGCAATTTTCCTTGAGAATTTCTTGAAGGATGGTTTCTAGGTTCTTTCTTTGATCATGGCTTTCAGGTAGTCCAATAATTTTTAAATTATCTCTCCTGGATCTATTTTCCAGGTCAGTGGTTTTTCCCATGAGATATTTCACATTGCTTTCTATTCTTTCATTTGTTTGGATCTGCTTAACAGCATCTTGATTTCTCATAAAGTCACTAGCTTCCATTTGCTCCAGTCTAATTCTGAAGGAATGATTCTCAGTGAGCTTTTGAGATTCTTTTTCCATTGGGCAAATTCGGCTTTTTAAGGCATTCTTCTCCTCATTGCCTTTTTGAGCCTCTTTAGCCATTTGAGTTAGTCTATTTTTTAATAAGGTGTTATTTTCCTCAGGCTGTTGACTGTCATTTCATACTTTTCTTGCATCTTTCTCATTTCTCTTCCCAATTTTTTCCCCACTTCTCTTATCTGCTTCTTAAGGTCCTCTATGGCCTGTAGCCAGCTCATATTTTCATTTGGGGCTTTTGGTGCAGGAGTTCTGACCTCCCAGTCCTCCTCTTGTTCCATGCTTTGATGCTCTTTGCCCCCAAAATAGGAGTCTAATGTTGCATGTTTCTGTTTATTTTGTTTCCTTTGCCTAGGCATGTTGCCACTCAATTACTTGACTTTTGGGCTTGTTGCCACAGTAGGACTTTGCCACCAGCCAGGGGAACTTCCGTCCCAAAGTTGGGGTTTCCTCAACTTCTGGAGTTATTAGTTGGGTGGCCTCTGTGAAGCCTTCACACACTCTGGCAAGCTGGTCACACACCCCACGACCTCTACCCCAGACTGCAATCCAGATCCAAGAAGGGTAAAGCAAGAGTGCTTACCCCCCCCAGACTGATCATCGGATCCCCCTACAGTTCGCATGCCAAGAGCTGAAGCTGCAACATGGCAATGTGGTGGAAGCTGTGCCGGCTCCTCAGTGACTTTTCGCCCCCAGGGGAAGAAGCTGACACAATCTCCCAACCAGTGCCAAAGTCCATAGGGCACTAATCTCTCACTTTGTCCTAGGCATCTATGTGTTGATAATTCTGGAAAAGCCACAGCTGCTGGTGTTCTGGGGCCCCTCCAGCCGGCTGCTGGTCTGGCCACCCTGGGGCTAAAACCACCACTCACACGAGCCTGGGCTCAGCTCCCAGAGCTCTGCTCTGGCTGTTCCCTGCCGGGCTGTAAGACTTTCCTCAGTGGGAGGTTAGCTTCTCTGTGTCATTTTGTGGTTTTGGAGCTCCAGAGGTCATTCATAGTTACCCTTTTACATAATTTTGAAGTGGTGTGGGCTGGAGCTCTGGTGGAAGTGCTGTTTCTACTCAGCCATCTTGACTCCGCCCTCCTCAAGACCTTCTTATTCTTCTCAGGCCAGGTCTTCCTATAAAATTTTAGACCATATTAGCTTACCTATCTTTTCTCCCTTTTTCCAGCCAATTACCAAGCACTTTTTTCTCCCACTGACGTCTTAAGACTTCATGAATAGATTTCAGGGGATCTTTGACTTAGAACTTAATATTTTGATAGTATATTTCAATATAAGTGGTTTTCTTTGTAATCCTATGTATTTTACTTTATGCATGTAAAAACATAGTTCTGAGAAGGGATACATAGGTTTCACAACACTGACAAAGTTGTCCATGACAGGAAAAAAAAAAGACCCTTGCTTTAATGGAGGAGGGGGGCGGATTAGGAAAGGCTACAGTAGAATGTGACACTTGAATTGAACTTTAAGGAAAACTAGCCTAGGAGACAGCCAATGCAAAGATATCTTTATGCCTTTTGTGCTTCTCATCTTGAGCTCCCTGTGTGTTATTTCAGGTTATCAAACTAGCAATAATAGGTTGCCATTGCTCTAAGAACAATGGAATCACTTTTTCTAAACAAAATGGGTACAATTCTTTTTTTTTTTTTGGAGGGGGAAGGCAAGGCAATTGGGGTTGTGACTTGCCCAAGGTCACACAGCTAGTAAGTGTATCAAATGTCTGAGGCTGGATTTGAACTCAGGTCCTCCTGATTCCAGGGCTGATGCTCTATTCACTGTGCCACCTAGCTGCCCCACAATTCATTTTAAGTAAACTAGAATATGAAAATCTGAATTTAGATTATACAAAGATTGCACAAAGATTAAAAACTAAGGAATTCTTTCCTTTACAAGCTTAATTATTGTGTTCTCAAAAAGTTTTACAGTTGTATTCCTTTTTTCATGCCCTTTTCTAATGTTAGTGCCTTTTAAGACCACCTCCAGTTTATCTTGCCTATTTCTTATTTCTACCTCATTGTTTGCATTCTAGCATTCTACCACTAGAATGTGAGCTCAGTGAGAGGAAGGATTAGTTTTGTTGCTGTTTTTCATCTCTCTAGTGCTTTTTAGCAGAATGATTGGCACATAATAAGCACTTCATAAATGTTTATTGACTTGACCTTCACTAGCAAGGGAGACTCCCAGTTCATTTCAAATAATTTTCTGTATTGAAAATTGATCTATAAGAACACATCTCTTAGTTTGTGTGTCTCTAAGTAGTTCAGAAGTAGCTGTGGAAGTAGCTGTGTAAGATGGAGGGATCAGATATCATCAATAATGAAATATTAGGGGAAGTTAGCAAGGAATACATTAAGCTGAGAAGCAAGGAAAAAATCCAGTGTAAATTAATTAGAGAGTTTATTGAATTCAGTTTTTCCTAAAGCAATTATAGGCAGTCAAGCATCATTGCACTGGACTGGGAATCAGGAAGGGCTGGATTCAAATCCTACTTCAGACACTTAACCCTCTGTGTAACCCTGGCTAGTCACCTAACCTCTCTCTGCCTCACTTTCCTTATCTGTAAATGAGGAGGTTGGACTTAATGACTTTCTCAGATCCCTGCTAGCTCTAAATCTGTGATCTTATGAACTTGGGCTAGAGAATCTCCTAAGATAACTTTTAGTTTTAAAATTCTTTTTCTCTGGTCTGATTTATAATGTGTTTTACAAACACAAGATTCAGTTCTTATATTTAATGAGAAAGCATTACAAAGTACATATTTATTACATCTCTGATAAACTATAAATCTATTGTGAATTATAATTTTTATTAACCTATATCATTT
Source organism: Gymnobelideus leadbeateri (assembly GCA_011680675.1). NCBI lineage: Eukaryota > Metazoa > Chordata > Mammalia > Diprotodontia > Petauridae > Gymnobelideus > Gymnobelideus leadbeateri. The sequence continues at coordinate 950,626 of WOXC01006312.1, read as the reverse complement.
TATTACTTATTGCTTATTTGTATATTTGTCTATATTATATAGTAATATTTTGAATGAATAGATCTTTATTTTTTAAGAGCACAAAATTTATATTTTCCTTTAAGACTACCCTTTTGTTTTTCTCTGGGGAACTAGTAAGGTTTTACTGTAATTCCAATGACAATGAAAAGGGCTTTGGGTGTGTTTTTTCCCTACCCTTCCAGTATTTCTACACAGCACATTGATTTTTCTTTTCTGACATGGTCCTTATTGCTCCCTACTGAATTTTGAAAATCAAATCCAAGTTAACTAACCAACTAAGCCAGAAGAAGAATGCTGAGTGGCCCCTTTTTTGGCCTTTTGGCATGATTATCTTCACTGTGGCTTTCTGGGACTCATCCCATTGCCTGAACAAATGGTTTATTTCATTCTAATTTGAAAATGCCAAGTGAAATGCTTGCCATGTTAAACTCTTGTCTAGAGATTTTTATACAAAGAACCAGTGCTGTAGAATATGACTTTATGGAGACATACTCTCAATGCAAAGTAATTATTGGAACTAATTTATTTTTCCCACATGGCTCCTCTGCCCTAATCAGTTTGGACCCTTTAATAGTCTTCCACCTCATCTACACATTTATATTTATGTACATATATATCTTCCTTGTTTTCACTTCTTTGCTTTTGCCCAAGCTACTAAGTGGCTACCTACATCATCCTGATCATTCCAAATCTTTCATTTGCATCAATAGGCCTATTCCAGGTGCTTTCTTTACCTAATCTCATCCTATGTAAATCATTAATTTTCTAATGCTGCTTGCTGTCTTTGGTCAAAACATATTTCAGGTAATTTCCTCTACCATTTAAATATTTTTGTATGGAAAATATTTGTGAGCATATTCCAACAATGTTGACAAATAAGTGTTGAACAAATGGCCAAGCCATGGAGATTTTGTTTATAGAAATGGAGGGATTTATACGAATTATTCATAACCAGGTCATTGCTGCCAGAAATGATAGAAGTATTTATCCTTAAAGAGCCTGGTATTCTTAGTCAATGCTATTATGAAGAGAAAAGGTGTAAGCTGTGTAGCCTATCCTGAAGGTTATAAAATTGTAGCTGCTATTGAATACCTAGCAAGACAAGATGTGTTGATAGAATAATACATTGATAGGTTTTTTTTCCCATGAATTAACAGACTACAGAGCCCCAAAATACAAATATGGGCCTCAAGATATCCCTGATAATTCAGCTAATAAACTCTACGGTAATCAGATCATTATCACAGACAAGATTATTGCTTTTAACTCCTTGGACATAGCATTGATCCATAAGAATGTAAGAATGTTTTTAATAGATGTCACCATACAAAATATTCATTATCTCCAAACAACATGGAATAAAAGAGTTTCAAATTGTAGATTCCTTGCAAAAGAAATCAAAATCTTGTGGGAATAGAATGAAGTACCTATTATCCCTATGGTCCTATCTAGTACTACAGTCATAGGAGTCTACAAAAGATGAGTACTTTTATTCAATTCAAAAAGCAGGGGGTTTTTTTATCAATAATAGCAAGGAAAATAGTACTTGCCTCAGTACCATTTCTTAACTGAACTCCATTTTTAAAAAAATGAGAATGTGATAATAGCATAATAATAAAAATAGTAGTAATAGCACTCTCTTAAGACTATAAGTGGCAAGGCAGGTGCTGACCTACATTAGTCCTCCTCGCTTAGAGCTCATTCACAGATGAGGTCACAAGTGCATTTCTGAAATAATATCAGCCACTCCTAGTTATCTTCTGGATGAAGCCCAAGAAACTCAGATCCAAGAATGCAACCAAAAGACTACATGGGCTACATCCGCATGGACCCAACCATCAATATGGTGACAAGGAAATATTGGAAAAAATTTGACTGTTGATTGAACAGGTTAACGGATGTTTAAGTGGATACTTAACTGCCAAGCACATAGAATGCCCAGCACCAGGCATTTTCACTAGCTATCACCCATGCTTTTCCTCCTCTTCTCCACCACCTGGTTTCCCTGGCTTCCTTAAAGTACAAACTAAAATCCCACCTTCTACAGGAAACTTTTCCTAATTTCTCTTAATTCTGGTGCCTTCCCTCTATGGATCAGTTCCTATTTATCTTGTATATAGTGTATGTGTACAAAGTTATTTGCATCTTGTCTCACTCACTAGATTGTGAGCTTCTTGGAGGTGCGGACTGTCTTTTTCCTTTCTTTGTATTATCAGCATTTAGCATAATGGCTGACACATAGTAGATGCCTGATACATTTTTATTGACTTACTGGATGACTGATGGAGCTTTCATTCTAATGGGAGTAAATATCTGGTTACAAGCATAAGAAATATATATATAGGGTATGTGAAAAGTCTTGGTGTGGTTTTAAGCTTTTATAACTCCACAAGCATAAAGACTACAAATGTACAAACATATCATCTGAGAGTTTAACTATTTAAGTTTCTTTTACACTCATTTACTTTTATGAATTTTGAAAAATAAATTCTTCATTTTAACAAAATGGGGCATACTGCCTATACATTGTATGTTCAGCAGTTTCCTTATGACATTTTCTTAGACCAATAGAAGAAGCCCTCTTGCTTGGCCACTTTAATCACCTGATCTATCCCCAGTAGACTTTTCTTGAGGGCTTACATCAAAATCTTATTCTTTGGATGATCCTAAGGTTAGGATTACAAATGCAATCTTTACAGTCACTGAATAGCAGCTGATGAAAGTGTTTGTAAAGTTAAAAAATTACCTAGAATGATGTATAGCAAGGTAGTGATTATGTTGAATTTTAATAAGAGGCATTAATATTTAAAATTTTAAATAACCTTTTATATTTTTGGTTTTTTGTAAGTTTGTAGTGTTTATATTCTTGAAGTTATTAAAGATTAAAACTAAGAAAGACTTGTGGTCTGTTCAGAAGTGAAAGATAATTACAAAGAGCACCTGGGGGGAACTAAGAAGAGCCTCTTGGGAAAGTGGGATTTAAAGGATCTTGAAGATAGCCTGGGAAACTAAGGGACAGAGGGGAAGAGGGAAAGCATTCCAAGCACGGGAGGATGGCCAGTGAAAAGATCCAGAGACAAGAAATGAAAATGTAAGGCCAGTTTAGTTGGAGTGTGGAGTATTTGGAGGTGAATAAAATGTAAGAAGGCCGGAAAGTTAGGATAAGCCAAGCTGTGAAGGGCTTTAAATGCCAAATAAAGATTTTATATTTGATCTTAGATGTACAAGGGAACAACTAGAGTTCTTTTAGTGGTAAAGGGTGTGGTGGTGGGGTTTATGTGTGACATGGTCAAGTACATGTTTTGGAAAAATCCCTTTAGCAAGTGACTGAGAGAGGAAAGATTTGAAGCATGGAGACCAACAAGAAGGCTAGTTACAGTAGTCTGGGACAGCAGTTCTCAAATTTTTTTGTTCTCATGACCTTTTAACGCTCTTAAAAATTATGGAGCCCTCTCCCTCAGAGCTTTGGCATATATGGGCAATAACTATTGCTAATCAATGTATTAGACATTAAAATATCTTAATATTATGAAAATAGTTCTGACCTCCTGAACCCCACTAAAAGAGGCCTGTAGAACCTCTGGTCTAGGCAGAACTTGATGAGGGTCTGAAGTAGGATGGTGGCTGTATGAGGGGAGTGGAGACATAGTCGATGTTGTGAAGGTAGAAACAATATGATTAGTCAGCATACTGGCCATGGGGGTGGATGAAGAAGCTGGAATGGTGCCAAGGTTGCAAGCCTTGTTAACCGGGAGTGCTCTTGACAGTAATAGGGAAGTGCAGAAGAGGGAGGGTTTCGAGTGAAAGATGATGAGTTTCTGTTTGGACACAACTGAGTTTGATATTCCTACAGGACATTCACACAGATTTGATTATAGGAATGGTGGGATTTATGATAGCATTACAAGACCTGGCAATTGCTACAAAAAATTGCAGGAAGGTTTCCTTTAAGTAACTTTGATTAAGTGGCATAAGGAACTCCCAACTGAGGAAGACTCTCTACCAAAGGGGAACTGCATCAGCTAGGCAGCCTGTAGTTTTAAAAAGTTGCCTGGGGACCCTTATCTGTAAGTAATCTTCCTAGCTAGTATATGTAATAAGGTTAATTGGTATGTAATGTGTATAATTATATGAAGTGTGTTATAAGGTCTAAAGGTGGAACAAATTTCACTCTATCACAGTCAGCCCCTTCATTTTACAGTTAGAAAACTGAGGTTCATTGAGACATAGATAGTTTCAGGTAAGATTTGAACCCAGGTTTTCCTTTCTGTGAGGCTGATTTTTCTATTCACCATGTCACACTGCCTCATTCTTTTATTTTTTTTTCAAATGCTTTATTAACTTCTGGTTTACATCATTCATTTCTGCCAGATTTTGAGTTACAATTTTTTTTCCTTATTTTTTCCCCTACCCACGACCCCAGAATAGCAGTCCCACAAGATATCCCCTCATCCAATCTGCTCTCTCCCATATCTTCTCCCATAACCCCTTCGACTTTTCCAGTAGGCCAAGGTGAATCTCTATGTCCCAATGCCTGTATATCTTATTTCCCAATTATATGTAAGATAGTATTAATAATAGTAGTTATATATTTTTAAACATTTTATTTTAAAACTTTGAATTGCAGATTCATTCCCTTCCTCCCTTATCACTCACTCTTACTGGGAAGACAAGCAATTCAGTATAAATTGTACATGTATAGCTATGCAAAACATTACTATAGTAGATATATTGTAAAGGACTGACTATATTTCCCTCCCTCCTATCCCACCTCCCACTTGGTCTATTCCCTCCTTTGATCCTGTCCCTTTTCAAAAGTGGGTGCTTCTAACTTCCCTCCCTTCCATCATCCCCCCTCTCATCGCTTTCCCCCCTACTCTCCTGTAGGGTGAGATGTCTTGTTTAGTATGTATATCATTCTCTCCCTGAGCCAAATTCAATGAGAATAAGGTTTTTGCCTTTTTGCCTTCCTGTTTGTCTCTTCCCTTGTAACCATTATCCCTTGCCTCTTCTATATGAGATAATTTACCTCATTCTGTCTCTCCCCATCTCCTCTCATTATATTCCTTTCTCACCTCTTAATTTCACCTTTTAAGTGTCATCCCTTCCTATTAAATTCGACCTGTGCCCTCTATCTATGTATTTAACTGTAAACATATATACACACATTCACATATGTATTCATGTGCCCATATACCCTTCTTCAACTATTTTCATACTGAGGAAGGTTTCATCAGTTACAGTTATAGTTTTTCCCTCTAGGAATGTAAATAGTTCAACTTTGATAAGTTCATAGTGATTTCTTTTCCCTGTTTGCCTTCTCAAGCATCTCTTGCTTCTTGTATCTGAATGTCAAATTTTCTATTCAACTCTGGTTTTTTCCTCAAGAATGCTTGAAAGTCCTCTATTCCACTGAATGACCATATTTTCCCCTGAAACATGATACTCAGTTTTGCTGGGTAGGTGATTCTTGGCTTTAATCCCAGCTCCTTTGCCCTCCAGAATATCATATTCCAAGCCCTTCGATCCCTCAGTGCAGAAGCTGCCAGATCCTGTGTTATCCTGATTGTGTTTCCACAATATTGAAATTGTTTCTTCCTGGCTGCCTGTAATATTTTCTCCTTGATCTGGGAATTTTAGAACCTGGCTATAATATTCCTAGGAGTTTTCTTTTGGGGATCTTTTTCAGGAGGTGATTTGTGGATTCTTTCAATCTCCAGTTTGCCTTCTGGCTCTAAAACATCCAGGCAATCTTCCTTGAGAATTTCTTGAAGGATGATTTCTAGGTTCTTTCTTTCATCATGGTTTTCAGGTAGTCCAATAATTTTTAAATTATCTCTCCTGGATCTATTTTCCAGGTCAGTGGTTTTTCCCATGAGATATTTCACATTGCCTTCTATTCTTTCATTTGTTTGGATCTGCTTAACAGCATCTTGATTTATCATAAAGTCACTAGCTTCCATTTGCTCCAGTCTAATTCTGAAGGAATGATTCTCCTCAGTGAGCTTTTGAGATTCTTTTTCCATCTGACAAATTCAGCTTTTTAAGGCATTCTTCTCTTCATTGCCTTTTTGAGCCTCTTTAGCCATTTGAGTTAGTCTATTTTTTTTTTTGGCTTTTTGGAGGGCAATTGGGGTTAAGTAACTTGCCCAAGGTCACACGACCAGGCTTGTGTGTGTGTGTGTGTGTGTGTGTGTGTGTGTGTGTGTGTGTGCGTGCGCGCGTTAAGTGTCTGATGCCAGAATCGAACTCAGGTCCTTCTGACTCCTGGGCTGACACTCTACTCACTGCACCACCTAGCCGCCTGAGTTAGTCTATTTTTTATGGTGTTATTTTCCTCAGTCAGGCAGTTGAATTTCATTTCATACTTTTCTTGCATCGTTTCTATTTCTCTTTCCAATTTTTCCTCCACTTCTCTTATCTGCTTCTTAAGGTCCTCTATGGCCTGTAGCCAGCTCGTATTTTCATTTGGGGCTTTTGGTGCAGGAGTTCTGACCTCCCGGTCCTCTTCCTGTTCCAGGCTTTGATCCTTTTTGCCACCAAAATAGGAGTCTAATGTTGCATTTTCCTGTTTATTTTGTTTCCTTTGCCTAGGCATGTTGCCACTCAGTTACTTGACTTTTGGGCTTGTTGCCACAGTAGGACTCTGCCACCAGCCAGGGGAGTTTCTGTCCCAAACACTAGGGTTTTCTCAGCTGCCGGAGGTATTAGTTGGGTGGCCTCTGTGAAGCCTCCAAACACTCTGGCAATGTGGTCACACACCCCAAGACCTCCACTCCAGACCACAGTCCAGATCTAAGAAGGTTAAAGCAAGAGTGATTACCCCCCAGACTGATCACCCAGTCTTCCCACAGTCCGCAGGCCAGGAGCTGAAGCTGCAATGTGGCACACGCTGCTCAGCATGTCAGTGGCTTTTCACCCCCAGGGGAAAGAGACTAATGTGCTCTCTCACCTAGTAGGTCCCAAACTCCATACTGCACTGACCTCTCACTTTGTCCTTGGCATCTATGTGTTGGTAATTCTGGAAACGCCACAGCTACTGGTGATCTGGAGTCCTTCCAGCCAGCTGCTGGTCTGGCCACCCTGGGGCTAAAACCTCAGTCTCACTTGGGCCAGGGCTCGGGTTCTCAGAGCACTGCACTGGCCACTCCGTGCTGGGCTGCCAGGCTGTCCTCAGTGGGAGGTTAGCTTCTCTGTGTCATTTTGTGGGTTCTGTAACTCCAGAGTTTGTTCAGAGTCCCCTTTTACAAAAATTTGAAGTGGTGTGGGCCAGAGTCCCGTGGAAGTGCTGTTACTACTCCGCCATCTTGACTCCACCCCATGCTGCCTCATTCTTAATTCTTAAACAATTTTACTTTAATAGCCATTTCATTTTCTTTCAGTTGAACTAATTTCCTTATTATCTTAAAGAAACAATTTTGTTTAGTGATTATATAAAGGTATGACTTGAAATCATCCAATGTATATTTAACAGTATAATGCAGAAAATTTAGACTCCAGACTTAAATTAACACCTAAACTGGAGGTGAGTAAAATATAAGAAAGCTGGAAAGTTAGGATAAACCTACTGTGAAGGGCTTGATTGGTTTAAAGAGTAACTTATAACTTGTAATAGTAACATGTATGTATAGATGTATGTGTGTGTGTGTGTATGTATACACACAATATGTAATAAGGAACTGTCTTACTATTGTGCTATGTACATAGATGCTTGAGAAATTCTTGTCGATTGAATGAAAGTTTCCTCCCATGATGTCATTTTGTTTTTTAATCTTTCTCTTAAAATATTTCCCTGCCAACATTAAATAGCAGTAGCTTTATTGAGGATAAAAACATACAGCCTTCATTTCCTTCAAAAAAACTGAGTATACAAAAGTATTTTCCTATGCACAATCAGTTGCACTTGTTGCTTTGTGTTGTTTTACTTCAGTTTTCAGGGAGAATACTTTTTGGTTTCTGTTTGTCTCCTATGTTAAAACAATTTATCAAATTTTTTAAATTTATAGAAGAAAAGTATTAAGGAAACCTAACAGAAGGCAATGGACTGAAGGTACAGAATGAGACATATTTCTAAACATGGCCAGTGGGAGAATTTATTTTAACTCTGCATATTTGTTAAAAGCATTTTGTTTTGCCCTCCATCCTCTCACCTCCTTTCCCCTACCTGCCAGATGTATGGAAGGAGAGAGAGGAAATATTTTTTTGTTAATTAAAAACAATAAAATTGTTTAGAAGTCTAAAGGATTGTTTACTTCCCCCTGCTGATGGTCTTCTTTCCAGAGAACGGTGCTAACAGTTGAATAATGTCACCAGGAGGTTTAAGGATACAGAAGTCATAAGGACAACTTTTGCCATTGGTAAATTGTGTAGGCAACCTGGCTTCCTTCAGCTTTTCCTGAAGCTCACAGAATCTGAGGCACTACAGAGGAATGACAGAATTTGTAGGCACTTTGAAAGAGTGACAGCAGGCAGGAGCCTTTCCCTCCCAGAGACTATAGGTCAGCCTTCCCTGGATACATGTATAAGTCTGCAATTTAAATAACAGGCCTGGAATCAGCCTGTATATTTACTCACTGTTGTTGTATAAGTGGGTTACACTTAAAAGTGACTTTTCTTCCAATATTACAAAAAATTGTTGAAAAGCAGCATCACGAGTGAAATGGCAAGTAGGTTATGGGTAGAGCTGTTTCTGCATATAGACTAGAGCCTTGATCTGAAAACAACAATGGGCATGGAATTAGAAAACAAACACTTACACTTTTTAGAATCACTCTTCAGAGAAATGCATTTACATATACTGATCATCTATTAACTCATTTAATTTTATTCATCTGATAAAAAAGTGTTTTGTGATGCACAGAGTCAAATGACTTGATACATTAAACTTGTGGAGCCCAATTGCTAGGAAGAATTTGTTGTAATATCTTGAAGAAATATATGAATACATTGCATAGAAGAGTGTAACTTTTTGAAGTTTGGAGTGTTCTAGTATATTCACCCAAAATGACTACTTGTAATTTCCTGCAAAATAGAGCAAATAAATCTCTAAATTGCAGGCTATTAATTAAAACAGTTCCTTTGGGGGAGGGGAGGGTGATACAAATGAAAAAGGCGTAGGTTTGAAAAGTTTGCATTCTTGTAGATAAAAATAAATGTTATTGTTTTGTATCTTCTTAGAGATTCAAACTACATCAAAGTTTACTGTTGTTTTTCACTTGTGACTGTCATTTTCAGAAATGCATAAAAAGAAAATTTTAAGTTAGATGTTGATTGGATAAGCAGAAAACTGTTTTTAATTTTTCAGTGTTCTTTGATAAATTGTTGGCTGCCCCCTGAAAATTTATTTAGTAAAAATACAGACTTCTTGGGGCGGCTAGGTGGCACAATGAGTAGAGCACCAGCCCTAGAGTCAGGAGGACCTGAGTTCAAATTCAGCTTCAGACACCTAACGCTAGCCGTGTGACCTTGGGCAAGTCATTTAACCCTCCAAAAAAAAAAGTGAAAAACATAGAAACATACAAACTTCTTGCCAAATTGTGTGCATTTAAGTATTACACCTTCACTTATGCTATTTATTCATTGTTATAGTTTGCCTATCTCATAAAGCAAGTTAGATTGACCTAGCTCATTTCTTTTTTTTCCTTTTCCTTCCTTTTTTTTTTTTTCTTTTTGGAGGGCAGTTGGGGTTAAGTGACTTGCCTAAGGTCACAGGGCTAGTAAGTGTTAAGTGTCTGAGGACGGATTTGAACTCAGATCCTCCTGACTCCAGGGCTGGTGCTCTATTTACTGCGCCACCTAGCCACCCCAACCTAGTTCATTTGTCAGGGTGTAGGCAATGTTTTAAAATATTTTATTTATGCTTTTTTGGAAATTAGAATTTTCTAAATGATGTATTTGTAATATTTTTGCAAAACCTGCATCTTTTTCGCTAAATACTTCCCCAACCCTCAAGGTAGAAAGCTGTTAAGGTAGGGGGGAAAACATATATCCAAGGTCTCCCATCTTTAATCTATCCTTTGCAAACTGCAACATTGATATTCCTTTTTTAAAATGGATATATTTGTTTATATATAACTAACATTTCTCAATATATCTGTTCTCTTCTATCTCAGTTAGCCATACCTTTAAACAAAGGATAAAGAAGAAAAATCAGCAAAACTAAAGAGCACCTAAAATGTCTTACAAAAATTTTATGCAGACTTACTCTCTTACATTTGCAGAAAAGTGAAAAGTGGGGGAAGGCATTTTCTCATATGTTTACTTTGGGGTCAAGCTTAGTGATTATAATTTCATAGCTTCGGTTTAAATCATTTTGCTATTATTCTCTCCATTTACATTGTTTTAATTATTCTACATGTTGTTTTCCTATTTAGGCTTACTTTACTTTGTATCAGTTCACATAAATCTTTTCTTGTTTTTCTGTATCATATTCCTTGTTTTTTAGAGCAAGATAATATTTGGATACATTTATGTGACCCACTTTGTTTAACTGTTCCTCAATTGATGAACATCTACTTTGTTTCTAGTTTCTTGCTACTGCAAAGTTTTGTCGTTTTTATAGCCACAACATATCTTACATGAGTCTCCTTCTTTACTCACTGAGTCACCAGCCTAGTTCAGGTTCTCATCACCTCTTGTTCCAGTAGTACTTCCTAAAGCACATAAGCAACAAGTGACACATGGTCATGGTCAAGGCTGTGGGACCCAATCTCTGTCCTTAGGCTGCCCATTCTTCTTCCTTTGCTACCACCATGGTGGGAAATGTCATGGCACGATATTATTATTCCACTACATCTATATGCCATAATTAGTTCAGCAATTTCCTAATCAGTGATCACCCATTTGGATTTCAGTTCTTTGCTTTCCCCTTTTATTTCCTCTTTCAGGATCAACTTGTTTGTTTGTGCCTATTCCTTCCTCTGGAATTCTCTCCCCTGTCCTCACTTATTGCCCTGTTGAAAATGATGTTTTGCTACATTATACTGTACCTGTGTGTTCAGCCTTCTTTTGTCCATTTCAAATAAATGTGAGGTTCTTCTGATGCATGCTCCCCGCACCTCTTCAGTACATCCTTAGAAACTTCAGTTATGAGAAATAACAAGTTTAAACCTTTTCTTCCTCCTTTTTGTACTTTTCTGTTTCTTTTACCTTCCTTTCTCTTTCCCCTCTTCAGACTCTCAGTACAGTCCTCTGGTTTTCTTATTTAACTCCCTCAGTACTTTTGACATTAAGATTCTGAAAGGAATACGTATTTCTATCCTGGTTAATATTTTAGCATTTTATCATCATACTACCCCCTTTCTAATTGCTCAAATAAACATATTTCTGGTTTTTCTTGAGTCTTGTGTCTGAATTTCAGAGTTCTTTTTCAGCTCTGGTCTTTTCATCAGAAATGTTTGAAAGGCCTCTTCCATTAAAGATTCAATTTTCAATTTTTTTCCCTATAGGATCACTTAACTTTATGGATAAATTATTTTTCGTTGTAAACTCATATTTTTTTCCTTTTGGAATAATGTTTTCCAATTATCTCCTCTCTCTCTCTCTCTCTCTCTCTCTCTCTCTCTCTCTCTCTCTCTCCCTCTCTCTCTCTCTCTCCAGGTACCAGGTTTTATATACTCCTTTTCTGAATATTTGTAATTTTTTTTCTTTTTCTTGGCTTTCATATTTGGGACTTTTCCTTTTGGGGTTTCTTTCAAGTGGATTTTTTTTTTCTTTCTTTACTGTCCCCTTTGCCTATCGTAGACCTGGACAGTTATTTATTATTTCTTGAAACAGTGTCCAAGCTTTATTTTTTTAACCAGGTTTTATTTTTTTCCAGGAAATCCAGTGATTCTTAAATTATCTTTCTCTGACCTGATTTTCTAGGTCAGTTGTTTTATATTAGATATTCTATTCTTTCAGGCTTTTAATTTTCTTCTAATGTTTATTGTTGTCTCATTGCTGAGTCATTGATTTCTGTTAGGTATCTTCTTATTTTCAGAGACTCCATTTTTTAGCTAAGTTTTGCCAGTTCTCTTCTAAGCTATTTATTTTCCTTTATTCTTCAGAGCTTTCACATTTTTTGTTTATTTTTTCTAAAATATTCATGTAGTCCAGTTCATCTTCCATTTAAGCTACTAAAGTGATTTTCCTAAGTGATTTGACCTTATCAACCCGTATTTAGTAAATGCAGTAGCTCCCTCTTATCTCTAGAATCAAATAAAAACTCCTTCATTTGACATTTAGAGCTCTTTACAACCTGGAACCTTCCTATGTTTTTGTTTCCTATCTTCCTAGTTGTTGCTGTTTTTTTAACACATTGCTAAAATTTGTTATCAGAGGTAAGCCAAACTGACCTACTCATTGTTCCTTCTAAACAACTAACTTTCCACTTCCCATCCCTTTGAGTTTCTCCTTCATGCCTGGAAAATATTCTCTCTTCACCTTATCTCTTGGAATCAGTAGCTTTGTTCCAGGTTTTGCTCCTGTGCCACCTCCTTCAAGAGGCTTTTCTTGATTCCCCTACTTGTTAGTCTTCTGCCTCCCAGATCATAAGAGCTAGATCACTGTCTGTTAATTTATGCGTATATTGGATTTACTTATTTGTGAACATGATATATACCATCATTAGAATGTCAGCTCCTTAAAGGGATGGTCTCACTTTTGTATTTGAACTTTTAGTGCTTAGCACATAGTAGCCACTTAAATACATTTACCAATTAATGTTTCTCTCCATACTATAGCTTGTCATTACTTAGATTTTGATATCTTGCTTTCTCTGAAATAGTTACATTAATTTAGAAGGTAGGCTTAGTAATGCCTCCCCCCCGACACTGGGGATATAAAGTAACCTATTGATTGGCACAAATGCACATGTCCCTTAATCTCACCCATAAAGGGGAAAAAATTGAGCCAAATGCACCCCCAAATACTCGTGTATTGATAGGCAAGATGATCCTTTGTTCTATGTGCTTGATTATAAGGTTTTTTATCTAGCTTCAAGGACTCATTACTAAAAGGGAATTATCCAGCTCATATAAGATTTGAATGACAGTTGTGTTGCTATGGCATTTCTCTTAGATGTCAGGTGATTATTATTGCTCCTCTCCCCATTAAAAGCTTCATTATTTATACTATAGGAACTATTCTTCCTTTGAGTCGAACAGTATTAGAGAATTGGTTTTTTGTTTGTTTTGCAATATAGTGCTCATATACCCTTGAATTTTAGGAAGCACAGTCAATCAATAAGCATTTATTAAGCACCTCTCTGTGCTTAATATAGGATACAAAGAAAAAAGTGAAAAGAATACATGCCTTAAAGAAACTTAAAATGTAGCAAGGGAGGCACGTTCATACAACAGCCGTATACAAAACAGAGACAGTGACTTGAGGGAAGGCACTAGCAGCTGGGCAAATCAAGGAGAAGCTTCATACATGGGGTGGCCTAGAGCTAAGCCTCAAAGGAAACAAAAAGGTTCTGACAAATGAAGATGAGAAAGGCTTGCCTTCTAGTGCAGAGGCATAATCTGTATAAGGTGCAGCAATGGATCCACTGCAGAGTGTGTGGTGGGGCTAATAGTGCAGTAAGGCTATAAAGATAGGTCAGGGCTAGGTTTAGAAGGCCTTATCTAGAAAAATCCCTGGTAGGAAACTAGATATTTTGGCAGCAGTGATCTGGGTCTCAAGATTGCTACTGAATGTATGGTTACTGTAATTTGCCTAATGATAATATTAATGATCTGGCAGGATTGATACTTCTTTCAAAAGTTCTTTACTTCTAGGGACTAGTTACATACTGGGAGAATTAGGTTGACAGTAAATATAGTTCTGCCAAAGAACCAGTAAAAATGTATGCTCATTTAAAATTAGTGATCCACTTTTCAAAAACAATTTAAAATTCTTATAAAGCATATAGTATCCTAATAGAGATTTATTGAACTGAATAAAGTCACTACTCCATGGATTTTGGATCTTATAGTCAACACCCATTATTCATGTATGTATATTGTATAGTATAGTAGAAAAAGCACTAAGTTGAGAGGCAGAAGACATGGCTTTCTAGTCCAGGTATGATTGGCCTCTTAGGCAAATCAATTATTTTCTTTTTGCCTTAGTTTTTCATCTGTAAAAAGGGGATAATAATGTATTCTCTACCTGTTTGAAAGAGTTGTTATGATAATAAATGGAGAATGGGATAATAAATGTGAAAGTAGTTGGTAAGAAAAGTATTATATAAATGTGAGACACTATAAAATCATTTGTAGTGTATCTTTCTCAATATACTTTGAAAAGCATACTATGTTTATTATCCTTTTTCCCTTACCATCAGGGTTTTTCTGTTATTTCCCATTTAGTCTGCTTTTAGCTGGACAAGAAGAGAAGGCATGGGAATGTGAGAAACCTGGTCAAATGATATAACCTTTTCCATTCACTCAAAAGTCAAACTAAGGACATTGCAGACTTGAGGGGTTTGGAGTTTTTCTTTTGAGATTCTTTTTCCATCTGGCAAATTCGGCTTTTTAAGGCATTCTTCTCCTCATTGCCTTTCTGAGCCTCTTTTGCCATTTGAGTTAGTCTATTTTTTAAGGTGTTATTTTCCTCAGTCAGGCTGTTGACTGTCATTTCATACTTTTCTTGCATCTTTTTCATTTCTCTTCCCAAATTTTCCCCCACTTCTCTTATCTGCTTCTTAAGGTCCTCTGTGGCCTGTAGCCAGCTTGTATTTTCATTTGGGGCTTTTGGTGCAGGAGTTCTGACCTCACAGTCCTCCTCCATGCTTTGATCCTCTTTGCCCCTAAAATAAGAGTCCAATGTTGAATTTTTCTGTTTATTTTGTTTCTTTTGCCTAGGCATGTTGCCACTTAATTACTTGATTTTGGGGCTTGTTGCCACAGTAGGACTCTGCCACCAGACAGGAGAGCTTCCATCCCAAAGTTGGGGTCTTTACAACTTCCGCAGGTTGGGTGGCCTCTGTAAAGCCTCCACCCGCTCTGGCAAATTGGATACCCACCCCAAACCTCCCCCCCAGACCACAATCCAGATCCAGGCAGTTTAAAGCAAGAGCGATTAACCCCCAGACTGATTGCTGGATCTCCCTATAGTTCTCAGACCAGGAGCTAGAGCCACCACTGAAGCTGCAAAATGGCTTCTGTGCCCCATTTCTTCAGCAGCTTTTCGCCCCCACGAGAGGAAGCCGACTCGTTCCCCAAATACTGGTCCCAAAGTCCATAGGGCACTAACCTTTCACTTTGTCCTAGGCATATCTGTGCTAATAATTCTGGAATCGCCACAGCTGCTGGTGTTCTGGGGTCCTTCCAGCCAAAACTGTGGCTGTCGGTTCCCAGGTTCCCAGCGCTGTGCTGCCTGCTCTCAGAGCGATGCACTTGCTGCTCCCTGCAGGGCTGCTGGGCTGTCCTCAGCAGGAGGTTAGCTTCTCTGTGTAGTTCTCTGGGTCCTGGGGCTCCAGAAGTTGTTCAGAGTCCCCTTTTACATTGTTTGGAAAGTTGTGTGGGGCAGAGCACCTTGCAAGTGCTGTTTCTACTCCGCCATCTTGGCTCTGCCCCCTGGGGTTTTTCTTTTACAATATTAATGTTGAGAAAAATATCTTTATGAGATTATTGAGGCTATGTACTATCTTTTATTTAAAATGAATGCTTTAATTTTTTCAGTTACAAAAACGTCAGTTACACTGATGAATTTTAGAATGCCCTGATGTAAAATGTTCATATTTATTTAAAGAATGCATTATCTATAATTTTTCTTGTGTTTTCTTGGCAGCAACTTGAATTAGTGGAACCTAGTGGTTGGATTCATGTTCCTTTAACTGATTCCCATAAGAAGCCAATTCGCACATTCATGATACAGATTGCTGTTCTAGCCAATCACCAGAATGGAAGAGACACTCACATGCGACAAATTAAAGTATATACTCCTGTGGAAGAGAGCTCCATTGGTAAATTTCCTAGATGTACAACTATTGATTTCATGATGTACCGTTCAATACGGTGAATCTTTTGAAAAATTAAATGGGAAGTTAATAATGTGAAGTCTTTATTTTTCCTTCTTATTGATACTGTTTAAGGTATCTTACAGTGGGGGAAAGGGTAGAGAATAAAAATGGTTAATTATATTGTATAATCTTACATGTCTAAAATGTTTTTTTTTTTGGTTGTTGCTGTTGTTTCACTTTAATAAATAATTTAAATGCATTTTGAGTTTTATTTTCTTTTCTCATGTCAATTAACTTCATTTTGGATTTTTATAAACTTTACTTTTGAAACATTTTGTATTTTTAAAAATGGATACAAAAAGCCACATTTGTCTTCTGCTAGAAACTTAATTGAAGAAAAAGCTTTGAGGGAATTTTTGTTTGCTTGTTTTTTTTCTTTCTAAAAAAAAACTAACTTATCAGGTGGTTACTTCATGCAGTGGTTATACATAAGGGTATTTCATTGACTTTACTACAAGTTTAGGATAAAATCCAAAAATGTGTTCTGTTAATAGGTATGGTCTTTAATAGGTCATAGTTATTACCTTTTTTTCCTGCCCAAAGGAAGTTTATTCTTTTAATAAGATCGATTTTTTAGCTGTTATAAGTTTTTAAAAGGGACTCCATTGTGGTAAAAAACATGTTTTACTTTTGCGGAAAAGGTTATTATTTTAACTGGTTTAAGTGGGTTTCACCCTTCTACATAATTGGAACTGTAGTAATAATTTAGCAAAAGGAAGTGAACATTATGAAACTATTCCATATGGTCCTCTTATTAAATTTGTATTCCATATGGTCCTGTAACTATAGCTTGGTATATATTGAAAGTGTTACACATATGACTGGCATTACAAAGAGTATGCAAAGCACATTCCTTTACTTCCTAGAATGATCCTCTATAATATCATAAAGTAGAAATATAAATTTAAAAAGAAAAATAAAACTTAACTAACTTGCCTTACTGCTACCTGCTTATTTGGCACTTGATCCAAAAGTGAGCCCACAAATATGAAAAATGATTAGGGACTGGGGCATTAAAAGATAATCAAGCAGAGTCATTCTACAGCAACCCTTCACCCTTAAGTACTCAAATGGCAGGGGGAAAACTGGACTGCCTATAGCTGGTATTCTCTTAGCTTGTGGGAATGGGCAGGTTCAATCTAATTGTCATCTTAAAATGTAGTAAAGTGAATTTTTCTGTCTTTCTTCATATTCTTCTTTGTGTGGCATGAAAATTAAGAACTGTAAGCTGACAGGTAGCAAAAGAAATCAGGCGCAAACCTCTGTGTGATTCATTTTAGTCTTCTATTAAGTTCATGAGAATTACCCAGCAACATTTTAATACTCACTTTAGGATGCTCCTGAACAAGACAACTAAAAGGAGGTCATTAATAAATTATAACTGAATGAAGTGATTCCAGTGGTATCCAAGTTGTTGCTTTCCTATAATTGAAAAGGGTTTCAGTTGCATATTGATCTGGCCTGTACCTTCCCCAGGTGTGTCCTCCCCTTTACTTTCCCCACACCCTAAGATTTTGTGATAAGCATTCCAATCACTCCTTCTCTAGAGAGTTTGGAATTACTGGTAGGGGAGAACTTTGAGATGGTTTTAGACGGGGCCCTCCCTGTTATGGATAAACCTTAGCAAGAACATTGGGGTTTATTGATTTGGCAAAAGCCCTGTTTGGGGAGCAGTCCTGAGGTGACTGGGTAAAAAATAATGTTACATTCTTCTCCCCATCTGTGTCTGTCAGAGCTGGAGTGAGAAAAGGATGTTCTGGAGCAATCAAATATATGCAGGTATCTAGTGAATAATTGCAGTAGGCAGAAATTGGGGGTAATAGATGGCCATAAGCAACAACAGTTAGTACCCAAGAACTTATTCTTTTATCCCCTGAGCTTAAGTGACTGTTTTTTCCATCTTTGCTTTTGTTCCCTAATTGGTGTAACAACTGTAGTTTCTCTTTTCTTCTGTCACCTGCTGGCTCTTGCTGTACTGTGCTCGCTCTCTCTCTCTCTCTCTCTCTCTCTCTCTCTCTCTCTCTCTCTCTCTCTCTCTCTTTTCATATACTATGCATCTTTCTTATTTGAGGGTGAGGTAATGCCTTTATATTAGCCTTTTAATATCAGAGCAACCTGAATTAATTTTGTTTTCATTACACATGCTGTGTATCCAAGATGATATTTGAATGGTTGGGGCAGGTCAGGGGAACAGAGGGATCAGTCAGGAGGCTTGATCCTTAGAGTGATGTGGGCAAAGGTAGAAGACTAGAAATCTTTCTCCTAATGAATAGAAAGCCAGGAGTTGTCTAGGTAGGTTCCTAAGCCCCCAAATCTGGTTCTGTGTGTGTGTGTGTGTGTGTGTGTGTGTGTGTGTGTGTGTGTGTGTGTGTGTGTGTGTGACCTGAATGGATAGGACTGAGGATCTGTTCCGAAAGAGACTTGGAGCAAGGGATGCTTTCCTCAGAAGTCATAAGAAATGGTCCAAGAGATCCCATTGTATTTCCCTTATAGGTTAAAGGGATATAGAAAGGATCATAAATTTAGAACTGGTTATTGGTCAAGAAATCCAGCACACTCTAGATCATAACAGACTGAGCTCCTGTACTTACCAGTGACCTGAATTATATATATTAAGATGAAAACCAACAAAGGCACTTGAAATTTTGAGGGACTGACTTTGTTCCACTAACTAAAGGACAAGATATCCCTATTGATTTCCCAATCAAATCACAACCCAAAGAGCTGACCAGAACCATATTACCTCTCAGTGATGCTTATAAGCAGTGAGAACCTGCTGCCTGGAAATATGATGCTGGACGTCATCCATCTTAAGGGATTAGAAAATATTGGAAAACTACTGGCTGCTCTTTGTGGTGCTGTGGGGACCACTTGCTAGAACTAAATCCCTGTTCTACCTTTCACATTTGACTTGACCACGTATTCCCTTAGGACTCACTACCACCAGCCTTTCCTTATTCCTGGGCTCCATTTACCCAGATTTTATGCAGAGATACTGGCTTCCAACTTCTGTATCTACTATCTCTGAAGTAAATATATAAACTTTCCTGAAGTCTTCTATAAAGTATTTTAATTGCTGGTAATAAGGAAACCATAGAGCCCTTTAAAATAACCAAAGGGGGTGGTCATTAAGTTTTTTAAAAATCTAGTTTATATTATAGCTCTGGCCTTTAGTGAAAATATAAAGCTTAGCCTTGATCTTAGCTCCCTTTAAAAGTTTGGTCATTCCTCCCCAGTTGATAAATGGTCAAAGGATATGAACAGGCAGTTTTCAGATGAAGAAATTAAAGATATTTATAAGCATATGAAAAAAAATGCTCTAAATCACTGTTGATTAGAGAAATGCAAATCAAAACAGCTCTGAGGTACCACATCTCACCAGTCAGAATGGCTAAGATGACAAAACAGGAAAATGACAAATGCTGGAGAGGATGTGGACAAATTCAAACACTAATGCATTGCTGGTGGCGTTGTGAACTGATCCAACCATTCTGGAAAGCAATCTGTAATTATGCCCAAAGGGCTATAAATAATTTTATACCCTTTGACCCAGCAATACCACTTCTAGGGTTGTATCCCAAAGAGATCATAGAAGTGGGAAGAAGACCCATATGTACAAAAATATTTATAGCAGTTCTTTTTGTGGTGGCAAAGAATTAGAAATTAAGGGGGTGCCCATCAATTGGGGAGTGGCTGAACAAATTGTGGTTTATGCGTGTTATGGAATACTATTGTCCTATAAGAAATGAGGAGCAGATGGACTTCATATTTACCTGGAGAGGCTTATACAAACTGCTGCTGAGTGAGAAGAGCAGAACCAGGAGAAATCCGTACACAATTACAGATGCAACATATGTGTGACAACCAACTTTGATAGACTGGACTCTTCTCAGCAATCCAGGGTTATAAGGCAACCCCAAAAGTCTCATGATGGAGAGAGATGTCTACGTCCAGAGAACGAACTGAGTTTGAACCCAGATTGAAGCAAACTACCTGCCCTTTTTCTTTTTCTTGTTTGGTTTTCTTTCCTTTTTTCCATTGTTCATTCCATCTGATACAATCCTTCTTTATAACCTGACTAATGTATAATGTGAAAGTATTTGCAGATACTATACTTGATTGTATGCCGCCCAGAGGGGCGGGGAGAGGGGAGGGAGAGAAATTTGAAACTCAAGGAATTGTGGAAATGAATCTTGTAAACTAAAAGTAAAATTAATAAAGACCAAAAAAATTTTAAAATGTTTGGTCATTCCAAATACTTTATAAGCATGAGTTTAAGTATGTATTGTGTAATAGAGTGTAAGAATCACTGAGATTTAGAGTCAGCTAACTTGGCTTAGGGTACTGGCTGTACTACCTAGGAGATGCATGACCATAATACAAATCACTTCAGCTCAATATCCTCATCTGTAAAACGGGGATCATTCTTCCACTAACATGGGGTGGTTGTCAGGGAACTGCTCTGTAAACCTTGAAGCACTGTAAAAATGTGAGTTGTTAGTAGTAGGTTTGTCTCTTGGTATGTGGCTGGTGATTGAGGGGGAAGATGTCTGGCTCCAAAGATTCCTCCCAGAGACTTCAGTCTGTCTAATACTTCCCTTATGATTACTTCCTCTGATATTGCTAGAAGTCGTGTGTGTGTGTGTGTGTGTGTGTGTGTGTGTGTGTGTGTACTTCAATACCTTAGAAAACCTCTAGTACCCCAGAGAAATGGTAACTTAAAGGGTAAATGATAGCTCTCTTTAGGTATTTCAGAGGCTACTATGGAGAAAGCTTGTTGCTTTTGAGAGGTAGAATGGACTCAGGAAGTCCCGAGTTCAGATCCTATTTCTGATTCAATAACTTTGTTATGACGGGCCAGTCAGGACTCAGTTTCTTTAAATCTTTAAAGTGGGGATATAATGCCTTGTGATGCCATATGCCCAGCAGAGTGGTTGTGAAACTCAAATGAGACAATTTGTGTAGGATGCTTTGAAAATTTTAAAGCATCCTATAAACGTGTCCTATAAACGTCTCCCCAAAGGACAGAGCAAGGACCAAGGGAAAGATACAAAGAAGCCTGGTGTCAGGATGAACTTGCTAGTTACAGTTTTACTTGCTGAGACAGTGTGGAATGGGCTGCCTGGAGAGGTAGGGCATTCTCTTTTCCTAGAGGTCTCCAAGCTAGCATAGGGTAGACATAGTTTTTGTTCAGGTCCAGGTTGGACCAGGTGGCCCTTGAAGTTTCTGTGAGTCAATGGTTATAGATTCCTAGAGTTCCAGGAGACTCCAGGGGGTCTTTCCCCTAGCTCAAGAATGAATCTTCCTAGTAACCAACCTGATCACTGGTTATATGTTCTCTGAGAAGCTCTGCTGTAGAAGGTCATAGATGACTATCTCGACCTTCATGCCCCTTGGCACTTTAAAGTTATCACATGCCAAATGGAATTTACCCTCTTTTCCCCTAAACCTACTCCTCCTCTAAACTTCCCTATTTCTGTTAAGGATCTCTACATTCTTTCAGAAACTTAGGCTATAAAACACAGCATCATTCTTGGCTCCCTTCCCTTTTTGTGTTGTTGCATTGCTTTTTCCAGGTCATCTAGGTGGCACAGTGGATAGTGCTTTTTCTTCCATTACATCTCTTCATTCTGACTTCCTAACAGATCTCTCTGCTTCTAGCATATTCTATCTCCAAACCATCCTTAGCTCAGCTATAAATAAATGAATGGATAAATTACCTCCCTAAGGTATATGTACACAGAATCATAAATTTGTCCTATCAGATCTGGAACTGGAAGGGACCTCAGAAACCATCTAGTCCAACCCCATTATGTTTGACCTCAAGACCACTCTTCTTAGTAGCCTATTGCTTCTAAGACAAACTACTCCTGAGCCTGACATTGAAGACACTCTACAACATGGCTCCTTCCTACCATATTATTTGTCTTCACCTCCTTTATGGCCTAGCCAAACTGGACCACTAGCTGGTCACCAAATTTAACATTTTATCTCCCACCTACATGCATTTGGAAACTATCCAGAATGCAGCCCCTGCTCAAGTCCATCTCATAGGATGCCATCTTCAAAGCTTCACCCAGGTACCACCTCCTCCAGAAGGTATTCTTTGAGGCCATTCTCTCACTTCTTGCTTTATCTTGTATTTGCCATTTTTTTTGTGTTTGTTGTACCCTCCAAATAGAATGTTAGCTCCTCAAAATCCATCTAGTCTCCTTGTTCTTCCTCAAATCTAGTGCACCACGTTCTACCTCCATGCCTCTGAATAGCCTGTTCCCTCATAACTGGAATGCTTTCTCCCCTCTGTCTCCCTTAGCTTCCTTCAAGGTTCAATTCATGCACCGTATTCTATGGGAAACTTTTTTTGGTCCCCTTAGGTACTTTTCCCTTTTTTATATTTGTTATATACATAGAGCTCCTTGAGGCAGGGACCATTTCTACATATTTGGAAATAAAGGTGATGTAGAAACAAAATTCTAATTAAAAAATTTTGATCTGCTGTATAATAACCTTTTTGGGAACACCTGCCAGGTCCCTTGTTAAACTTCCATAAGAATTTAAGATTAAAACCGTTTGAATTGTACACCATGTATCTTCTCATTTTTTTCTTATTCTTTTAATTAGGTATTGATTTTGATCTCTTTATATGTAGGTAGTTGATTTAAAATATGACTTCCAGATCAGTAACCAGTCATTTACTTTCTGTCAAAATATAATCACCTTCATTTTTTGTGATGCCATTCGGTAATTAACATGAATTAGCAGCACCTCCTTACCTCTCAAAAAGAGCAGTTGTGATATATAGGTATGATGCTTGACCCCCCCCCTGCCACCTGAAAGAAAAAATGAAGTATAATGTAACAAATTGTAGACCCAATCAATCCCAGACCCAATCCTTCAGGTACGTCCCACTTTCTTGAAGAATATGGTAGTAGAGCACAGGCTCTGGCAGATCCTACTAAGAAGAAAGATATTGTGTTGGACCATATGTTTGTCTCAGGCAGGACTGACTTACCTAAAAATAAAGTGGTGACAGATAAATTTCTGGGTAGAGCAATTTTCAAAGGCTAAGTGCTAAGTTACTGAGGTGTTGTAACTTTATATAGGGGGAGGGAGTAGTCAAATCCAATGGCAAAATCATAGTTCTTGGAAAATATGAAGTATCACATCATTACTTTTCTTTGTTTTTAAATTCAACAAACAGCAATATCATGTTTGTCATTTTAATCTAGATACAGTTATTAGGTTATCTGTCCTGTTACAATATTTAGGCTTTTACTTTATGTCCTTTAAAATACAATCTTTAAAAAATCAACTGTAAATGTGAGGGAGAAAAAAAAAGCATGGTACCCAAATTTCCACATTTCAGCAATGTTTCACTCATTCTTTCAGTAAGGCTTAAAGAAATGGCATCATGACATGCGCTTGAAATATCTATTAGTATTTTCAGTGACGCTCTTGATGCACTGATACAGACAGCAGAAAAAAATGGGCTGTCAAGTGATGAACTCTGGAGGCACATGCCTGCTTCTTCCCACAGGAACATACCAAATAGTGACAGTTATGATCTTAAAGGCACACCTGCAGGGCAGCTGGCCTCATCACACTAGGTGACTATATGCATCAGCTCATGCTTGGCTCCATTCAATGTACTATTTGTCAGAACTTCAGGGCACTTAATTCTTAATGCTCAGATTAAAACAAGCTCTTGCCTAATAACCTTCTGAATAAGAAGAACATTGTTTGTTTGATGTGATTGTTTGAGCTTTCATGATGTGCACTACAGCAGCTTGGAGGCATATTTTCCTGTCTTCTCTACGCAGTGCTTCTTAAACTGTGGCAACAAGTAAAAAAAGTTTCTGAACATACAATGACCAAAAATTAAAAATCAAACATGTAATGAATCTGAGGTGTTTCTGGCAGCACTTGCCAGTGCTGCGTCAGGCAACTTCACTTCGGCCTTGGTTCTGAACACAAAGCATGCACACTTTGCACTGCACATGCCCTCAGGCTACACAATGGCCAATTAATGTTGCCAAAATGCAAAGAAGGGTTATGAGTGGAAAAAGTTTAAGAAGCCCTCATCTATAGCACTTGTGGTTTGCTCCATCTCCTGTGGTGTGTCTTTTTGCAATTATGTGGTCATTTTAAATTGTGTTCTTTTACTACTGAAGTTCACATTTAATGATATAGTAGAATCTGCATCTATGTTCTTCCCTTTTCTGAATCATGGTTAATCATTTTCACATCAAGTAATGATTTGACAGTTTTGGGCAATTCCTTTTCATTCATCTATGTGATGTCATGAGACTCTCTGAAACTGGTGATTTTGCTATTGTTAAAAGCAAGTAATACTGCCATTTAGTAAGTCATCACTATGGCCACATAGGGTTTGCACAAATGATTCATTGTAACTTCACCTGTATAAAAAATAATGTAATCATATGAGCTTCCTTCCACTGAAATTGCTGACTGTAAAGTAATTTAAACATCTGTATACTTTTTTCCTAGTTTCTGAGAGTTGGCCAATGTAGAGGAAGGAAACCAAGAGGCCACATACCAGCCTGTAGGACATATATTTGAAACCTATCCCCAGATCAATGAGTGGCCCGATTTTTTTTATAAAATTGTTGAACTTATTTTTGAGATCAGCACTGACCTTCATGTCTGTATACATTTGATGGAGTTTCCTTGTAAACCCATATCCATCATAAACTTATGCTTCCATGCTCTATTCTTCAATACCTGTGATACATAAGCAATACTTGTTCTTCAGATTCCAGAACTCTCTTGTGCAAATGGAGTAGGTGATTTTCCAAAAAGATTTTAGTCTCTGAAGAAGTTCAGAATAGACCACACATAAAACATAGGTATCTAAAAAAAAGATTATTCAAAGTTGTTCTTTCAACACAATTCAACATGACAACAGCTTTGGTTTGACAACAGATTTGAAATTTGTTCCATGTTTCATCAAAAACCACTACTCTTGATTTCAGGGACATTACTGAGGAAAGTGGTCCTGAGGTCAAAAATAAGAGGGTTGTAAAGATGGGTAAAAGACCCACATATACAGAAATATTTATAGCAGCTCTTTCTGTGGTGTCCAAGAACTGGAAATTGAGGGGATGCCCATCAGTTGGGGAATGGCTGAACAAGTTGTGGTATATAAATGTAATGGAACACTATTGTTCCATAAGAAATGATGAGCAGGCAGCACTCACTAGAGTCAGGGGCACCCCCCTTGCATCATCATTATTAAAAGTTTATATTACTTACATGAAATTTAAAAAATTTGATATTTACTCTTAGCATTCATGTAATTTTATTTTTTCTGATCAAATGAAATAAATGTAAAATACTTTTCAAACCTTAAATTGCTAGACAAATGCTACTTATTGTTACTATGCTGCATGATTTCTCTTTATGTTAGAGGTTCTTAACACCTTTTGTGCCTTAGACCCCTTTGTGAGATGAAACCTATCTTTTCTTAGAATAACATTTTAAATGCATAAAAAATATATAGGACTGGAGAAGAAAGCAATTACTGAAATAATTATCAGAACATTTTTAAAAGTTCACTGACTCCAAGTTAACAACCTTTGGTTTATGTGAATTCATAGCTTTAGCATTATAAAGTGCCTTGAATAAGGGAGTAGATGATATGCTCATAAAGTCAATATATGACACAAAACTGGGACAGATGGCTACCACACCAGATGACAAAAGAGGGATTCAAAAGACTATTGACAGCATTAAACTGAATCAAATAAGATGAAATTAAGTAGTGACAAACATGAAGTACTGCATTTGTAACAAGACAATCAGCTCCACAAATACAAGATGGGAAAGCATAGATAGCACTCATTCTGAAAAGGGTCTGGGAGATTTAATGCACTGTGCTCAGTATGAGTTAGCAGCATGATGTGGTAGCCCAAGAAACTCATGGAATCTTGTCCTGCATTAGAAAGACCATAGCTTCCAGGAGCAGTAAAGTGAGAGCCTCACTGTATTGTACTGTGACCTTGTCAGACCTCATCCATCTACAGTATTGTGTTCAGTTCTGGGCACCTTAGTTTAAAAAGCAGAGTGTCCAGAAAGCAACCAGAATGGCAAAGGACTTGGGATTCATGACTTAACAAGGGTCAGTTGAAGGAACCAGGCATATTTAACCTGGAAAAGAAAACAGGGGGGACATGATAGTTGTGGTCAAGAATTTGAAAATCTGCCATTTGGAGATGGGATTGGACTTACTCTGGCCCCAGAGAGCAGAACTAGGAAAAATTAGGTGAAAGTTGAAAGGAGTCAATATTTAGGCTTGAGGACAGAAAAAAAAATAACTTGCTAACATTGGAGCTGTCCAAAAGTGGAATGAGCAGCTTTGGATTCCTCTTCTTTGTAGGTCTTCAAGTTCAGGCAATTGGATTACATACCCACAGAGACCCCTTCCTCCACTCAAGTGGCATGATTCTTATTTTTAAAATAACACTTTAACAGTTGTGGTCCACTGATAGTTCTCTCTACTCATAAATAAATCCCTAAACAGTTTCCATAGGCCTTATCCTAGGCCAGCTATCCTCTTTACATTGGCACTCATCTACATCTGGAGATCAAAGTTCTAACAAGATATTTCCTGTTATTACTGTAGCAATATCAAAATCCTGATCGCTTACCAAGTAACAAATTGTCCAAGAAATTAAAGCAAAGAGTTCAGCCAGGTTGTGAGAATCATGTGTCAAATAGATACTTAGACTAATATTTTCAAGGAGAATAAGGAAAAGAATGGTAATCATCTGAGGAAAATGCTAATGGATAGCAATCTAATCATACTGTCATAACAATGAAATATTTACCAAAAATAAAGTGAAGGGGTTTTAATTCCTAATTATAATTAGATTCCATTTAAAAAAACACATTCTGTAACTAGTAGTAGATTTCAAGGAAATTGTTCTAATTATTATTTTTTTCTTTTAAAATACTTATAGAATAAATAGACTACAAAGGAGATCTTCAATAGAGTATGTTAAATTTGCTACTAAAACCAAAGGACTTAGTTTCTCCTTCCTCACTGTTTTCTAAAGTTTATAAAGACTGTCGGGTGGTCACAATTCTGCCATTCTGTTAAAATGGGGACACCTATGTATCTTTATGACTGTCCTCCATAACTCCCAGGCATGTTGTAAGAATGAGAGTGCATTGATAAAGCACTAAAAACTCATCCTATAACCCAGGCTCTTTAATTCCATTATTCAGAATACCTAGTGAGACAGAGAATTGACTCTTTATTGAGTATTGTCTCTTTATTAAGAAAAGTTGGATGAGTAGGTAAAGCCAGATAGTGGTGGTCCTTAAAAGCAAGAGACACAACAGCAGATCACATCCTGTACTTTCAAACATCCCAATGCTTTCACTGAATTTAGAATATTATTTGTGCGTAAGTGTATCTCTGTATCTTTTCTCTTCTAATGTTCTTAATATACTTTACCTATTTTTAAAGTAACTTTCTTTGCCCCTTCTTCTGGAATATATCTATTTAGAGAGAAGAGAAGAGAAGA
This sequence comes from Gymnobelideus leadbeateri, assembly GCA_011680675.1. Taxonomy (NCBI): domain Eukaryota; kingdom Metazoa; phylum Chordata; class Mammalia; order Diprotodontia; family Petauridae; genus Gymnobelideus; species Gymnobelideus leadbeateri. The sequence continues at coordinate 923,068 of WOXC01006312.1, read as the reverse complement.
GAAGACTCAGGGGGAACATTATAGTCATGGTTAAGTATTTGAAAAACTGCCATTTGGAGATAGGATTGGACTTACTCTGCCAGGACCTTATATGTGACACAATATGAAAGTTTGGAAGTGCCTCTGAAGCTGTCTAGTCCGACCTATAACCAAAAATGAGTCCCCTTTATAACCCATTTTATAAAGGAGTATTCCAGCATTTCATTTAAGACTTCCAAAAAGGAGAAACCACTATTTTCTGAAATGGCCCTTTTCAGTTTTGGATAGCTCTGATTGGTCATATGTTTTTCTTTAAAGTCTATTTTTTTCCCTCTGAGTGCCAAGCAGAATAAATATTATTCCTAATCCAAATGATAGCCCTCTTCAGAGACTCTGTTCTTGTGTAGAGAGACCAGTACTTTTTCATGCTGATCAGAAATTTAATTCTGATAGATATGCATAATTAATGTAGAACAGTGTGGAAGAATGGTTCATTAAGCTTTCATCTAACCTTTTGGTTTTGCCTTTAGATTTATTTTCATGCCAGTCGAGGAACATTATGATAGCTGAGGAGGGGATCTTCTTACCCTAAACCAGCACAAATTCTATGAGGTTTTATTGAATCATGTCTCCAGAGTAATTATAGGGATATAGACCAACAGGAGATTCCAAGGGATTTTACCTCAATTTAGAGTTGGGTTTAGGACTTTGAGTCAATCCTAGAACAATTATGTCAAAAGAATAGACTTAGATTCAGGTATTGTCTATTGGCTTTTATTGGCTACCTGGCTGGATATGGTAGCTCACAGAACTTGACTGATCACTAAAGGAGCTGAACCCTGGTGACTATACCCCAGTAAATAGTAAGAAAGAAGCAGATAGTGCTGAAAACCAGCAGATGGTAGGAGAACAAAGGTCAGTGACCCCAAGATCGGCAGAGAGCAGACACTGCTTGCAGAGATGATGGAGTGAAAAGCAGAGCAATGACTTATTATTAACACTGCAGTGTCAGAAACATGAACTATCCTAGTCAAGTTTATGTCTATCCATGTACCTTCAATATGTCTCCTTTCACATGTTTTCTGGCCACATATGTTCTGTACAATGTACCCTGATCAGAGATTTATGTATGTATGTCCTCTTCTACTGGTGGTATGGTAACTTGTAGGGGTGTACAACATGTGTGCATGGGGAGGAAGGGAAAAGGATATTTTCTTGCTAATTTGTCATGATATTGAACTAAATGTCCATTTTTCTGAATTTCTGTGTCCTCCGGCCAGCAAGTAAAAGTAAACACATTGGTGAATCTATTGATAAGCTAAGGTTTGAGTGGATGCTGACCCACAAGGTATCTAGAAGTTGGGGTAGCTTATTGTAATGCCTAAAGGCAGGGACTCAGCCTTCTATTTACTTTTGATCTTTCTATTCAACTTAAGTGTCCAGAACACAGCAGAGGTTGAATAGATAATTGATGATATTCTTTGGCACTTACTTTGGCATAGTGCTTTAGTAGTTATTGCCTCAATTTCACTATATCTCTAGATCATGATTTTCCTTTACTGGAGTCAGTCGTTTCTGGTTGAAGTTCTCCATTTAGTCTATTCATTTTGCTAGTTTCAACCAATGGATTTTCTTAAGGTCTTTGAGAGAAAGTACAGTGTCCCTTATTTCTTTAGTAGCACCTCATATAGTCTAGATCAGTTGTGTTAAATAGGTGGAAAATATACATAAAAACCCCTGTAGGCTCCATATTGACTTAGAAAACCTTATCTGTTCTATTGTATTTTTATTTATTTTGTTAAATATTTCCCAGTTACATTTTATCCTGGTTCACTTGGGGGAGGGAGGGTAGGATAGGAATATGCTACATGTTTAACACCTCTGGTCTAGAACAGCATTTTCCCTTAGCTAGTTTTTGCCTGATTTTATTCTTCTAAGTGTAAGTGAGAAATGCACTAGAGAAATACTTCATACTTTATTTCTCTCAGTAACACCACAGGACTAGGAAAGCACACATTTCCATCTCTGTATCCATTACTTAGGTTATATGATCCTGGACTTGTTTTTGTAATGCCTCCATCTAGGAAATGGAAATTCACTATAACAGATCAAAATTTAATTTCATTCTGCTTAATTAAGTTCTAGTTAAAAGAAGAACCTAGAGGGCCAGAAAATAAATATTTTTAAATTCCAAAGAATAGAATAAATAAAAAGTACTTCAATGTAATTTTCAGGTAACAAATTTAACTGTACTAATTGGCCTTCTTAGCCCACTGTACAATGTTAAAATTCTCATTAATAAGCTTCTCAATTACCTTGGACTTTCTGTAAAAGAGAAGATATTCAATACAAATTTCTAACACTAAAAGCTATTAATAAATGCTAGTTTAGCCATGGAAAAACCCATTTAAATTTATGCTCCTAAATATTCCATGATAAGCTATCTTTTTATTTTTTTAGGTTCTGCTTATGTATCCATAATTGACTATTTTGTTTTTTCCAAATTGTTTTCTCTATTTAAAAAAATCAGAGATGGTCTGTTGGAAAACATTTTAAAAATATTTAAACATATGGTATGGTATAATGAAAAGAATACTGTATTTAGAGTCAGAAGACCCAAGTTCAAATCCCAGCTCTACTACTTCCTATGTGTGTGTCAGGAAGAACTAGATTCAAATCCAGCATCAGGTATTAGCTGTGTGACTATGGTCAAGTCACTTAATTTCTGACTGCCTCAGTTTACCCAGCTGTAAAATAGGAAGCATAATAGCTTTTATCTCTCAGGGTTGTTATAAGGATCAAATGAGAAAATACTTGTAGAGCTCTTAGCACATTGCATGCCTGGCATATAGGAGGCCCTATATAAATGCTTATTCTCTTCCTTTCCTGCTTCCCTTGGGCAAATCACAGTTTTAGTTTCCTCTTTTCTAAGCTGGAGGTATTATGGGCCAGGACACCAATGAAGCATGAATTAACTTAAGACCAAGAGAGTTGTGGTGCAGGTCTGGAGCAATTTGGGTTAACTTTACCACTTTGAACAAAGAGAATGTAAAAGGAGTTTTAGAAGACAGCTTGTGAGATCCCAGGAACCAAATTACTGCCTGCTTTTAACCTTCTGGCCAGCAGCTTTTGTCTTACTTTGTCTTCCTGATCTGCTTCTAACCACCTTCATAACTCCTTCTACTGGGGAATATTGGGATGGTTTTTTTTGGTTGTTGTTGTTGTTTGTTTGTTTGTTCTAGTAAAAAGGACTATTTGAATAATTAGGCCCTATGCAGTCAGTGCACCAGATGTATAATCATCACCATCACCAAGTGGTTTGAGCTGGATGACTGCCAAAGTGCCCTTTCCAACTTTGTGACTGTGCAATATAGTAGGATGTGATTATATTTAATTTTCACACAAGAGTAATGTATCAAGCATTTCATGTATTCCTCTAATTTGGGTTTCTAGGTCTAGGGGTTAGAATAGTATTTTTTCATACTTCTATGTGGTTTTCTTCTATTTCTCAATATAATTTAAATTGACCAGTTACCCATTTTCTTGGCACAATGACCATCTAGCTGTTGGCATAAGTAAATGACTATTTATCATTATTTTAATCTGATGATTCCATTCATACAATCCGGTTGTCCTGGCACCTTACCCCTCCATAAACTATTCTCAATCCTCGTTGTAACCTACTCCCTCCCTGCTTTCCCAAGCTGTACTTCTTGCTCTAGTCTCTTTCCTTCAAATTTTTGGCCAATTTACCAATTTGACTTTATACTGTCCTTAAACCTCAAATGTCTTGCCTCGTTGTGCTTTACACAGATTCCAAAATATTTCTAAAGTGCAGGTCAGACCATAACCTTCTGCTCAAAAATCTTCCAGGGATCCCAGTTTTCTTTAGGATTTGAACTCTTTGGGGAATTTTAAGCCCTTTGTAATATGGCTCCACCTCCATTTTGAGGCTTATTGCATTCACTCACTTTATGGTGTAACCAAGTTGACCTAATTTCTGTTCCCAGTACAAGATATGGTAGGAGCAATGTCTGCATCCTCCATGCCATTCTCAACTCCTCACTCAGATTCACCCCCACTGTTAGGCAATTGGTTGCCAAGTCTTGTCATTTGTACCTCATCTACATCTCTTGTATGCCTCCCCTTCTCTCCACTCACACAGCTGCCACTACTCACCTCATGCCTGTACTATTATAGTAGCCTTTGGTTGGTCTTCCTGCCTCAAGTCTCTCTCAAGACATCTTCCCTCAGCTGCCAAAGGAATATTCCTAAAGTATGAGTCTGCATACCACTGTAATGGCAAGTACAGAAGTAGTTCACACCTTGTTTCAGCTATTGAATTAACACCTTGTTTCAGTCTGTTAAGAAACAGAACATGTGAACTCCACAACTTGTGAACTCCTGGGGAAGGAGCTAATGACTATATAAGGAGAGCCCCAGGGCTAGAGACAGCAGGAGCTGAAAAGAGGACTCTTGTGGTGGCAGAGTCAAGAAGGAGGAAACTTGTGGTATCCTGGCCCTCTGTTTGTCTGCTCCGCCTGTGTTGATGTTTGTGATACTTTGTACAGAAGCCCTGGGACCTTACTGGAATCTCTAAAAGAGGATTTTCTGGTTGTATGTGTACAGGAGTCCTGGAGGAGGGTTTTGGAGGTCCTGGGACTTTACTGATGATTTGTGCTGACCTCATGGACCTTGTTTGTGGGTCTGTGTTGATTTCTATGTTGATGATTTGTGTTGAGTTCTCAGACCTTGTTGGTGTGTCTGAGCTGATTTCACAGGCAGATAGTGAATTGATGATCCTGCCAGCAATGTGCATGAATATTATTGTGGCTCTGTTAAGCTTTGTCTTCCCAGAAACAGGAACTGTGAAAGACTTGAGGTGGACTGGACACTGTGAGCTTCAGTATGGAATGGGGATTGAATGAAGAACTGGACAAGGAGCTGGACAAGGAACTGGGAGCTGCCTGCCTTTGAATCTAGGTGACATCTGGAGCTGGGACCATGGAAGAAGAACCATGGAAACTGAGAGCCAGCCTCGAGTCAAGCTGAAAGAAGACTTTACTTGGATGTGTGTACTGACTGAGAAGATTGTGATTTACTTATGACCAGGGGGTGGATGGCCTGTGTATTTTGTACTATCCCTTAAGAGGTTACTGAGTAGTGACTGATGATTGAACAGTGACTGATGACTGAATAGTGACTGATTTGTAACTTAGTGTACCCCATGGGTGGAAGACTTTGACTATTGTACTTTGAGATGATTGTTCTTTGTTCAAAATTTTGTGGCCACTATGGTGAAAACTATGTGGCCATTTTAATGATAAGCTGTTGTTAATACTATATTGTGATTTTCTGTGATAAGGTGTAATATTGTGAATGCTGTACCTTGATTTTTGTGAATGTTTTGCTTTGATTTGTTACTGAATAGAACACTCACTATACTGTGTAATCAGAACCTTAAAAGCTGTTCACAGCAGTGTTCTTCTGGAAAGCTGTGCATGCATGGCTTTACAACCATTCTCCTATTTACACTCTACTGACTGCCCTTAGGATAAAATATAAACTAATTCACTTTTCTTTTAAAGCCCTTCATCATAACCTGACCCCTTTCTACCTTTCCAGATTTCTTAGACTCCCATCCTCATCCCTCCACAATCCATCAACACTGGCCTCCTTCTTCCTCATACAAGATGCTCCATCTCTTAGCACTATGCCTTTACCTTGGCTGTCTCCTGGGCCTGAAATATCCCTGTCTCATCTTTGCATTCTGGCTTCCTGCAAGACTGTTCAAATCCTACCTTCTGGAAGAAGCTTTTCCCAGTTCCCCTCAATACTAGCCCCTTCCCTCTGGGAAATTGCCTCGAATTTATTCTGTATGTTTGTAGTTATTTGAATGTTGTCTCTTCCACTAGAATGTGAGATCTGTGACAGCAGACATTTCTTTGAATCCTTAGTTCTTAGTACAATGCCTAGGACACAGGAAGCCCATAATAAATGCTGTTGACTATTAGTAAGTAGACTGACCTACTGAGTATGGGAGTGACATGACATGACTATTTAGCTTTTCAAGTTCTTCCCATCAGACTCCAGTCTGATAATCTTATTATTATTTCTGGTTTATTACACATGACTCCCCTTCACTAACTCTACAATCCAGCCAAACTGGCTTCCTTTCCCAGCATGCAACATTCCAACTGATATATCCCCATGGCTTTGCATAGATTGCCCCCATGCCAACAATTTACTCTCTTTTCACATCTGCTTCAGTCCTAAATTCTTCAAAGCTCAGTTGATATCACCTTCTACAAGAAGTTTATCCTGATCTCCCAGTTGCTAGTTCCCTCACCCCAGAAATTATTTTATATGAATTTGCATTCATTTTCTGTATTTACGTTCTATCCCCCATAGGACATAAGATCCTTGAGGACAAAAGCGATTTTGTTTAGTCAGTTTACTCCCCAGCACCCTGCACGGTATCTGAAATATAGTTGGCACTTATATGAATGTTGAAGCATTAGATTGAACATTAGTTCAGTATTATGTGTTCATATGAAACTGTTCCCTGTTTAACCCTGAAAGAATAAAGTCTTGAGATATATTTTTATAAGTATAAGCAGATGACTAATTATGGATCACAATAACATTCCCCATTATTCACTTTTCTTTGGAAACTGAAAAGACAGAGTTCAACTCTTAGGTGTGTGATCTGTGTGACCTCAGCACTGTCTCTTTACTTCCTTGAGTCTCAGTTTCCTCATTTGTAAAATGAGAGATTGGTTGAGATAACTTTTGAGGTCCATTCTAGAGCTAAATGTTATGCTACTGTACTATGACTCCTTGTAACTTTGATGCTGCAATAGATCTGTGATCTCATTGGTATGAGTGCTCCAGGGATGCAGATCATGATCCATCCATGCTTAGCCATCTTATGTGACCCTTGTGGGTGTCTGCTTGTAAACTCTTTTGGGGACTTTGGGGTTCTCCCACCATATATTGAGAGGCTTCATATAACTCTTGGCAATGTGTTTATATAATGATCCATCCATTGGTTACCTTTTGCTTTTGCTTCATGACCAGTCAGGTGATCTTCCCCCTCCCCCTGCCATGTTACATATCTTTCCAGTGTCACCTTTTACACACTTCTCCACAATTCTTCATTTGCAGGCTGTTGCAGCCTGCTTACACACATCATGTACCTCTTCTGTTGACCTCCAGTTAACCCTCAGCTTGAATTCTTCTGTTGCACTCTATGACTTTCATCCATGTTGCATCCCTGAAAAAATATTGTCCAAAAGATCAGCCTTTGTTTCAGGAAAAAGCCTGGCGTCATTAAAAGCAACATGCAATTTTCCAAAGGCAGTCCAGCATGTTCTCTTAGCTATCTGTAAAATTACTAAGGGGCTTAGCCTTCACATCAGCACCTATTTTTGAAATATTTGTTGACCTAAAGAAGCTGTAGGTCCAGATTCATTGATGATCTTTAGTAATGGGTGAATAGGGAGTTCCTCAGATCATCTTTCTGTACTCTGTTAAAAATTGCATAAGATAAAATTATGTAAAAACTTGTGCTGTCTTTAGGTCCCAGGGCATAATGTTCTTTGGTTACAGATAAGCTCCCAGGATAATATGCCTTTGCTTCCAGTTAAAAGTGACCTACTTTTGGTGAGACCTCTGACCCTACTTAATGAAGTAGAACCATCCTCCTGCAGAGAAACCTTGATTCAAGTAGCTGCAGAGTAAAGGTCTTAGTGATTTGGGGGGAAAGGAAAAGGGGGGGAAAACTCTTTGCTATTTTTCCTGAACATGTTTCTGGCAGAAGAAATAAGCATAGGAAATAGTCTTTAATATGAACGGATAAGATTTAGAGCTAAAGGAAACCTTAGAAATCATTTAGTGCAACTCTAGTTTTACAAACTAGTAAACTGAGGCCTACTTGCTCAGTGATATTCTCACTGATATTCTTACCCAGGTCCCCTGATTCCAAATCCAGGACTATTTTCCTCTACACTATGCTTCTAAAGCACCACTATTTACATTATAAATACATAAGAGATATCTTTTGATTTCTTTTTTTACATTAACAATTTCTAAACATATTCTCTCCCCACACCCACCCAGTGAACCACCCCTTACAATAATGAAAAAGAACAAAACACAGTTCAGAAAACTAATCAACTAGTCACCTGAGCCTGACAGAACAGGCAATGTTCCAAATCTATAGTCCTTCCTGCTCCCCATCAGTACCTTGACCCTTTCAAAGAAAGGAATTAAGTACATCATCTTAGCTTTTTTTCTGACACTCCCCTCTGCATTTGCTGCTCAGCCTGGTTTCAATTCCACAAACAAGATGCCCCTCCCAGTTTAAACTCATTACCTCCAAGATCACCACCAGACAGCTAACTCAAGCCTTGATTGACACCCCCTTCCTCATCCTTCTCCATCCTCTGATTGGAGGGTGGAGTACAAGCTCTTCCCAATGCCCTTCCTTTATAGAGGACAGAAATTGGACTCCCAATTCCCTCCATTCCCCATTTGCTGTTCTTTCTTGCTTCGACTCCGTGGAACAAGATGCCCCCCATTGTCCATTGTCTCCCCCTCCGTCTTCTACCTCCTTTTGTGTAATGTCTTCACCCATTAGATTGTAAAGCACCTTGAGAGGAGGAACTTTCTTTTTTCATTAACTATATCCTCAGCACTTAGCACAGTCATTTAATAAATGTTTATTGGATTGGGCTAAGCTCAGTACTCAAAACTGTACAATGTTTAATCTCTTCCTTTTTTATTCTTTCCATTTGCATTGTTGTCATTGTGTTTAACACATTCTCGATTCTGCTTCCTTCACTCGGCATCCATTTATATATCCTTATGCTTTCTTGAATTCTTTATACTCATTGTTTCTTAGAACATAGTCAATCAATGAGAACCATAGTGATTTCAGTTAAGGCTGGTCCTTAAGAAAATATGGTTCCAGAGATCAAAATTTTTATTCCCTTTGGGCAGAGCACCCATAGGTAAAAGTATGATACCTTATGTGGACAGAGGGAAGGAAAAAAGGAAGGAAGGAAGGGAGGGAGCCGTGTTGCCCAGCTGGGTCCCCTGTGGGGCAGCTCCTTTTCTGCTCATAAAGGTTGTTCTTGTTCTCATAGAGGACTACAGCATCCCAGACTCGGCCCTATTTGGTCATTGTTTGAGCCCTGATTGGCTCAGAGTGAATGTAAACAGCAATTGTTTCTGTTCTAGCCAAAAACCCTGAGTATTTTCCTCTACCAGATTGATTTTTTTTAACTAGGCAAAGAGGCCATTTTCTACTTGATTTGTTATTTAGCCTTAATCACTGAATGGGCACTGCTTCAGTCAAACTGAGACATGTTAAAAACCTTACCTTAAGGTCTTCCACTGTATCTGGGGCCATCTCTAGTTGTCCTAATTTATATTTTACTTCTGGACTCAGATGGTGCTAGAGGAGAGAGTGAGACTGGGGACTTTGCACAGCCCTTGCTACTTAAATCCAATTCACTTGCATATCATGGTATCACCTACCTGACGTCATTGGTCTTCTTTGAGAATGAAGGACAAATAACAACAAAAACATACTATTCTATTGCATTTATACACTATGGTTTATTTAGTCCTTCCCCAATCAATGAATATCTACTTTGTTTCCAGCACTTTACTATGATTAAAAAAAGATTTGTTCTGCATATTTTGGTATATATAGGACCTTTTTTGTTTTTTAGCCTCCTTTGGAATATAAGACCAATCGTGAGATCTTTAGGGGAAAGGGCATGACATTTTAGTAATATCCTTAGCATAATTCCAAAATGCTTTAAAGAATGGTTGAACCAGTTCATAGCTCTATCAACAGTAATGTAGCGTGTACCCATCTTTCTTTAGTTCCTCCAATAATGAACACTTTTCTGCTCTGTTATCTTTTAAGATTTGCTGGGAGTGAGATAAAACCTTGGTTTTGATGTGAATTTCTCTTATTATTAGTGGTTTGACCAATGTACAATTATTTTGAGAACTGTTTGTTCCTATGTTTGATCATTTATCCATTAATAAGGAGACTCTTGGAGTCTCCTTTATTTTATAAGTTTACTTTGTGTTCCAAGCTTAGTTTATCTTTCCTCACCAAACTGAGGTGAGTTAAAAATTAAATGTCATGCAAGATAGGACAGAGATTAATATAGATTGTTTTTTTTTTTTAAAGCAGAGAGATGTTGTACTATATCAGTTTTCCTATGTGAGCAGTTCACTACATTTGGGTCCTGAATTTGGTGCTAAATTTTCTGCTTCACAAGAGAAATGTGCTGGAGAGTATAATTTTAACTTTGTGATGAAAGAAAGCATACAGATTCATCCAAAGAGATGAACTTTTTTTCCCTGCAACTAAGCTCAAATAGATCCTATCTTGTAGAGGGCACTTCTTAAGTTGGAAGGAATAATTTCAACCTCCTTCCCCTCATTATAACTGCCTGTGGTACCGCTGCCATTTCCAAGTGGGCTTAGATCTAGAAGAGTCCTTAGAAATAATTTGTTAGTTTAATTTTACAGATGAAGAAATGGAAGCCTATGGAAATTAAATGACTTATCCAAGGTCACACAGATTATAAAGGGCAGGACTGGTATTCATACTGAGGTCCTCTGACTACAAATCCAATATTCTTTCCCCTATATCATGCTGACTCTAAATTAAAAAAAAAAAATCAAAACTGGAAGAATACTTGTGATCTCTACAAATTAAAGTAATTGAATTTGAAGACAATGAAATAATCCAAGAATCACTGGCCTCTCCACAAAAAGCAAAACAAAACAATTAACTATCAAGGAAAAATGTCAGAATACTATATTCAAGGAAACAATGCTAGGAAAATTACCTGGAAATATTGGAAACAATGAAGTATAGAGTGAGGGATCCCTAAGACATCATTAAAAGGGAAACCCAAGTTTAACTCAATGATGCAATCACCAAATTCTGTAGTGTGAGTTGGTGAAAACTGGTCCCATTTCCCAAGATGAATGTATGTTAAAGCTCAATTGACCTAGAAACTGGTCATTGACCCCCTCCATTTGCTTGCTGTGGCATAGTTACAGGTAAATTTCCTGAGTCCTTAGCCATCATTCTTCATTCGTTATTAGGAAGTTCAGAAAATATCCTAGTTTTAGTCATCTAGACTATCTCAATTGCCTTGTGCTGCAGATAAGAGACAGTGCCATGTCAGCTCTTTGTCTAATATACTATATATAAATTTAATCCCTGAATGGCTTAGGAACTGAGATCAGAAGGCACAACTTGTTGTGTATACAAGCTACTAGCCTATTTGTGCAACTGGGGGCAGTGAGACAGGAGTGATCCATTATGCTATTTCCCATTGACATCTGTTTTTCTTTCTGGAATGGTTACCATTCTTGTATGGCAGTGTTGCTCTTTGGGAACAATTCCCTTCCTATTTACCCTTCACAGAGATTTAATATCAAAGAGAGAATTTTGAAAGCAGCCAAGGGGGAAAAATTCACATACCAAAAAACACCCAATTTGAATTGCATAGAATTACTCATCAATTATATGAAATAAAAGACAAGACTGGACCATGAAATACTGTAGCAAAAAGTAAGGAAACTAGCTTTTACCTCAAAATATCATACCCTTCCAAGCTGAGTATATTCTGCCTTGAGAAAACATGTTTATTTTTTCAAGGTCACAGATTTTTAGTCATTCCTCCTAAAAAAGATTAAGATTGGGCCATGCATTTGATGTGAATATTTGCCAAACAAAAGAAACTTAAGGTAAATAAGTACACAAAAACTTAAATAGACTATGCAAGGGAAAGATAAAGTGTTATACTTTTATTATTGTTGTTTCATTTTTCATTCTCTTATATCAGTAAAAATAGAATTGAGAAGGTAAGAGCCACTCTGTGTGTGAGGGCAAAGATTAGGAATGAATTGTTGCAAGCAAAACAAACTATATAGAACTTTTTTGATGATTTAAAAAAATAACATTAAGGGATTTGATAGAAGGAAAAACACTTAATCATTATAACTATGAATGTTAATGGACTAAACTTTCCCATAGAATGGGAAAGAGTTTTAGACTGGATTAGAAAATAGAACCAAACAATTAGCCACACACAATAAATATATTTAAACTATATACAGAGTTATGGTGAGGGCATATAATAAAATGATTATACTTAAGCTCAATGACATAGGAACTACTTAAGTACTTAGAGAAAAACCAAAGTGAAATGTAAAAAGATCTAGATAATTTATAATGTTAGGACATTTTAATATTCTTGTTCAGTACTTTATGACAGACAAATATATACAAGAAATTTCATCAGAATGTTAGAAAAATGGGATTTTCTAGATCTATGGTGATTTTTGAATGGTAATTTTAAGAGTATATTTATTTTTCAGAGTCATATAAAATTTGATCAGGGAGCTATACATTAAATAAAATGCAAAAAGAAATATTTCCCTTCCCTTCCTTTCAGGAAGGAAACATCCTTTGCATATAACAACTAATATGTATATAGTTCTTTAAAATTTGCAAAACCCTTTGCATATCTTATTTGACAATAATTAATATGACAATGCCTTATACATTGTAACCAGTTAAAAAAAAAGATGGACATGAGATGTAGGTTTGGTAGACAAAGTGTTTTACCTAGAAACAGGAAGACCAGGATTCCAATTTTGTCTCTGACACTAGCTGTATTACCCTGGGCAATCACAGCCTCTGTGAGCCTCAATTTCTTCAGCTGTAAAATGGGAGAGTTGGACTTGATTACTTCAAAAAACCCCTTGAAGTACTAGCTCTTTAGTTCTAACCTATATCCTAAATCATGAGTGGACCAAAATAAAATTGTAGAACCAACAAAAATAATTAAAGGGAACAAGTGAGATATTGTATCAGAATTTATGAGATGCAAGAAAATTAGTCCTTATAGAAAAATTTATGTCTCAGAATGCATATTGAAAGAGAAAAAAGAGAGGATATATGCATTTAGCCTGAAATTTTTTTTAAAAAAAGGAAAACATAAGCACACAAAAAAGATAAAAATCAAAGAAACAATAAAATTTGCAGGGGGGGGAGTTCATTGACCTTATAAAAGAAAGACAATTTTGAAAGATTAATAAAATTGATTAAAATCGCCTAATATGATTTTTTTAAAAAGAGGAAAACCAAAGTACCAAGATAAAAGCTAAAAAGGAAGTAATTTTCAATGAAGATGAAATAAAATTATAAAAAACTGCTGTACCCAATTATGTGCCATAAAACTGAAGTGGACAGGCCATATTTTCTGAGTTACTATGACCTGGTAAAATGTAAGATTTTCACCTTTTTGTGGTGAAAAACAATTGTAAAGTGAAGGACTGCCCATCAGTTAGGCAATGCTGAACATGTAATGGTATATGAATGTGATGGGATACTGTTGTGCCATAAGGAATGGTGAAGGAGATGGTTTCAGAAAAACCTGAAAAGACATATGAAGTGATTCAAAGTGAATTGAGCAGAACCAGGAGAACAATATATACAGTAACAACAATATTGTAAATATAAACAACTTTGAAAGATTTAGGAACTCTGATCAACACAATGACCAAGCACAATTCCAAAAGACTCATTTTATCCACTTCCAGATAAAGTTTATGCACTCAGAGTGCAGTTTGAAGCATAATTCTTTTCTGTCTTTTTTCTGGGGGTTAGGGTGACAAGTGTTAATGGGGGAATTTGTTTTGCTTAACTATACATTTTTGTAACAGGTTTTGTTTTTCTTGCTTTCTCAATGGGTAGGGTTGGAGAGATGGAAGGGAGGGAATTCAGAACTGAAAATGAAATAAAATTGAATTTTTTAAAAATATGAAATATAAAAAATATTATATATAAGTATAAAATATAGCCTACATCTAGAGGATGTAGGCTATCTCACTTTTGTATGTGTATCTCCTGTGCCTCAATTAGTATGTGGCACATACTTACCACTTAAATGCTTATTGATGGATCTGTTGATTCAGATAATAAGTAGGATTCTTTTTTTTTTTTTTAAAGCAATTGGGGTTAAGTAACTTGCTCAAGGTTACACGGCTAGTCATTGTTTTATGTGTGGGTGCTCATTTTCTGAGGCCGGATTCGATCTCGGGTCATCCCAACTCCGAGGCCAGCGCTCTTACTCACTGTGCTACCTAGCCGCCCCAATAAGTAGAATTCTTAAAAAAAAAAATCCACATGTAATACAGTTCACTGGGAACCAACCACAACAACAAACTTGGGCTTGAAGTGGTCATTATTGGAAAATAACTCAATGGCATAGAAGACCTATTATTTAGGGAAGAAATGGCCATTAAGAGCCATCATGGATTCATCAAGAGTAGACAGGTCTCATTTGCTTTTTTGACAGTTACTAGATCAATGCAGTGCCATAGACAATACTAGCAAAGCATTTGTTAAAGCCTATTTTGCTATTGAGATAGGGAAGGGATAATTCAGGTCTGGTTAAATGACAGATTGCAGGATATCCAGGAACTTGGAAAGGGAAAATATACATACATACATACATATATGTGTGTGTGTGTCTTTATTTCAATATTTAGGTTTTCTTTACATTCTTATTTATTTTAGGCATTTAGAGGCGTTCTTCTGAGAAAAGGTTAATCAAATTACAGAAGTAGTCCATGGCAAAAAAAAAAAAGAAGTTTAAGAACCTCTCTCTCTAGAATGTAGTGTTCATAAAGGGAAGCAGTATGAAGTAAAACTGGATGTGTTAAATGGTAGTCAAGCTGATAAGCATTCATTAAGCTCTTACTAAGTGTCAGGCATATATTAAGTATGGGGGATACAAAGAAAGACAAACTCAGATTTGCCCTTGAGGACCTCACAATGTAATAGGAGAAATCCGGGGAAACAATATGCAAATAACTATGCAAACAAGATAAGTACTGGGAAGTGTGGAGGTGGAGGTAGTCTCAAAAAAAAAAGCACTAGCATTGAGCGATTTGAAAAGACTTCATGAGATTTTATCTGATACTTGAAGGAAACCAGAGAAGTCAGGAGACAGAGATGAGGACTAAGCAAAGTCCAGACATGGTAGGAAGCCAGTGAAATTGCAAACAATTGGGAAAGCCTCGTGATGAGTGGATAGAGCACTCACCTGGGATTCAGGAGGACCTGAGTTCAAATCTTGCCTTAGGCACTTACTTTGGGCAAGTCACTTAACCCTGATTGCCTCAAAAAAAAAAATAATAAAAGGAATTGGGATATAGACTATCTTATCCAAAAAATAGCAAAAGGGCCAGTGTCACTGCATCAGAAAATATGTGGATGGAAGAAGCCTGGAAAGGTAGGAAAGAGCCAGATCACAAAGGGTTTTAAAAACCAAACAGAGGATTTTTATATTTGATCCTGAAGCTAATAGGGATTGGGGAGCCATCTCCTGTCCTTTTGATCTGTATCTTGCCACTGGACAAAGATTGCTCTGGAGGAGAAAGTGAGGCTTGTGACTTTGCACAGTCCTCTCTCACTTAAATCCAATTCACTCGCAAGTCATGGCATCATCTTCATGATATCATGATCCTCTTTGAGAACAAAGGACAAACAACAATAGGGAGCCATTGGTGTTTACTAAGTAGAGGGTTGATGTGATTAGACCTGTGTAAATTTAGAAAGATCAGAGCAGCTAGATGGCGCAGTAAGTAGAGCGCTGGCCCTGGAGTCAGAAGGACTCGAGTTTGGATCCAGCCTCAGACACTTAAAATGCACAAACAAAAACCTAGCTGTATGACCTTGGGCAAGTTACTTAACCCTAATTGCCCTCCAAAAAGAAAAAAAAAACCACCACCACCACCACCAACAACAACAAAAAACAACTTTAGAAAGATCACTTGGACTATTGAGTAAAGGCTGAGACTGGAAACAGGGCAATAACCAACAGGTTATTCCTTAATCCAAGTGTGAGGTGATAAAGACCAGGACATTGGCAGTATCAGAGTCTTTCGGAAGGGGGAATGATGAGAGGGAGAAATTTTAGAGTTCAAATCTTATAAAAGTGAATGTTGAAGTAAAAAATAAATAAATTTTAAAAGTTATATGGGCGACTAATTCTATATATGTATACACAGGGTAAGACTAAACATGTAGAAACTATGTAAAGCGATGTAAGGGGGAAAATCAAGAAAATTTTCCATTCCAGAAGAGCTATAATTGAGTGATTGTTATTGTTTTTGTTGTTTGAACCATTAACATTTGAAGGCATAAGTCATATGAATAATAAATATCTGAAAAATTAGCATGAACAGTATCCAATCACTTCTTGCTAACAATTTAACATTCTTGCACATCAATAGGATGGCTGGAGTTTTTATGGAGCATGGAACTAAATATATTCTTAGCCATAAACACTAGACAAGGCAAAATTTCAGGGAAATAGATGGACAGTCAAAAGGAATGATGGGTGATTAGGGGAAAAGCATAGTTGGAAAATTGGATACAAGAGATTGCCTGAGGCTGGGGTAGAATAACTTTTGGTGTTGATGGTATGTATGGATAAGTCAGGTATGTGGCCTCAGGTTTTGTTTTGCTGTAATACCAAAGACTATTGAAGGGAGAACATTGTCCTGGACCCCTCACCTTTGACCTGATCAGAACTTAATCTATTAAATCTCTACTATGTGTGTGTGTGACAGATGCACACACAGAGAAATGGATGTGGAAATTGAAAGTGCCTCATTGTTTGAATTTTTCTTTCTCAATGAGCTGGTTACTTACATAAAAAAGGGGGGAAGGAATCATTTAATTTAAACAAGTTTAATTTAAAATTAAAATCTTACCCAGACAATTAGGAAAACTTTTATAAATTCTTTTGCTCTGTAGATTTTCTTAGAATAAAGCTATTTAGATGATGGGTTATAGGATTTGAGAAGTCCCTTAGGAATCATTTGATCCAACCCCTTCATTTTATATATGAGGAAATAGAGACCCAGAGGCACAGTGACTTACCAAGGGTCCCATACATAATTCAATTAAATTTCTTGGAACTATTTTTCTGCTATGTTCTGAGAGGAATCAAGTTTTTCCAACTATGGACTTATACCACTTTTTAAGTTTCCATCTAAAGCATGTATTTTATCATTTGGGGTTGAATCAAGTAATTCTGGGTCTAGAACACTCAGAAACCTGAGGGGCTTTATTCTGAATAACTCAGAGTGAAGCATAAATTACTTCGGCATTAAAATAATATACTCAACTGAATTGAATGTTATAATCTGTGGGCTAATCTTTCTGTGAGCTTATTAATTACAGAGTTATCTTGGGAGTGAGAAGAAGAGTGAGCTCTTTTTTGAGGGGGATGGTTTTCCAGAATTTCTCAAATGTCCAAAAACAGTAGAATCAAGAAGGGAACCATTCTCAGGACAAATGACTTGGGAATAGCCAACACATCCCTTTAATGCTTAAGATCAGAGCTATTCCTTTGGCATCACTTTTAGGGTCCTTTCTTGACAGGTGCTTTGCCAAGCTTCCATCTTATTTTCCTTCTTATAATGTTGCTGATAAGAGTGATGGTAGTACTGAAAGCACTATCAATCCTTGGTGTGTTTTTAAAAAATGAAAATTGATTAATTTTTTCCCACTTTCTAAGCATATAATAAAAATATACTTACCTTTCTGAGATTCATGTTTCTAATTTGTAGGATGGGGTAAATGGTAGAAATATTACTCACCTCATCTGGTTATGAGGAAAGCAGTTAAGAGTGTCTGTATGAACCAGATAAAAATTAACTGTTAAAAATATTTGATAAACATAAATGTAGGATATGTATGTAGGTTGCATAAAATTTATAGATGTAGATGGCATTGATAGATATAATATGAGGGGCAACTAGATAATTCGACCTCAGATACTTACTAACTGTGAAACCCTGGGCAAGTCACTTAACCCTGATTGCATCCAAAAGAAAAAAAGGATATGATCTGAGATTTCATCTAGCCTAGGCTATCCATCCTTCCTACTTCTTTGTGGGAAATGGGAGGAGGGTAGGGATTGTTTCATCTTTGTCTTCATATTGTGTTTATAGAATGAATGAAAGGATAAGTTCTGTACATTCTTGGTCTTCAGTATCCTCTTTCAACAACATATATAATGTCATTTTAAGTTCATCACCAGAATGAGAAAGTGAGAAATAAAAAGCAATTATGCAGAAATACATTTTTAATTCATTGCCTAGGGACAGAACCATACTTTTTACATCAATGAGACAGATGTGGTGAGAGCTGAGTCATTTAAGCTTTCTGGATATCCCTGCTCTCCTGTACTATACATAAATACTCTCATTGAGAAAGAAAATCAATGCCAAGTGTGCCCACACCATACAGAGGCTATTCTTACTGCTGATTAATTCTGACTTTCAAAACCACTGTTTGGCATTTTGTTTTGCAAGAATCAGAACAAAATAATAGCCTAGCAGAATGAGTAAAGAAAGTAAACTCCCTAGTAGTATACTGGATCCTTATAAAGGAATAGTATTTAACAGAGTAGTTAAATGGAGAAGAAACTCAGTACGAGGTCTGGTTGTTTAATTTGTCACTAGCCTAGAGAAAAATGTAGAAAAATCTCATTCCCAAACTACCATTTAAAATGGGATAAGAAGTGAAGCAATTGATTTAAAGAACATGAACATTTATAACTAAAAAGACCCATAATGAAGTATTTCTGTTTGTCTTTGCTAACATTTTAATAATCCATCAGGTATTTCTGAAAATGGGAATATTTGAAATTAAATATAGGTTTAGAAATTGGAGGGGCCAGCAACTTGAATAAACTGACTAGGGTTAGATAATTCTGGGTGTGAAAGGAGGATATTTTTGTGGTGGATTTGCTTTCAAACTGTTCCCATGTTTCATTTGGATAAGCCCTTTAAAGTTCCAGAAATCATAGGGAGAAAAAAGGCTTGAAAGAACTTAGCGTCAGAGTTTAACCCTTTGCTGCTTTAGGAGGGAAAGCCTTCAGCTGCTCCTTAATCGCTTGGTCAGTCAGTGAGCATTCTTTAAGCATTTACCGTGTGCGAGACACTGTTTATCCAAATCTTGAGAAGTTCCAAACCAGGATTGTCAAACTTTCAGGGAAAAGTGCTTTTTGGGGTCCACTAAGACTTCAAATATAACATCTTGTTCTTCCTTTATGATCCAGCTTCCCTTCCCACCCGAGAAGTCGCAGGGAACAGTTCAACGACACCCATCTTTTTCAGGGAATATTCAGGGATATTTTGTGGCTTCTCTGCTCAATTTTGTTGTGATATTCTTTTTAAATGTTGTGTTGCAGCTCTTTGCTATTTTTTCTTTTTCTTTTTTATATCACTTACTTTCCAATTTCTATTTTGTTTTCTGTGAACAAAGATGAAACAGGATATATTTGTTTATAACTTTCAATAGTTCTTTCTCCTGGGCAGGGAGAGGCTCATTTTACCTTTGTCTCCACTACAGTACCATGGCTGGTACATAATAGGTGCTTAATAAATTCTTGTTGAATTGAATTCCATCCACATATAGAATGTAATAATTTATTAGTTTCTAGGACTTAGATACTTAGTTCCCCCTCGCTTGCAACTTAGAAATGCTAGAGAGCTAGGTAGATATTCTCTCCATTGTTTAACTATCAGTGTTCTCTGTAAGAATTTCTGAGAGCCTATTAGTATGAATTCTCTGTGTGTATTTTATTCTTATCCATATGACCATTTTATTTGTATATGTACTTGAAACAGTATGGCAGCCTTGGAGATAGGAATACTTGGGTTCAAGACCTGCCTCTGAAACTTCTTGACTATTTGACTGGGAACAAGTTACTTCTGAGTATCCTCCAAGACCAGAAGTTGCAGAAAAGTTTCTGACCTGCATGAATAAACAGTTTCGTGTACCAGTGAAATCACAAGTGTGTTCTCTATAGGTGAATACACGAAGCAAATAAATGGTAGTGTCATTTCAGATTCACAGGATCATAAAATTGATTGAAAGAAAACTTAATCTGACCCTCACTTTTGGTCAAGATGATGGCCTGAATTAGAGGTAGGCTGCCCACTGCTTACACAGTTCTTTCTCTTTTAAATTATTTTTTTTTTGAATGAACAAACATACACCCTCTCTCCCTCCCATCCCACCCTACCCAACTGAGGATGAAAGAAAAAAAAATCTCATTATGGACCTGTCCTCTAGAATTATAGTTGATCATGTGGTTGATTGTAGTCCTTAAGAGTTTCAGAATAATTGGTTTTTGCAATGTTGATGTTAAGGTATAAATTGTTCTTCGGTTCTGCTCTCAAGTCTTTCTATGTCTCTTTGAAACTGTTTTTCTCATCCTTTCTTACAGAATAACATTACTCAATTGTATTTATATACCACACTATCTCCAGCCATTCCCCAGTTGTCCAGAAATTCTCCTTAGTTTCTAGTTTTTTTTGGTTTTTTTGACACCACAAAAAGAGCTGCTATGACTGGTTTTCTTTATATAAGATCTTTTTCCTATTTTTAAAAAATCTCTTTGGAGCATAGACCTAGCAATGGTACAGGGTAAAGTTTATATCCCTTGTGTTAACCTGTTAATTCTCTTTCCAAGTTACTCCTCCATAGCTCTTTTTTTAAAAAATTCTTTTTTAAAAAATAATATTTTAGGGGTGGCTAGGTGGCATAGTGAATAGAGCACTGGCTCGGGAGTCAGGAGGACCTGAGTTCAAATCCAGCCTCAGACACTTAACACTTAACTAGCTGTGTCACCTTGGGCAAGTCACTTAACCCTAATTGCCCTCCAAAAAGGCAAAGAAAAAATAATATTTTATTTCCCCCAATTATGTGTATTTTGTTTTTTCTTTTCTTTTCTTTTAAATTTAATAAAACAAGCATTTCTATAACATCATGGAATAGAAAAAAGATGATTACACATGAAACTGCACATCTATTCTGTACAACTTGCTATTCCTTTTAAATATATAATAAAGTTATAATAAATAATAAAATATAATCTAAAAATAAAATATAATAAATAATAAACATCATTATATAACTTTTCCCCCTTTTTTCTTCCTTTCCCCCTAATTTGGTAAGGGTATATCCCTTTATGTCTAAATCATGTACTCATTTTGACCTTATCTTGGTATATCGTGTAAGATACTGGTCTATAACTAGTTTCTGCCACACTGTTTCCTAGTTTTCCCAGCAGTTTTTTGTCAAATAATGAATTTTTGTCCCCAAAGCTTGAATCTTTGGGTTTATCAGACACTAAATTACTATGGTCATTTACTATTATGATTTGTGTGCCTAATGTATTCCATTGGTCCACCACTCTACTTCTTAGCTGAAGCCAAAGTAAGTTCTAGGTCTCCTTTATTCTGAGGATCAGACCAAAATCAATTTCCTTTCCTTTGTCCTTGGACCCTTTCCTTACTGTGTGTGTGTGTGTGTGGGGGGGGTCTTTCCTTTGCTCAGGCAGCATCTATCCTTGGGAGTCAGACTAAGTTAGTGCCCCTTCCTTTGGCCTGTGCCCTTTCCTCTGCCCAGGACCCTGATGTTCCTCTCTCCTAGGATCAGTTATAATTACAGCCCTTTTCTTGGGAGGGGTAGGGAGATAAAGAAGAGATGGTTAATCTACAGCCAAGTCCAAGCTTAGCCCTGATATGGGGGAATGAATCTAGCTCAGGCTTTTTCCTGGATGGGAGAGGCAGGACTTTTTATTTATCTCATTATATTGAGGTCTTTTTCTTCCACAACTGGCTAAAGACTCTTCCCTACCCCATTCCTTTCCCCCCCCTTCCCCCCGGCTTTTTTTTCTTCCATAAGCAAAAGATGGCTAGAGCTAAGGTTTTTTGCCTTCATTTTCATCTCTCTAGGGATCTAGATCAGATCTACTAGATCTGATCAGATCAATCTGGACAGATCATGGGGGGTGATAAATGGGTTTTTATCTAGTAGTAGGAAAGAGCTGAGCTGAACCATTTCTTTCTACTCTGTCCACTTAAGTCTTCCCCAACAATCCTTAATTGGTTCTTTTAATAGGCAGCAAGATGATATAAGAGATAGAATGCTAGGCCTGAAGTTAAGAAGAAGTGAGTTCAAATTCTGTTTTAGACACTTCTAGCTGCATGACCCTCAAGCTGATTCTCCTTATCTGACAAATGGGAATAATTATAGTAACCCATTTCATGGGGTTATTGTAAGAATTAAATGACAGCTTGTACTTAAAGTGCTTTAGAGGGGCGGAGCCAAGATGGCGGAGTAGAAACAGCTCATCCAAGCCACTCTGCCCCCAGATTCCCCCCAAACGATGTAAAACGGGGCTCTGAACAACTTCTGGAGCCCCAGCACCCACAGAACGACACAGAGAAGCTAACCTCCCGCTGAGGACAGCCCAGCAGCCCTGCAGGAAGGACCAGCGCTGTGGTCTGGGACCTGGCAGCGCGCAGAGCGCAGAGCGCAGGAGCCGAGCCGAGCCCAGGTCCGCACGAGCCGAGGTTTTAGCCCCAGGGCGGCAGGGCCAGCAGCCAGCTGGAGGAACCCCAGAACACCAGGAGATGTGGCGACTCCAGAATTATCAACATAGACTTGCCTAGGACAAAGTAAGAGGTTAGTGTCCTATGGACTTTGGGACTGGTATTAGGGAATGCGTCAGCTCCCTCCCCTGGGGGCTAGAAGCTGCTGAGGACAAATGCCATTTTGTAGTTTTCAGAGGCAGCTCCCGCTCCCAGCCTGCAAATTTGTAGGGAGATCCAGCGATCAGTCTTGGGGGTTAATCGCTCTTGCTTTAACCTCCCTGGATCTGGATTGTGATCTAGGGTGGAAGTCGTGGGTGGGTTTACAGCTTGCCAGAAACGGAAGTTGCCCCCCACACATTCTGGACAAAAATTCCTCTATCTGGCCTTAAAGCCATAGTGTGGCAACAAGCCCAAAAGTCAAGTAATTAAGTGGCAACATGCCAAGGCAAAGGAAACAGAAAAATGCAACCCTAGACTCCTATTTTGGGGGCATAGAGCGGGAAAAGGTCTGCGAGGTCGGAAGTCCTGCTCCAAAAGCCCCAGGGGAAAACATGAGTGGGTTGCAGGCCATAGAGGACCTTAAGAAGGACTTTAAAAATCAAATCAGAGAAGTGGAGGAAAAATTGGAAAGAGAAATGAGAAGGATGCAGAAAAAGTATGAAATGAGGGTCAACAGCCTGACTGAGGAAAACAACACCTTAAAAAATAGACTAACTCAAATGGCAAAGGAGGCCCAAAAGGGCAATGAGGAGAAGAATGCCTTAAAAAGTCGAATTTGCCAGATGGAAAAAGAACCTCAGAAGTTCACTGAGGAGATTCATTCCTTCAGAGTTAGACTGGAGCAAATGGAAGCTAATGACTTTATGAGAAATCAAGATGCTGTTAAGCAGATCCAAACAAATGAAAGATTAGAAGGCAATGTGAAATATCTCATGGGAAAAACCACTGACCTGGAAAATAGATCCAGGAGAGACAATTTAAAAATTATTGGACTACCTGAAAGCCATGATCAAAGAAAGAACCTAGAAATCACCCTGCAAGAAATTCTCAAGGAAAATTGCCCTGATGTTTTAGATCCAGAGGGCAAAATAGAGGTTGAAAGAATCCACAGATCACCTCCTGAAAAAGATCCAAAAAGAAAACTCCCAGGAATATTATAGCCAGGTTCCAGAATCCCCAGATCAAGGAGAAAATACTACAAGCAGCCAGGAAGAACAATTTCAATATTGTGGAAACACAATCAGAATAGCCCAGGACCTGGCAGCTTCTACACTGAGGGATCGAAGGGCATGGAATATCATATTCCAGAGGGCAAAAGAACTGGGAATGAACCCAAGGGTCACCTACCCAGCAAAACTGAGTATTTTGTTTCAGGGAAAATATGGTCATTCAGTGGAATAGAGGACTTTCAAGCATTCTTGAGGAAAAAACCAGAATTGAATAGAAAATTTGACATCCAGACACAAGAAGCAAGAGATGCCTGAGAAGGTAATCAGGGAAAGAAATCAAAAGGAACTTATCAAAGTTGAACTATTTACATTCCTATATGGAAAAGCAATAACTGCGACTGATGATATCTTTCTCACTATGAAAATAATGGAAGAAGGGGGTGTGGTCATACGAATACATATGTGAATGTGTGTGTAGATGGTTACAGTTATATATGGATAGAGGGCATAGGTTGAATTTGTTGGGAAGGGAGAATATTCAAGGGATGAAATTATGAGGTGAGAGAGGAAAGTGGCAAGAGGAGATGGGGAGAGACAGGGTAGTGTAAACTACCCCATGCAGAAGAAGCAAGGGGAAGTGGTTGCAAAAGAGGGGGAGAATAAGGAAGGCTAAAAAGGCAAAACCACATTCAAACTGAATTTGGTTCGGGGAGAAAATGACATACAAACTACATGGGATATCTCAACCTGCAGCAGGATAGGGGGAAGGGGGATGGGAGGAGGGATGATGGATGGGAGGGCATCCTTGGGGTGAGGGGAGGTTGGAAGTACCCACTATAAAAGAGGGACAGGATCATGTAAGGAATGGACCAGGTGGGGGGTGGGATGAGTGGGAGGGAATTATAAGCAGCCTTTTACAATATATCTACCATGATAATGTTTTGCATAGCTAGACATGTACAACATATACTGAATTACTTATCTCCCAAGAGGGAATGGGTGACAAGGGAGGAAGGAAATGGATCTGAAATTTGAGGTCGTAACATTAAGTGTTTCAAATATATATAAATACTATTATTAATACTCTTTTGCCTGTAATTGGGAGATAAGATGTGTAGGCATTGGGATGCAAAGACTCACCTTCCTCTAATGGAAAAGTCGAAGGGGGTATGGGAGAAGATATGGGAGAGAGCAGATTGGAGGAAGCGATATCTTGTGGGATTACTATTCTGGGAGGTTGGGTTGGGAAATAATGGGGGGAAAATGATTGTAACTCAAAATCTGGTGGAAATGAATGATGTAAAACAGAAGTTAATAAAGCATTTGTTTAAAAAAAATAAAGTGCTTTAGAAACTTTAAAGCACTACATGTTTATTATATATTCATTCAGGCTACATTATTGTCTCTCATTTTTTTCTACATGTATGGCTTCCCCATTTCTCTGGTCATATATATCATCAATAATTTCTTTTATATAACTTAACATATTTTTAATTTGAACCAGATTTCTTTGATGTATGGAATTGATGTTGAAGAAAATCCCTCTAGAACAGCACCTCTTTTTGTAGCCTTAAAACTAATTTTTTTTCAGGTACCAAGTATTTTATTCATTTGTCTCCCCCACTACACCTCTCCCCCCATAAAAACAAATTAAAAAAAAATCCAAGAACTAAATCCCTCACTACATATCTACATTGTCCAGCAAAACAAATTTCTACATTTAAGCAATTTCTGAAAGTATATGTATCTTTCTGGATTTTAAATTCTTCTCAGCAGGCAAGTGGCATGTTTCATGTTCATTTTGAACTCATGATTTATCATTGCATTGCTCTAAAGTGTTTCAACGTTTTTTTGTTGTACAAATTATAAAAATTGTGCTCACTTCACTTAGCATCAGTTAATGCAAGTCTTCCTAGTTTCCTCGGAAATTGTTCATGTCATTATTTCTCCTAGCATAATCATCTTCTATTACATTCATATGCCACAATTTGTTTAGCTACTACTTAATAGGAGGACAGCCCCTTAAGTCTCTAATTTTGCTGTCATGAATAGCTATTCTTATGGTCCTGAAGAGCTGCCTGGGGAGACACAACTTTGCCTAGTGTACTTCCTGCAGTATGTCAGAAGCAAGATTTTAACTTCAGTCTTCCTGATGTGGAAATGAGTTATCTTCTGTACCATATTACCTCTTCTTTTATGCCCTTTTAAAGCTTTACACAAACCATTGTTAGAAACTGGTTATTGTTAGAAATCTGCTTACTCTCATCTTGTGTCTTTCCAGTTCCCATTAAGTTACTTGTAATTTTGTTCTTTGCAAGAATGTGGTGTTTCATTATTGGAAGCCACTGACTCACATTCCCCTTATCCTTTGTCAACTGTAAAGCCGATTTCCCCACTAGAGCAGGGCTCTTTCTTTCGTAAACCTTTTTAATAAGTAGGATGTTTATGGTTTATGCCAGTATGCATATGTGTTGAAATGTGTTGAAAGAGAACTCTCACATGTAATTTTCTTTGAATAACTCTAATTTTTAGGTATTATAAGTACTTGGATTCTATTCTAGCACTAAATCCTTGGTCCTGTGATCTTGTGATCTGTGATTCTTTCCTCCTTAACTATTTTTTCCCAGATAACAGTCTATCTTTACACACTACCCTGAAAGGGTGAATCCAAGGACTTTAGACTCTTTGCTATATAATATATAGTAAGCTCCCCGAGGGCATGGACTGCATAATTTTTTTTCTCTTTGCCTACTCAATGTGTCTAGTAGCCTTTAGTAAACATTTGTTGAATTGAATAGAATCTATGGGCATTTTGAAATGGTCAAAAGGAATCCAGCATAGCTTGAACTCCAAAATGATACCTTGTCCAAGATAGAAATGGCAGGCGACCATCTATATCACTTGTCTTTGATGATTCCTTGGAGCTCACAAATCAAGTCTGCTGAACCCTGCATGTTGGGCAGGATTTGTTTGGGGAGGTGGTGAAAGAGGGGAAGAGAAGAAAAAACAACCCCCTGACAGGTTTATGGCCAGCTTGTTAAAGTAAAGCCTCTGCCTCACACTGTATTGCTTTTTTTCCTGGGTGTGGATTGACAGGCATTGACGAGATGCCTTATGTTCTAAGTCAGAATGCCTGGTGACAAATTCTAACTTTTGACATTCCGAGGTTATCAACATGGCCCAGGGCAACTCTGAGGACTCCTGCAGGCTGCAGCCATTCTGCTGTCTTCTCTGGGCTGCTGTGATTTAACAGGAGCACACTTGATCTCTTCACCTCTGAGGAGGAGATTAAGTGCTTCAGTAAATACAGCATTAAGATACCTCATTGTACTAAGGCCATTAATACACACCTCGAGTGCACTGGGCCACTGAGTGCTTTCCACCACCCAAGGAGTGCGCTCCTGACCCAAGAAAACGTCCCAACACTGTATTTGAGCATTCTTGTGATTAAATATGAGTTTAAAATTGCTTTAAAAAAAGGGTTTTGTTTTTTCTTTCCCCTTGTTGATTTGAGTAAAACCAGAGTTGGGGAAAGTGTCGAGTGCCACCTTAACCAAAATGGAATGGTTCCCAGCATTGCCCCTTCTTCCATCCTTGTGGCTCTGACACCGTTAAGCCCTTGGCCTTGGATCTGAGCCAGCCTCTAGACTTTGCTGCCTTTTCGCCACTAACTGAGCCTCTTTCAACTTTTGTTTTTCCACCAGAGATGCTAAATTGTGAGCCGTTCCGTGAAAATGTGGAGTGCTTGTATATGCTTTGTCTGGCCCGGCAAGGTCTGCCTCAGGAGCAGTGTTTTATGGCTGCTTTCTCATCCTGATGTATTTCTTCGCCTTACTCATTGTAGACCTGTGTCTGCCCCTAGAGACTAGAACAATGGCATCATGGAGTTTTAGAGCTGGAAGAGAAATACCATTTAATGAGAGGCTCATTTGACTCCCAATGATTCAAGCTACGAGTCACAGTGGTTGAAAGCATTGTACTTGGAGTCAGGGAGACCCAAGTTCAGATCATCTCAGACCCTTCCTAGATGAGTGAAATTCACTTAACTTTTGTCAGCCTCAGTTTCTACATCTGTAAAATGGGAATAACAGCACCTATTGGATGAAATGAATATGTGCTAAGTAAATGCTAGCTATCATAATCACCACCACCATCACCATCATCATCATCATCATCACCACCACCATTTCTGTACTTCATTTCCTTACTAAGACCTTGCCCCAATTTCCTCCTGTCTCCAAGTCAATGAGCACTTTATTAATTACCAGTTGTGTGCCACACTGTGCTAAGTGTCTTTTCCACCCTCCTTTATGTGCTGTCTCTCCCCATTAGAATGTAAGCTACTTAAAGCTAGGTACTGTCTTTGCTTGTACGGTTATGTTTTCCACTCTGTGATTTTCCCCATTACAGTTTCTATACATCTCAGGTCAGCATAAAAATTTTAATGGGAGTTTGGGGGGAGTTTTGCAGAAGTTGCAGATGACATGGAGGCTGGCAGATGACAAGAGCCTATGACCAAATACTTAACCCAAATTTTACAATAAGGTAAACACCCTATAAAAAAAAAAGAAAAAATGCAGAATTCTTTGGTATTAAGGGAGGGACAAAAAATTTTATATGGATTTTCACAGGGGCACCATGCCCCTAACCCCCATGATGTGGAAGGGATAACTGTATTTCTATTCTGTACACTTAATGCAGTGCCTGGCAGATTGTCTGTCTGTCTGTCTCTCTATCCATTCATCCATCTACCTAATTTGATCTGACCCTGTCAGAAACCTCCAACTGCAAAGTTGGAGGACCTCAACAAAGATAATCTAGTACAATTTCACACCTGATAAAGAATCCTTCCTACAATATAGTCATTTAGCTTTTGCTTGACATCTTCAACATCTCAAGCAAACTTTTTCCACTTTTGAATTATTTTAATTACTATGTGAAAGAAAAACAACATTCTGCTGTAAGAGTTTCTGACTGGCAGAGTTTCTCCTAGTAACTCAGAAAAGACCACCCTCCTCAACTAATGTCCGATTTATATTTTATAATAATGCTGAAGCCAAAGAGGAGAAAATTTGTTAACACTGATAAATTAAAAACGCAAGCTTTCAGTTAGAGTTTTGATTTGCTTTCCCCAAATGAAACCACTATAACAACTCCCTCAGTGAGTGTGATCTACTGTAAACAAAAGGGACACCTCTCTTGATTTGGTTAACAAAAAGACATTCCTGCTTAGTTCCTGAACGGTAAACAAAACACTCTTAATTTGGTCCTTATATACTCATTCCATGGATGGAATTCTCTTTTTCATTTGAGGAAATAAGTATACATCTTATTTTGACTGTCTTCTGTACAAGGAAGATTGATTGGATTTTTAATTAAAAACTGCAGAGTTTGATGTTGAATTATTCCTTCCTTTTTTTTTTTTTTTAAAACAACTGAGGTCTCAGTGCTGTATGCTTCTGCTATTAGGAGGTTGATCTTCCTGGCTTCTGGGGCCAAGTCAAATTAAGAGGAAGCACTTTTCTATACCTGAAGACAGCTTGCATGCCCAACTTGGTCAGGGTTTCTTGACATTGTGTGTGTGTGTGTGTGTGTGTGTGTGTGTGTGTGTGTGTGTGTGTTGGATACTTTTGGCAAAGCCCATGGATCTCTCCTCAGAATAATGTTTTGAAATAATGAAAAAAACACTAAATTTTAGTTAGAGGTTATGATATACTCTCCCCACATGGCTATCCAACTTCAAGGACTCCTTAAGATTTAACAACAAACTTCTCTGTGGATCCCAGGTTGAAATCCCTGGATTACATCTTTACTTCTCCAAGTTAAACATCCCCAAACTTCATATGGCATGATTTTACGGTCCATCACCATAATGATTTCCTTTCCATGACTGGTTGCTAGCTACAGCAGAGTACAGTAGACTATCGCCTTTATCCAGCTAATATCACAACAACACATAATAATATAATACACAATAATTATTATACAATGCTTACTAAGATCACATTTGCTTTATGAGCAGCCATTCCCTGCTGTTGTCTTTTGTTGTATATTCAATCCACTAAAAACCTTCAAATCTTTTGCAGATGAATTGCTATTCTAGCCACAGCTCCTTATATTTGTGAATGTTTTTATTTTGATTGTGAAGTTGATTTTTTTTTTTTTTTTGCTTTTTGGAGGGCAATTGGGATTAAGTAACTTGCCCAAGGTCACACAGCTAGGTCTTTGTGTGTGTTAAGTGTCTGAGGCTGGATCCGAACTCAGGTCCTTCTGACTCCAGGGCCAGTGCTCTACTCACTGCACCACCTAGCCACCCCTGTGAAGTTGATTTTTTTAAACTAAAGTTCAAGACTTTATATTTGTCCCTATCAAATTTCATTTTATTTGATCCATCATTCCAACCTGTCAAGATCATTTTGGATCTTACTGTCATCTACTGTGATTGCTATCCCTTCCTTTTAGATTTGTGCTGTCTAGATTTCCAAAAACCTGGAAAGACTTACATGAATGCAGAGTGAAGTGAGCAGAACCAAGAGCACATTATACACAGTAACAGCAACATTATGCAATGTTCAATTATCAACTTAGCTCTTCTCAGCAATACAACTGATACAGGACAATTCCTAAAGATTCGTGATGAAAAATGCTATCCACATTCAGAGAAAGAGCTATGGAGTCTGAATGCAGATCAAACCATACTCTTTTTACTTTTTTTGATTTGGTTTTTCATGGTTTTTCCCCTTTTGTTCTATCTCTTCATTCATACCATGACTAATGTGGAAATACATTTAACATAATTGCACATGTATAACCTATTGTTGCTGTCTTGGGGATGGGGGAGGGAGGGAGAAAAATTTGGAACTCAAAATCTTATAAAAAAATGAATGTACATTTGTCACCTTAAGATTTGATAAGTAGGCTACCTATGCTTTTATTTGAGATGATGCTAAATGTTAACCTAGAATAGCTTACTCAGCAAAGCTGAGTATAATCCTACAGGGGAAAAAATGGGTTTTTAATGAAATAGAGAACTTCCACATGTTCCCCATGAAAGAACCAGAGCTATGGAGAAACTCTGAAGTTCAAACACAGTAGGAAAGTATAAAAAGGCAAACATGAATGAACGGTGATAAAGTACTAAACACGGATAAACTGTTTATATTCAAACATGGGGTGATGTGTCCCCTTTAAATCCCATCAGGGTTCATAGAGGCAGCACAATTAGACAAGACTTGGGAGTAGGTCTGTAATGTCTTGATCTTAGGAAAAGAATGGAAAGAAAGGGGAAGAAGAATAGCTAAAATAGAAGGGAAAGGAAGGTCAGGGAAAATTATGTCACATAATCAGAGTGCACAAGTAGGTATCTATATAAACAAGAAAGAGGGGTGGGGAAGCAGCTGACACTTGAATCTCATTCTTTGGAAATGGTTAAAAGAAGAAAAATATATACACACATAATTGTGTATATTTCATTCATTTCATTCAAAAGGAAAATAAAAGAGAAAGGAGAGAGGGAACTAGAGGGAGGAGAGATTAAAGGGGAGGAATGAGTCCTCAGCAAAAGAAACTCTGAGGATATAAAAAATATTTATAGCTCCCCTACTGTCTGTAGGCCCAGAGCTCTGGAAGCAGCTGCCACCATTGCTGCTGCTTCTGCTGTTGCCAGCACCTCTACCACCCCACAGGGCTAGGACTGCATGCCGGTAGGATCACATTCCTCTTTCACCTGGGTCCCACAGTTTCCCCATTGACTTTCTATGCTGTCTTTGGTGTTTGTAGTTGAGAAGTCTGGAAACTGCCGCAGCTACTAGTGATTCAGTCCCTTGAGGCCTGCTCCAGTCCTGTCTATGCTGGCGAGTTCTCTGCTCCCAGCCTGGTGTGATAGACCTTTCCTGTAGACCTTCTAGGCTATTGGGCTAGAGATGTGTTTCACTCTGTCATTTTGTGGGTTCTGTAGCTTAAGAATTTGTTTAGAGTCATTTTTTACAGGTATTTGGAGGGGTTTGGGGAGATCTCAAGCAAGTTCCTGCTTTTACTCTGCCATCTTGGCTCTGCCTTCCCCCAATTGCTTGCATTCTCAATAAAGGAGAAGAGAAGGAAGTGTGGGAGAGAATTTGGAAGTCAAAATTAAAAAAAAAAAGCACATGTTAAAAATTTTTTTTGCATATAATTGGAAAAAAATTAAAGATTTAAAAAAAGAAATACAAGAAACTGCCCAGAACTTCTGAAAACAGAAACTAAATTACAATAAAAAAAATCTACAGATCAGCTCTAGGGAAAAAAACCAACCACACAAAGCCTATAAGCAAACTCCAAGACACATGGTGGTTAGATTGAACAATTCTGCTGTCAAACAACAAATTCTGCAAGCCTCCAAGTGAAAGACCTTCAAATATAAAGGAAAAGTATTATATATAGCACAAGACTATTCTGCACCTACCAGAAATTACAGGAGGGAATGGAATAATGTGTTCTGAAGAACAATGAAGCTTACTTAACATACAAGCCAAGAAAATAGCTCATTCAAACTAAATAAATCCTACAAGCATTTATTAAGCATCTACTATGTATAAATGTTGTATTGGATACTGAAGATAAAGCACAATAAAAACAATTTCTGGACTCAAGGGGATTTCATTATATTGGGAGAATACAGCATATATGCACCTAAGTATATGTATGATTATTTGAGTTGGAAAAGAACTAATAATTAAGCAGGTCTTGCAAAGTTCGATGCTAAGTTTATTTGTATATATTGACATATTACACTGCAAATAAAAATTGCAAAAGTTGCTACTGGAAAATTAAAATCCTATCATGCAGGAACTTTTTAAAATAACACAACTAAATCCATGATGAGAAAGAAGTGGGAACGCCATTGAGAGCTGCTCTGTTATTTACAAATGCAGCAGGAAAATGATGTCAGCTTTGTAGAATTAGACTTTCACATACTTTTCGTTTTTATTTGTAAATATATTTTATTGATTTATTTTAACTTTATATCCTAGCTATTTGCTGATACATCACCTTCTGATGCCTACTGAAAACCTCTATTATAACAAAGAAAAAAATCCAGAACAAGCAATTAATATAGTTATTGCATCTTACAATGTATGCATATTTTGTACTGATAGTCCCCCATATCTCTCATGAAAGGGATATGGAATGTTAATCATCTGTTTTTATGAATAAAGATTAATCATTGTACTCAGAATTAGCCTTCTTTGCAATGTTCTTTTCATTTACACCATTATGTTAATTGTGTATGTACTTTATCATATACTCTTTGAGTTAGAAATAGTGCTAGTAATGATTTTACTGCTTCCTCAGGGAAATTGATGCCTGAAAGTATAAGCTTTATCTTTTTATATATTTCTATCATTGTTATTGCCATTTTAACTGCTTGTTTTATTGGAAGAAGATAAAAAGCAGGAATCATAGTGTTCTCTCTTAATGTTCTTTTAACGAATTATTTCAGGAAAATGGTGTTTTGGAGAAGTAGGTAAATCATACTTTATTCTTTTTAAAACTTCAATTTAAATTCCTACAATTTAAACTGATTGTCAATTAATAAAGAAAATTTCAGCAAATTGGAGAAATATATAGTATTACCAACTGAATAAAATTAAAATTCCTTTTTCTTGACTTTCAAGGACTTCCATAATCTGATAGCTTGCCTTTCCACTCTTATCTCATGTTTCCCTTTTTTCATATACCTTACATTTCTGACAAACTAGACAACTAATGTGTCCCTTGAACTTGTACTGTGCCCTCTTTCCTATGTGCCTTTGTTCTCTGTACTAAAAAAAAAAGTCTTCTTCTCTTCTTCATTTGTTGGATTCCTATTGATTCTTTAGAGTCTAACTTAAATACCACCTCCTCCATGACACTTTTTCTCTTGATCAAGAGTCTCAAGAGCATGATGATTGAGAAAACGTCATTAGATTTTGCAATTAACAGATCATTAGTAACTTTGGAAGGAGCAATTTCAGTTGAATAATGAGGCTGGAAGCCAGATTCCAAAAGGTTTAGACAAAAGTCAGGAGAGAAGAAATGGTGACACTGCCTCTACAGAAGGCTTTTTTGAAGAGTTTAGCTGAATACATTATAGTAGAACAAATCAATACAATTTTGCCATTTCCTTCAGCTCTATTCAGCAGTCTATGAATAGGAGTGAGGGAGGTGTATAGTGGGAGCAATCCAGGGTTGGTATTTGGCTAGGTGTGATTTGTGACAGGATAAGAGGGCAAGTGATTTGATAGTAAAGAAAGTGTTGAATTGCATGGATTCACCAAGAGTTACAATTACACAGTTGACTGAAAGATATGGAGAATTTAGGATCCCATTGTTACTGTTTGTTGATATATCCAGTTGAGTTAAACTCTCTTCCATCAAGGATTTTCTTATGAATATGTTGAAATCATATAAGATATCAGACATAACTTTGTATGGGAGCCCTTTGATTAACTCAAATGAAACATAAAATGGGGAGATGAACGTTCATCAAGAGGTCCAGAATGGAGCCCAGGTCCTCTGGCTTGTGAGGTCCTCCAGGTGTTCTGATCTGTGGATGACATTGTGCTGATCATGTTGAGTCCCAGAATGTTGTAGAGCTATTTAAATGAGATTCGTGAACACTCTAGAGTTTGTTCTAAATGTTCACACAGGAAAACCCAAGGTGATGAAGGATGGTTATTGTCCATAAAAGGCAGCTTGAAGAAGAATCTGGAAAGCTTATTTATCTTTTTATTTTTTGAACTTATTTATCAATACATATATCTGGGAGAGACACTGCAAATGTTCTAGAACTGAACAGGAGGAGGAAAACAGTCCAGATTGCCTTTGAGAAACTGTTTGGTTTGTATAATCTCCCCTTACCTTTCCCTGAAACAAAGGTCCATCTTTTTTTAGCATCAGTATTCTTTTGGTGATGTTGTATGACCCTGTGTTATGGAATGCTATAGACTCTGAAACACTGCAGTTGAAGATTACCTGAAGGGCAACAGAGAGTGTAGGCAGCTATTATCTATTACAAATGAAGAATTGCTAAGAAGTGGTATACAGGATATAATCAGCAAAATGCATGAGCAGAAAAAAAATGATGTGCCAATCATGTAGGGAGAATGAGGAAAAACCAATGGACAGGCTGCCTGCATGCTCTGTGAATATCATATAATGTCAAGAGAATGGGAGGAAAGCTTTCTATATGACTTTTGGGAAATTTAAGGGAAGATATGGGAAAGGGTCCCTCAGGATGGACAGGCATTAACTGGTTGTGATCTGCATCACTGTAAAAAATACTCTGTATTGATGATGCCACAGATCCTTTAGAGAAGTAGTGAAACAAACATTTTCCTTCTTACCTTCCTTCCTTCTTCCTTCCTCCCTGCATCCTTCCCTCTGTCCCTCCCTCCCTTCCTTCTTTCTCTTTCCTTTCTTCCTTTTCTCCTTTCTTCCTTTTCCTTCCTTCCTCCCTTCCTTCCTTCCTTCCTTCATTTCTTCCCCTCCTATCTCCCTCCCTCCAGATATCTCATTGCTTCTTCCCTTCTGGCTATGTCCTTCCTAAATCTTCCATCCATTGTATACTTAACTCTTTTTTCTCTTTCTCCTTTTCTAATGTATAAAAAATATTTATGAGAGCAATACATAAAAATGAATTTCTTCTTTTACTCCCTTCTCTAAGGTTGGGGCAGGTGGGGGAGGGTAGAGGGTGGGATTGGACTAGATGACCTCTGGAGTTCCCTCCAGCTCTAAGCTATGGTGCCTGAATTCTTACAAAGTTTATATAATAGATTTTAGCCCTTCTTTTATTCAATACGCATTTTAAGTGCCTATTATGTGAAAGACTGGAGATTACAGGGATAAAAATTAAAATGCCCCTGACCTCAAGATATTTGTATTCTATGGGGAGGAAAACAATATGTATAAATTAAATAAATTCAAAATAAATGTTTGATGGGAGACTGACCAATGAGATCTCAATCCTTATGGGCCTACCTAATACAACCCCCACCCCAAATGTGGACTGCAGAGCATGTGCAAATATTCTGTGACCCTTTTCTGTCTGCTTACCATGTGGTGAAGAAAAGGTCTTTTGATTGACTGCTAAGCTGTAACTGTGTGTGCTCTAATGGGCCAAATCAGCCTTTCTTTCCTGGTGGCAGTCAAGGCAAAGCTCATGGTAAGCTTCTGGGTGAGGACAGAGAGAGATGCCTCTAGGTTTTCTCTCCCCCTTCAGGTGGCAGTCCGTTGGCACAAAGCTCAGTTGCTGCTTCTCTCTCTGTCAGGTCCATGCTTTTCCTGCTATTAAGTTGTAAGTATTAGAGATCTCTGAAAGCTTGTGAAGTAAAGAAGTCTTCTTTCCTTCCTACCAACCTGCTGAGTCACCAGTGACCTGCTTGACCCAGGGCAGCAATAGATAAATGGTGGCCAAGAGGGATCAACCCATCCATTGACTATTCAGCATTTGGAAGGGAACCTGGTATGGAGAACCCTTTGTAGCAGATGCTTTAAGTTTGAATTAATTCTTTCCAGGCAACAATGTCCTTTAGGAGAAAGTGTGACCCTAAGTGTTAGGGGATAATGCTTTTTAACTTCTATTCTGGCTATCTCTTATTGGTAAATTGAAATATTTCCTTTATCCTTTTATAAAATATCCTTTTTTATATTTTATTTTTTATTTCATTTTTATATTATCATATTATTTTATTTATAAAAGTAAATATCCTTTTATAAAAAGTTAATAGATATTAATTGGTTAAATGGTAGTAGGGTGCTAATCAAAAGTATGGATGATATTGAGAAGATATTAATTGCACTAATTAGATGAAATTAAAGAAATCATTGTGAGATTGATGTTGGGGGGAACACACCAGAATGGGTTCTTCAGCTGATAACAGTAGAGAGATATCCCACTGACCTTCAGGTAATACCTATGGGATCCTTAGCACCTAGGTGGTGCAGTGGATAGAGGGCCAACCATGGAGTCAGGAAGACTCATATGTTCAAATCTGACCTCAGACAGTTACTACCTGTGTGACCCTGGGCAAGTCACTTAACCCAGTTTGCCTCAGTTTCCTCACCTATAAAATAAGCTGGAGAAGGAAATGGTAAAACACTCTAGTATCTTTGCCAAGAAAACCCCAAATGCGGTCACAAAGGTTGGGCACAACTGAAAACAACTGAACAACAACAACAAAAAAATAGAATCAACAGGGGGAGATATAGCCTTCCTTACCCTGGAGGGTCCAACTTTTCAGTAAGAGTGGAAGTTGGAATCAGGCTCCCTAGAACTTGTGTGGGCTACATATAGAAACTAATCTTTGAGGACGGAGGGCTATTAACAATTGAGATGTGGCACTGTAGTTTAGCTTTGAAGGAAGCTAGGATTCTAAGAGGGGGTGATGAGAAGAAAGCATTCCAGGTTCTGAATTTTTGACTTTTTCTGATGTGTGAGTTTAATTTTTCCAACTTCATTGTACACTTCCAGAGGGCAAGGGCAATGTAATATATATTTCTTTTATATTTCCCATAGCACCTGGTAGTGATCTGGGTGAACAGTGCTCAATAAAGACTTATGTATTTCTTGATTGATTCAGTGGTGTTTTCTATGAGCTCATGCACCCACAATTATAGCTTCAAGTGAAGTCAGTGATTAAGAAAGGAGTGCTCAAAATAGCTCTCAGTGCTGATAGGGTGGTGGGGGAGTGGGGCAAAGACCATGGCATTGGTTTTCATAACATCTGGCCCTGTACCTTGTATACACTAGGTGCTCAAAAATGTCTGATGTTTTAATTCCTATCTTTGCAGCCTGTGGGGGCAGCCCCCCCAAAATCAATGGACAGACAGGAGAGTCTATTTTGATTTTTGTTGTGACTTGCACATAGTAGGCCCTTAATGAATGTTAAATCGAATCTAATTAAAATTATTTTCTACGCACTTTCCCAAACTTCCAAACTTAATTATTATACCCTCTCCACCACCTTACTGTCCCCACCCCTCACCAAGGGATCTCAGACTCTGTTGTCTTGGCAAACACCAGAAGATCCCGGCACCTCAGCTGAACTCCTTTTAAGGTTCTTTTTTTAGGGCTTAGTTATTATAAAAAACTTAGGAAGAAAACATGAGAGGAAAGTGGCATTATTTTCCTTCTCAAAATCTTTTCCCTCCAGTTCTATTAACTGAGGTAGGCAACTACTTTCTGTATCAGGGCCAATGTAGCTGCTGTTAGTAACACTATAGCTCTTTGTTAAAATTATGGCATATTATCTCCTGGCTTACTCTGAGGCCCCAATGGATTTTTGGCATGATTCCTCTTTAATACCTATTGAGCTGATGACAAGACGTTACAGTAGAGTGTAATGACAGGCGTCAGGACCTGACCTTGCTTAGTCATTCTGTGCTGAGGAGGGAATGTGTGTGCATATGTGTATATATATATATATATATATATATATATATATATATATATATATATATATATATATATATACATACACACACACATATATATACATACACACACACATATATATATATCTATGTGTATATATATATATATATATATTGTGGGGGTGGAAAGAGAGGAGAGAACAGTATATGTAAATGAATGAGTCAATTGACATTAATTCAGTGTGTGGTTAAGAATGACCATAGCATAATAAAAATAAATGTAAGTTTAAAAGCGAAGGAACACTAAACACTCAGTTGATTTATGGCATAGCATAGTTATTTTATGATTTTGTTTAATGCACACTTTAACTAGAGTAGTGTTGTGCTCTTGGCTTTTTTTTTTTTTATTAATTACTGTAGGTGTTTGCTGGTACATGAGGTAATAACCCAAATACAATTAAAGTGTCCATAAAATTAAGGGTCCCTCCATAGTTTTCCAAAGATGGGTCTGTTTGAGGCTTCTAGTCACTGGCATTGGGTGGTCTCTTGGTGGTGGAGAATACTTAAATGGGGCTTTTTCCCCCCTTAGGTCTATAAGGTGTTAAGGTGTTTTTATAAAACCCCATAAACCCTCATTAAACACTTTTTTTCCCCATAAAGTAAACTAAAATCTTTCACTCGATGTGTTTTCTATAACCTAACTTGGGCATTTTAACAAGCTCTTTTAAGAATCACCCTAATAACTGCTCACAGGGCTTTTTTGGGGGGTGTATATGTGTTCAGATCTGTGTACATCAAACTGCCTAAATAGCTAATCAGCAAGTCCAGAATTTCAGTCTATTTTAATTTAATGTGTTGGGGGGAAAGATCAAATGAATCTCCAGGTGGAGAAAGTTATGCTAATTTGGGCATTATATATTAAGGGGAAGGAAAGGAGGGCCTGAATGCTGACTGAATGAATTGTGAAACAAATATATTTTGGATTTTTATTATATTACATTCCTCACAGGATTCTGTGAACTAGCAGGTGGGTGAACTTTAACTCAGAGGGACAGCTTTCACGTGCTGCTTACAATTTTCTACCTAAGCCCCCTCGTCGTACATCCCTTCATATTGTAAGCTACAAAAAATCGGCAAAGCTTGGAAACAGCAGAGTAATTGTGGAAGAGATTCCTTACCCCTATTCCTAATGCCCTCTCCCTCCATAATACCTTGCATTTGTTTTGTAGATTATTTATTTATTTGCATACATGCTGCTGCCTACCATCCCAAAAGAATGAAAGCTCCTTGTGGGCAGGCTGTCTCTAGCTTTTGTCTCAGTCCTAGCATGGTACCTGGCATGTAGCAGATAAACAATGATAAACAATGGAATGTTTTGGCATTTAAAGTAATGCTGGTCTCCCGATGAGGTAATGAAACAACATCTGGCATTTTGGGTATTTGTGGTAATTGTCCCAGATTATAAACTTTGTGTTTATTTTGGACTTACTTTGCATTGCTTACTTCAATGTATGTATGACCTTGGGCAAGTCACTCAAACCTCTCAAAGCCTCAGTTACCCCATCTGTAAAACGGGGGTATGAACAAGACAACTTCTGAAACTCCGTCTAACTTTAAAACCTATTAACCCATGAATGTATGTTGTTTCAATGTTCCCTCCTCCAGAACAAGGTGAGCTCCTGGAGGGTATAGATTGACTTTTTTTCCCCTTAGAATCTTGACTACCTGTCTAGTACAATGTTTTGTAATAGTAGCTACTTAAATAAATTCTTGTTAAATTGAGTTGAATTTGGAAACTATATTGACTCTTCTTTTTTTAAAGAAAAGAAAGGAGTCTTCCTTCACAGCCATCAAGTATACATGAAGCAACCATTGTTTGACCATTTTTTACCACCATGATTGCCCCTTCACTCATGTTCTCTTCTCATGCCTCATCATGGTTTGGGTTCTCCAGTGGAGCACAAGTTCTGAGGAATTCAACCAAGATGCAAAGGCCTTGAGAATATGTTCAATGTTGGAAAGTCTGTGTGTTGACCAAGGACCAGTCTAAGTATGGGGAGGCTCGTCAGTCCCTAGAGAACAAATTATTATTGCCATGGCCAGTCATGAATGCCATCTATTATAGCAGCCTTCTAATAGGTCTCTCTGCTTCCCATCTCTCCCCACTTCAATTCATCTTCTATACAAGTGCCAAAGTGATCTTTCTAAAGCACAGTTCTAACCATATCATATTTTTATTTAATAATATCCTGTAGCTCCCTATTATTACTTCTCAGATCAAATATAAACTCCTTTTAGGAATCTAAGACCCTTCACAACCTGACTCCAACTCACCTTTCCAGTCAGGGCTAGACAGTAGTTCCCTCCATGAGCTGTGCTTTTCTTTCTCTTTCTCGAACTCAGTACTCCATCTCCCATCTCCATACCTTTGCATTGGCTGTGCCCCTTTTCTGGAATATATTCTCTTGTTACCTCCACTTCTAAGAATTCCTGGTCTCCTTCAAGACAAAGCTCAAATATCATCTGGTGAGGCATTACTTTGTATTTATTTTTGTATGTATTCTCTATATACTTATTCATTAACATGTTTTTGACAGGTGGCTAGGGGGATGCAATGAATAGAATGCTGGGCCTGGAGTCAGGAAGGCCTGAGTTCAAATCTGGCCTCAGACACCTACTAGCTGTGTGACCCTGGATAAGTCACTTAATCTCTCTGTCTGCCTTAGTTTCCTCAGCTGCAAAATGGGGATAAAGATAGCACCTACCTCTTAGGGTTGTTGTGAGGATCAAATGAGATATTTGTAAAAATATATTCAATATAGTGCCTGACACACAGTAGGTATTATATAACACTTATTTTCTTCCCTTCTTCTCTTCTTCAATAAAGTATAAGTTCCTTGAGGACAGAGATTATTTCATTTTGGTTTTTATATCCCCAGTATTTCAGATTTCTTATCATGTAGTAGATATTTCATAAATACCTGTTGATTGATCACTTGAGGTACTAGAATATGGAGAAACTGTGATCTAGGTGGGGGAGCAAATACTCATGGCAATAAAATCCTGGATCCTTGAAGGACTGAAGAAAATTGTAATCATCATGGTTAAATAATGATGTCTTACAATTGAGGATCACTTCATAATTTAAAAAATCTTTCATGAACAGTGATTTCATTTTTAGTGGGAATAAACAAACAGACCCCAAAAAGGTTCTTAAGAAAAATGTGAGCCAACATAATCAAATGTTCCCAAGCTGTATAGATGGCTTTTGAACAACTGGAACCAACATTTCTGGAATTATTGACTTGCTTTATTTTTCTATATCCACTAGATTTCTATGGAATCTAGTCTAGCCAAAGCCATTTTTTTGCATGCTCTGCAGAACTGCACATGGTATTTTGATAGCATACTTTATTTAAACAGGTATTGCACAGAACCACAGAATTTGAGAGTTGGAAGAATATCAGTGGCCATCTATTCCAATCCAGACATTAAAGGAATTCCTATTGAAACACACTGAAAAAATCATCTTCCAGGACATCCAAGCAGGGGGAAGCAAGTGCTTCTTGAGGTAGCCCACTTCCCCTTTCTGTAGCTTTTATTATTAGTCCATTGACAAGCATTTATTAAGAACCAACTACATGCCAATGTACTAACACTGGAGATACAAAGAAAAGTATAGGACAGTTCCTGCCCTCAAGGAGCTCCCAGTCTAATGGGGGAGACATCATGCAAACAACTACGTACAAATAAGATACATGCAGGATAACTTGAAGATAATCAGTAGAAGGAAGGCACTAGCATTGAGGTGGATAGAGTAATGCTTCCGGGAGAAGGTAGCCAAAGAATCAGGAGGTGCAGATGAGGAGGGAGAGAATTCTAGGCATAGAGAACATCCAATGAAAAGGCAAGGATATGGGAGATGGATTGTCTTGTGAGAGAACAGTCAAGTGTCTGCTGTCACTGTATTACAGAAAGGATCACAGAATGGAAAGGAAGAAGGAGCCTAGGCTTTGAATACCAAACATAAGATTTATTTTTGCAAGTCTAAATTTGCATTTTTTCTGTAATTTCATTCATGATCTGCCCTCCGTGGTCAAAGGGAAGAAGTCCAGTCCTACTTTCCCATGACAATACCTTCAACACTTTAATAAAGCTATCATAGGGGGCAGCTAGGTGGTGCAATGAATAGAGCACCAGCCTTGGAATAAGGAGGACCTGAGTTCAAATCCAGTCTCAGACACAACACAAAAACTAACCATGTGACCTTGAGCAAGTCACTTAATCCCAATTGCCCTCTAAAAAGAAAAAAAAAAGAAAGCTATCATGTCTCCTTAATCTTCTTTTCTCTAGACTAAGTATCTCCAACTCCTTCAGCTGATCCCAACATGACATAAACTTGAAGCTTCCCCATTCCAGTTGTCCTCTTCTAGATCCTATCTAGGTTATTAATGTCTTTCTTAAACTTTGATATTGTAGTGCCCATGCAATATTTACAGCACCAACTGTGACTATAAATATTTCTTCATAGTGTTTGATCACAAAATAATAACAGACTGTCCATATAGAAGACAGAAGCAAAACATTTACTCTGACACCAGAAAACCAAATCCCTAAGCTAGTAACCAAAAGCCTAAACCATCATAGTAGTAAATAAGTTAATAAGCCACAACAGCACAGAGTGCCACACCATCATTTAACCTTCCCACAAACCAATATTTACTCACAAGCCTGACTGACTCCCTGGGATCGGTGTTCTCCTCCTTCCAGTCTAGCTAGCTCTGACTCCCAGCTTCCTGTGGGCTCTGCTCTACCCTTCAGAAACTCCTCTCATCACAGGCTCCATGTGATTACATTTAGTCTATTTGGGGGCTGAGCTTATTTTCAAAGCAGGGAAGGTCTTCAAATTCCCTTAGGCTTATTAAGGGACAGGGAAAATCTTCAAATTCCCATTCCCATTACAGGTATGCACAATCAAATGACTCTCTCCTTCTTCCTGGAAGTCATGCCT
>WOXC01006312.1:600000-875000 GCA_011680675.1 Gymnobelideus leadbeateri | reverse complement strand
GTTATTTTCTTCAGTATTGTTTTGTTTCTTCTTTGCCAAGCAGTTAACTTTCTTGCATCACTCTCATTTCTCTTCCCAATTTTTCCTTTACTTCTCTTACTTGATTTTTCATGGCCTGAGACCAATTCATATTTTTCTTTGAGGCTTTGGATGTAGCAGTGTTTATTTTGTTATCTTCTTCTGAGTTTGTGTTTTGGTCTTCCTGTCATCACAGTAACTTTCTATAGTCAGGATCTTTTTCTGCTGTTTGTTCATATTTCCAGCCAATTGCTTGACTTTTAACTCTATGCTAAAGTGTGGTTCTGCTTCCAGAGTGGCGGGGCCACTGTACCAAGCTTCAGGTTTTTTTGTGTAGCTTTTTAAAGAGATAATTCTGGGTACTTATGAGTTTTAGGTTCTCTCAAATTATTATGATCTAGGGAGAGGAAGGTTTACTACTCTCCTGATCTATGCTCTGGTCTGTGAGCAACCATAAGCACTTTTTTACACCCTGAAACTGTGACTAGGGTTCTAGCTCCTCTGTGGTGGCAAGCTCTGGTGTAATAGGACTCTCTTTAAACCTGGGACTAAGACCCAGAACTGTGATCCAAATATGGGCAATGCAACAGAGTCCTGCCCCCAGTGTCAGCAAAGGGACCCCTGTAACCTCCTTCTGACCAGTTGTCTGATCTGTCCTTACTCCCTGTGGGCTGAGAAACTGCCACTGCTGCCACTGATTCAGTCACCCCCAAGGCCTACTGCTGGTATGCTGGGCCTCTGTCTGCACTGGACGTACTCCAGTGCCCCAGTGCAACAGACCCTCCTTCTAAATTGTCTTGGGCTGGGAAGTTGCTTCATTCTGTCCTTTTGTGGGTTCTGCTGCTCCAGAATATGTTTGGAGGCATTATTTAAAGGTATTTAGGGGAGGACTCA
Organism: Gymnobelideus leadbeateri; assembly: GCA_011680675.1. Taxonomy (NCBI): domain Eukaryota; kingdom Metazoa; phylum Chordata; class Mammalia; order Diprotodontia; family Petauridae; genus Gymnobelideus; species Gymnobelideus leadbeateri. Next base: position 874,088 of record WOXC01006312.1, on the reverse strand, counting down.
GGTGAGTCTCTGTCTTTACCATCATGGCTCCACCCCTACCTCCCCCATTCATCAACATATATTAAGTTTAAATGATATTAAGCATTGTCATTATTTGGAGCCTGGTGGCCTTGAGTACTTGTCTAATTCTTCTTTAGCCCTAGTGGTGCTGTTGGGTTGGGATTATATATATATATATATGTGTGTGTGTGTGTGTGTGTGTGTGTGTGTGTGTGTGTATCTCCTAGTTCTAGAATTTTATCAGTGTGGGGGAACTCTCAGTAATGGAGATTCCCTTCATCAATATAGATTGGTATGCTCAAATTCCCCACATTAGTCAAAACACAGATTTGAGTACACATGTATACACATATATAGACACTTTCTAGTCTTATACAATACGTCCCTCTAAATACACCACAATCCAGTCACATTGGCCTTTTTGCTATTTCCCCTCCCCCACCACACATCACAGGCTATGGCCCATGCCTAGAATGTGATACTTGCTCCCCTTCACATTCTGGCTGCTCTAGTTTCCTTCAAGACCCCCCTAAAACCTTACCTTCTGTAAGAAGCCTCTTCCAGGCCACCTTAATGCTAGTGCCTGGCTTCTATGATTATTTCTAATTTATCTTGCAAATAATATTTTGCAGTATCTTACAAATAATAACATAGTTATTGCATGTTGTCTTCCTTCTTAGAATGTGAGCTCCTTATAAGAGCTCAATAAATGCTTGTTGACTGACTAACAGACACAGAGGGGGCAAATCAACAGGTTAAAAATAAACTGAAAATCACTATAAAGTAGCAATAATCTCTTTAAACTGTAGTGATTTAGGTAGTGCCTGGCCCATGGCAGGCACTTAATAAATGTTAATCTACTAAGGACTGCCTTTTATACTTTATTTGCAGATCCCAGGATTAATGATCTTGAACTTGCTGATTCTCATGGGTTGCAGAAAGAATAATTCTAAAACATCCATGATTAGTTATAGTTTAATTCTTTGTTCTAAGGGAATGAAAGAAAATTTCTAAGAAAAAATAAAGCCAGCCAGTCAGTGGAAATATATTTCCCCTAAAGTTTTAGATTTCCTTTCATGGAAATGCAAGGTAACACCCATTTATCCTTTCCATACAACAAGACTTTGACCAATAAGACACTTGGCTCAGTTGACTTAGCAGAAGCAAAAAGAAGCAACCTTTTCTGCTTTGATGCCTACCTAAAAAATCCCATTTTGATTTTTCCTTAGGAAATGAATCATAATCATAAATGTTTATATGAAATAATTCTTTCAAAAAGATGTTTTCATAGAACCCCAGAACAAGTGAAGCCTCACTTTACAGATGAGGAGACTGAGGCCCAGACAGGTTAAAATACTTCTCAAGGCCAATGGCTAATGACAAAATTCAAACTAGTCCCAAAACTCTAACCACAAAAACATTTATTAAATGCCTACTACGTGCAAAGTGCTGTTTCAGGTTCTGGGACACAAAGCATGAGGAAAAATAGTCCTGATCTCAAGGAGTTTCCATTCTAATAAGGGATAAAACATTCAAGTGTAAATAAAGATATAAATAAATAAAAGATAATTTGAAGTAAGAGAGAGGGAGTTCTGATGACTGAGGGGAAGGAAGGAGTTGGTCGGGAAGAGCTTTACAGAGTAAGTGGCATCTGAGCTCAGTCTGGATGGAACTTTAGAATTTTAGAAGACTGAAGTGAGGAAGAGAGTGCACTGCAGGTGTGGGGGACAGGCTGTGCCAAAGATGGTGATGATTTCAGAGCTGCCATTCTGTGGGTGCCAGGACTTGGAAATAAGACACAAGCAGAGGCAACTAGGTGGGGCAGCTCTGGACCTGGAGTTAGGAATACTTGAGTTCAAATCTGGTCACAGATACTTACCACTTGTGTGACCCTGAGCAAATCACTTAACTTTGCTGTCTGCCTCAGTTTCCTCAATGGTAAAATGGTGATAGTAATATAGTACCTACCTCCCAAAATTGTTGTGAGGATCAAATGTGATATGTTTCAAGTGCTTAGTGTGGTGTCTGGCACATAAAAGGTGCTGGAAACATGCTTCCTTTTTTTCTTCCTTTCACCCACCTTTCTTTCCTTCCTTTCCTCTTTCTCTTCCTTCCTCCATACCTTCCTTTCTCCTTCCTTCCCTCCATTTCTTATTTTCCTTTCTTCCCTTCCTTTCTTCTCTCTCCCTCCTCCCTTCCTCTCCTCTCCTTTTCTTTTCCCTTTTCTTTCCTCCCTCCCTCCCTCCTTCCTTCCTTCCTTCCTTCTTTCCTCCCTCCCTCCCTCCCTTCCTTCCTTCCTCCCTTGCTGCCTTCCCTTCCTCCCTCCTTTTTTCTTCCTTCCTTCCTTCCTTCCTTCCTTCCTTCCTTCCTTCCTTCCTGGCAGCAGGATCTTCTAGGTTTCAGTTCAATTACTTCCTTCCTCGCTCCCTCCCTTTCCTTCCTCCCTTGCTGCCTTCCCTCCCTCCTTTTTTCCTTCCTTCCTTCCTTCCTTTCCTTCCTCCCTTGCTGCCTTCCCTCCCTCCCTCCTTTTTTCTTCCTTCCTTCCTTCCTCGCTCCCTCCCTTTCCTTCCTCCCTTGCTGCCTTCCCTCCCTCCTTTTTTCCTTCCTTCCTTCCTCCCTTGCTGCCTTCCCTTCCTCCCTCCTTTTTTCTTCCTTCCTTCCTTCCTTCCTTCCTTCCTTCCTTCCTTCCTGGCAGCAGGATCTTCTAGGTTTCAGTTCAATTACTGTATCACATTGCTTCAATCCTGAGTAGAGTAGAATAAGAGTTTTTTTTTTTTTTATTTGTCAAATCTTTATTTGGGTAAGTGGGGAAGGTTGGCAGAGTCCAGTTTAGTCCTTCTTGGCAGCAGCCTTCCTCATGGCAGCTAGGACATTGCTGGGCTCCTCTCTCTTCCTCTTGGCTCGGATGTGAGTTCCCACCCTTTTTTTGATGAACTTAAGGGCTCGCTTATCCTTGGAGACTTTTAACAATTCCATGGCCCTCCTTTCATATGGGGCAAATCCACATACCTCCCGGATCATATCTCTCACAAACTTTGTGTGTTTGGTCAAGCACCCACGGCGGTGGCAGTGTCGCGGCTTCGAAACGTTTTTCGTAACCTTGTGGCCCTTGTTGAGGTCCATGGTCATGGGGTACCGGATAGCCATGGCTGCGGCTCGTAGACCCAACGGCAGCCACAGCAGAAGGCAAGAGTTTTTTTAAAAGGCCATATCATTGAGTAACCCATAAGTAAGGTCTAAAATCTATGTCAAGAAGTCCCAGTTTTCTCTTTTGATCAAAATGTTCACATTATGAAAGAATCATGGTGTGAATTCTATAACTGGCTTGGATGTCACTTCCCTACTGAGATCTGGAACAGCAATTTTCTTAGTTTTCTCATCTGGAAATCAGGATCATAGTATTTTCTTCAGGGAAATGTTTAAGTAAAGTTAAATAAGTGTGCCAACTATACAGTCATATCATCATTCAGAAAGTGATCATAGGCTATCCTTGAATCTCTTTCTTTCTGCACCCTTTCCCTCCTGTGGGTCATTAGCAACAAAGCAAAAGAATAAGGAAATGATCCAAAGAGTATTTGGAAGAGCCCTTAGAGATTATCTGGCTAGTATAGTTACAAATGAGAAAGCTGAGAAGTCCAGAGAAGGGATGGGATTTGTCCAAGGTCACACCCTAATTTAGCGGCAGGGCCAGGGGTAGAATTCTTTACTTGTCAGTGTTCTTTAAACCCCAGTCTTTGTTGTTACCCATTGGCAGTTCTGGGGAAGATTGGATAGGGGAGGAACTCAAATGCTGGGCTTTATCTGAGAGTTTCAGGCATATAGCTTGTCTTTGTTCCTTCTTGCCATGGATACTTTAAGAGGGTGACATGACACAAAAACATTACAATGAAAGAAATCATCACTGAATATAGGCTTATGTGTTTTCAGCCTAGGATTTAACGGGGTGTGTAGGAGGCATTAAGTTAGTAAAGTAAAACATGTTATAAACTAAACTGTTTCCTCAACACTACATTTAGAAAATGTTTATGCTCATCTATAGCCATGGTAAGGTTATGTTTTATAATACTTGGTGAACAAGCAGCTTTTAGACTGAATGCAATACTTGTTTTGGAATTTAATTAATAAGCAATATTTTACATACATTTTTTGCTTAAAATCACATTTTGTCAGATTTGGCTGTTAAGGCATATGGGGGAATCAGCAGACGTCTATCCAAAGGAAATATGACGAGGACCACACAAAATGGTTCCACCGTGTCATTTCTTTCAATGCTATTTTATAAAAACAAACCTTTTACCACAAAAACTCACTTGTCATTTCCCATTCCTTAAAACGATCACACGGAGCTTCATTTCTCTCTCCTTGTCCTTTTCCTAACTGTTGTCTGCTCAAAAACATATCTGAAGACTTGTTTATTTTCCTCTTCCCCTCCTACTCCTCATTACTGCCCATTTTTACCACATTTTTGACCATAAAATGCATATTATTGAAGCATGTTGAGCTCTTGGGATATATTGATGTTTGCAGTGGAAGTCTTCTGACTCATTCATTTCAGTTTTTGTGGCACTGGGTTTTAAAAAAATAAAATATGTGATATTTCAGTACCTGTTTTAGCTTCTCTTGTAGCAGATCATTGAGAGGACTCTTTAATCCGAGGGTAGCTTGTATTTCCATCATTTCCCAAAACACCCAACTCAGTGCTGCTTTCCTCAATGCTTCTTTCAGTCTGCTCGCTGAGATGGACGTTTGTAGAGGGCTTGTCATCCCGGAATCTTAGCACTTCTTGAAATTAACTGAAGATGCCAAGTACTATTTTAAAGTAAAAGCAGATGATTCTCCTAGCCATTTTGCTAGGAAAATATGGGAATATGGGAAATAGAATTCAAGCCCAGAGCCTTCAGTAAGTCTAGGGGACAATCAGGAGTTGATCTTAATTCCAATGATACTTGGATTTTGACACTTTTATGATCTCTTCATTATCAGTATTTTCTCTACATGTACAGATTTTTTTGCCACTTTTCCTTTATGATTTTTGTCATGTTTCCTCATAAACTTTCCAAAAAGAATTTACCCCATCCTCCTGAGGTTCTACTTTAACCACTCTATGGTAGCCATTTTTCTCTTGAGTCACCTGTCACCCACTGCTCTTAGTGTATGAGCATCTCACCTCCTTTTCTAAGCATACATTTATCATTGGTAACTTTTATGCCACTTCTTGTATGAAAGTTTGGGACCCAGTAGTCCCTAAAGGGTGCTGAGATGGTGGAGTCTCTCATTGCATCCTGGGCCATCTCTGTTTGTCCTGATTCACATCTGACCACTGGATCCAGATGGCTCTCAAGGAGAAAATGAGATTGGTGACTTTGCACAGCTGCCACTCACTTAAATTCAATTCACTTATATGTCATGGCATCACCTCCCTGATTTCACGGTCCTCTGAGAACAAAGGAGAAACAGCCACCTCTGGGGATGGTGGGCAGGGGCAGAGGGTAAGAGGTTGAAGGGGGGAAGGGAAGGGGTAAAAGGTATGTCCTGCCATGATTAAAAATTATATTTTTGATCCTTTCACCTAGAACATCAATAAAAATAGTAATAAGCTTTCATGTTGATTCTTAGGGGTACGGTATCATAGATTCCCCCAGGTTGACATGGCACCACTGAAAAATATCCTCTGGATACAACTTCAAAGCTACTCATTTGCTCACCTCACATAAGTACAGTCAAAATCTAACATTCCTGACTTGTCAATGACAATGTCTCTTGGAGGAGAGAATGAAAAAGCACATTGAAATCAAGATATGTTTCACTGATATTTTCCCCTATATTTCTGAGTCCTGTCTCTGTCATGGGAGGCAATTAAATTGGTCTGACAAAATTTATTATTTACAAAGCCATATCGGTTGCTTGCTAGTTTTTTATGCAGGACTCTGTGTGTGTGTTTGTGTGTGTGTGTGTGTGTGTGTGTGTGTGTGTGTGTGTGTGTGTGTGCGCGCGCGAATGTGTTCAGGCGCGTGTGCAGTGCACTGTGCCAGGTTATGGAATTCTGCCCTTGTCTGAATTCATGGAGGGGAGAGCCCCAGGCTCTCTTCCCTAAAAGTGAGTAGAGGTTTTCTCCTATTGCACAGTATAACTCTGTGTAGTCTGTGCTACTCTGGGAAAGTCAAAGGTAGAGGCACTGGCCAAGACCTGTCAGTAAATGTCATTCTATAAACTGTAGTTTTTTTTTTTTTTTGCTAAGTTGAAAGTAGTTAGTACCGTTACAGGTTGTTGGGTCCTTATGTCCAGGGAGTCCCACGCAATTCAAGATCAATAAGCAAAATTCATTCTTTTCTACATTTGGGCAGAGAAAGACACTTGCTCAGCCCTTGGGGAGACAAGTTGTCCTGGGCCTTCCCTGATCCCTCTACGGGTCTCCTCTCTAAGTAGAGAAGAGTCAGCGGCCAGAGTGTGGTTCGTCTTGTCCAAGCCTAGTAAAGCACACATCTTGTAGTCCCTGCTGGAAGGGGCATCTAGACGCAGTATTTGCTTACCTTACATGACAGGATTTCCTATCCAGCTGGAGTTCTAGCAATAACTACTTTGGAGTAGTCAGAAGACTACCCATGGTTTATAGGATGGCACTTTACCGTTGACAGGTCTTGGCTGGATATGTCAGCCCTTTTGTAAATGTGTGTCTGTTACTGGAAATATACACACATTGCCACATAGAGGGTGAATGATACATCTTTGTGGACATCATATTGAAGATGGATGCAGCCATGATGACATCTCTTCCAGATCTGAATTAATTTATGCTTGGATTTTTCCTGTGCTTTTGAGATGATGCATGGTGACATTTGGTACACATATGCATATATGTATGTATATTTAGAGGAGGATGATTTAGTACAGGGTAGACAGTCTGTATGATACTAGAGTCACAGAATATCAGGTCAGACAGCTATTAGGGATGAACTGGTTTTGTCACCCATGTATATTTTATTCTCTTTCCTTTTCTCCTTTTCTTTATTCCAATTTTCTTAATCATCATTTCCCCATCAGGACTGTTCTCTAGGTGTTACTATTAGGTTGCAAATCATGGAACACAGTGATTTCAGAAGAATAAAAAGAATAATTAACCTAAAGGCTCTGGAATATCAAATAGTGGGTTTGCCCTTCCCTTCATGGAGGTTGCAGAATTTATTATGTAGCTTTACAGATGAAAGGCCATCTAAATGAACTCTACTTTATAGATGGGGAAACTGAGGCCCAGAAAAGTTAAGTGAGTTACTAAAGATTGTGGGTTCAAGGGATTTTAAGTTGGAAAGGAATTTAGTCATCATCTTGTTTAAGTGAATCATAGGATCATAGATTTAGAGTGAGAAGATTCCTCAACAGATCATCGATCCTAGAATCCCACTCCCCATTTTACTGATTAGAAAACTGAGGCCAAAAAGAGTTTACACAAGTAGAGAGTGGTTTTAGAGGTAAGATTTAAATCTGAATGTGTGTATTTTCTACTACACCATATTTCTTCCTGAACCTCCTCATTTCACAGATCATTAAGATTACTTTTGACTAAAAAAGGAGTCGAATTAGCCTTATAACAAAATATGGATAGACTGAGTGATTCTAATATCCACAAAAAAATCAAAGGAACCAAAGAAGACTTTCAGAATACTGGATATATCTTCTATGGGATTTGTGGTAACACGTGGACAATAGGAGAAAAAGATACAAATGGACTGTCATCTACAGTGGAGAAAAACCCATAGTAATGAGCTTCATTAAAGTATAAATCTCTTCTCATATTCTTTCTTCTCTTCTGATCATATGTCTTTACTCCTATGATAGAACACATAGTTGTTATTTAATTACACTAAGTGTACTCAGAGCAAAAGATACTATTTAATTTGACTTCACATGCAGTCAGGAAAGAAAGGATAACTGTTTTCTGCCAGCCGAATTGTTAGCAAAAGATGTATTTTGTACGGATTTATCTATGTCTCAGTCTGAGTCACAAGATAATAACCTTGAGTAAGATTAACTAATACTTTAGTGTCTCAATCTTCAACTGCACCACAGGTCTCATTTGATTGCCATAAGTATTCATGAATGAATGTGTAGAGTCTTTAGAGCTTCTGCTATGCCCCTTAGAAGCATTACAATTATTCCTTAAGTATACTAATCAGATCAAATTACTACAATCAGTGGTAGGGAGCAGACCCTCAGAATTAGAGTTAGAGTTAGAATGAACTCGTGCTATTGGTGCTTCCACCCTGAGCTCTATATGGAGTTCCAAAGAGCTAAATCATTCATAGTAACCAAAAGTAAATTTCTTGGTTCTTTCCATTACCTGCAGAATGAGGGGAACACAATTAGGAGTGAACATTAATCCACTTAATTTGAAATCTCCCTTACCATCCTTTGCTGTTCAGTCTTTTCACATATGTCTGACTCTTCATGACCCCATTTGGGGTTTTCTTGGATAAAAAGGTTGGAATGGGTTGCCATTTCCTTCTTCAGCTCATTTTACACATGAGGAAACTGAGGCAAACAGAGTGAAGTGATTTGCCCAGGATCACACAGCTAGTAAGTGTATGAGACCAGATTTTAACTCAGGAAGGTGAGTCTTCCTGATTTCAGACCTAGCACCCTATCCATTGTACCACCTAGCTTGCCATCCTTAGAGAGTAACAAAGATTCAATTTTATTAAAAAAAACAAACAACTAAATATTGTAACACTTCAGAGTTCAAGAACCATCTCTCTTATACCTTTGACTTGTCACTGGCAACCATTGGAATCCTCCAAGAAAATGGCTTTGACCACACACCAGTTGTTGGCAAATTTGGTATAATATTTGGGAGGGTCACCCTTGGCAACATGCTTCTTGGAGAGGTTTGGTCTTGAGAAAAAGTCGGCACAGTCATTCCATGCAACTTCATGAAATTAATCTGCCTGACATCTTGAGAAAACTTCTCTTAAATGTAAACATTGACCACTTTGTTCTGGTCATTCTTGAGAAGATTCAGTGCTACAGCAGAGGCTTTTCTTTTCTCCTAGTCACTGATCTGCTAAACTTTACAGCTACCTAAGGGTGAGAACAGAAGAAAATTAAAGAATACCTTGGAAGAAGATATTATTAATAGATGAGTAAAGCTATGTTTTGATTTCTTATTGTTTATTTATTTATTTATTTAGACTAAAGGGGGTGTTTTTGTTTTTGAATTTTTTAAATTGTTCTTTTGCTTTTAATTTCTTAAGGGGGCAAATCATCCACAGAGGTAGCACTGTGGCACAGTAGTATGGTGTATAAAGCACTGGCTCTGGAGTCAGGAAGACCTGAGTTCAAATTTGACCTTAGACATTTACTAGTTGTATGACCCTGGGCAAATCATTTAACCTGTTTGCCTCAATTTCTTCAACTGCAAAAAAAAAAGAGAGACAAAATAACATCTACCTCCTAGGGTTGTTGTCAAGACCAAATGAAATAGTATTTGTGAAATACTTAGCACAGTGTTTAGAACATAGTAAGTACTTAATACATGCACATCGCCTTCTTTTCCCTTTCTTCGTGAACACCGTAAGAATTGCTTTAGCACTGAGCCAATAAAAAGTAGCATTCAAAGAGTTATTTGACAATCTAGGAAAGAAAGGATAACTGTTTTCTGCCAGCTGAATTGTTATCAAAAGATGTATTTTGTATAGATTTATGTTTTTTTTAAACAAATGCTTTATTAATTTCTGGTTTACACCATTCATTTCCACCAGATTTTGAGTTACAATTTTCCCCCATTTTTCCCTACCTACCACCCTAGAATAGCGGTCCCACAAGATATCCCCTCATCCAATCTGCTCTCTTCCATATCTTCTCCCATACCCCCTTTGACTTTACCATTAGGGTGAGGTGAGTCTCTGTGCCCCAATGCCTGAACATTTTATCTCTCAATTACATGCAAAATAGTATTAATAAGAGTATTTATATATATTTGAGACATTTAATTTTAAAACCTCGAATTTCAGATCCATTCCCTTCCTCCTGTGTGACCCATTCCCTCTAGGAAGATAAGCAATTCAGTATGTGTTGTACATGTATAGCTATGCAAAACATTACCATAGTAGATATATTGTAAAAGGCTGCTTATGATTCCCTCCCACCCATCTCACCCCCACCTGGTCCATTCCCTACTTTGATCCTGTCCCTCTTCAAAAGTGGGTACTTCCAACCTCCCCTCCCCCCAGAATGCCCTCCCCTTCATCATCCCCCCCTCTCATCCCCCTTCCCCCTACTGTCCAGCAGGGTGAGATATCCCATTTAGTATGTATGTGATTCTCTCCCTGAGCCAGATTCAATGAGAATATGGTCTTGCCTTTTTGCCTTCCTGTTCTTCCCCTCCCCTGCAGCCACTTCCCCTTGCTTCTTCTACATGAGATAGCTTACCCTACCCTGTCTCTCCCCATCTACTCTTGCCACTCTCCTCTCTCACCTCATAACTTCACCCCTTAAGTATCATCCCTTCCTACCAAATTCAACCTGTGCCCTCTATCCATGTATTTACCTGTAAACATATATACACACATTCACATATGTATTCATATGCCCATATACTCTTCTTCCATTATTTTCATACTGAGAAAGGTTTCATCAGTCACAGTTATTGTTTTTCCATGTAGGAATGTAAATAGGTCAACTTTGATAAGTTCCTTTTGATTTCTTTCCCTGATTACCTTCTCAGGCATCTCTTGCTTCTTGTGTCTGGATGTCAAATTTTCTATTCAACTCTGGTTTTTTCCTCAAGAATGCTTGAAAGTCCTCTATTCCACTGAATGACCATATTTTCCCCTGAAACAAGATACTCAGTTTTGCTGGGTGGGTGACCCTTGGCTTCAATCCCAGCTCTTTTGCCCTCTGGAATATCATATTCCATGCCCTTCCATCCCTCAGTGTAGAAGCTGCCAGGTCCTGGGCTATTCTGATTGTGTTTCCACAATATTGAAATTGTTTCTTCCTGGCTTCTTGTAGTATTTTCTCCTTGATCTGGGGATTCTGGAACCTGGCTATAATATTCCTGGGTTTTCTTTTTGGGATCTTTTTCAGGAGGTGATCTGTGGATTCTTTCAACCTCTATTTTGCCCTCTGTGTCTAAAAACATCAGGGCAATTTTCCTTGAGAATTTCTTGAAGGGTGATTTCTAGGTTCTTTCTTTGATCATGGCTTTTAGGTAGTCCAATAATTTTAAAATTATCTCTCTTGGATCTATTTTCCAGGTCAGTGGTTTTTCCCAAGAGATATTTCACATTGCCTTCTATTCTTTCATTTGTTTGGATCTGTTTAACAGCATCTTGATTTCTCATAAAGTCATTAGCTTCCATTTGCTCCAGTCTAACTCTGAAGGAAAGAATCTCTTCAGTAAGTGTTTGAGATTCTTTGTTCATCTGGCAAATTTGGCTTTTTAAGGCATTCTTCTCCTCATTGCCCTTTGGGCCTCCTTTGCCATTTGAGTTAGTCGATTTTTTAGGTTGTTATTTTCCTCAGTCTGGCTGTTGACTCTCATTTCATACTTTTCCTGCATCCTTCTCATTTCCCTTCCCAATTTTTCCTCCACTTCTCTTATCTGCTTCTTAAGGTCCTCTATGGCCTGTAACCCACTCATATTTTCCTTTGGGGCTTTTGGAGCAGGATTTCTGACCTCACAGTCCTCCTCCTGTTCCCTGCTTCAATCCTCTTTGCCCCCAAAATAGGAGTCTAATGTTGCATTTTTCTGTTAATTTTGTTTCCTTTGCCTAGGCATGTTGCCACTTAATTACTTGACTTTTGGGCTTGTTGCCACAGTAGGACTCTGCCACCAGACAGGGGAGCTTCCATCCTGAACATTGGGGTCCTCACAACTTCTGGTTCTGGCAAGTTGGATGCCCACCCCAGGCCTCTCCACAGATCACAATCCAGATCCAAGCAGGTTAAACCAAGAGCGATTAACCTCCAAGACTGATCTCTGGATCTCCCTACGGTTCGAAGGCCAGGAGCTGATGCTGCCACTGGAGCTGCAAAATGGCAAGTGTCTCCTCAGCGGCCTCTAGCCCCCAGGGGAGGAAGCCAACGCCTTCCCCAAATACTGGTCCCAAAGTCCATAGGGCACTAACCTCTTACTTTGTCCTAGGCATGTCTGTGTTGATAATTCTGGAATCACCACAGTTGCTGGTGTTCTGGGATCCCTCCAGCCAGCTGTTGGCCCAGCCGCCCTGGGGCTAAAACCCCAGCTCAAGTGGACCTGGGCTCAGCTCTCCATGCGCTGGGCTGTTGGCTCCCAGAGCGCTGCGCTGGTCCTTCCTGCAGGGCTGCTGGGGTGTCCTCAGCGGGAGGTTAGCTTCTCTGTGTCGTTCTGTGGGTGCTGGGGCTCCAGAAGTTGTTCCAAGTCCCCTTTTACATGGTTTGGAAGAGGTCTGGTGGGAAAGTACCTTGGAAATGCTGTTTCTACTCCTCCATCTTGGCTCCGCTCCTTCATTGATTTGTAAAGCAGGCCTGGATTTATGTTTTACTGGATTTCCTTTACTGGATTACTGGTGACTCAAAAAAATTTAATTTTCTTTTAAAAATATATCTCAGGGGTGGCTAGCTGGAGCAGTGAGTAGAGTGCCGGCCCTGGAGTCAAAAGGACCTGAGTTCAGATCTGGCCTCAGACACTTAACATACACAAACAAAAACCTAGCTGTGTGACCTTGGGCAAGTTACTTACCCCCAATTGCCCTCCAAAAAGCAAAAAAAAAAAAAGAAAAAAGAAAAAAAAGAAAAATATATCTCAATTACATATAGAAAAGAGTCAAATTTGCTTTAAAAAGTCACCCACAAGAAGCTAAATTTGCAAGTTGCATTAAAGTGGAAGCAAACAGGGATTGCAGTTGCTAGCTATAATTATCATCATCATTATGTCAAGAGTAGACAGCAGGTCTGCTAGCTTTACATTTTTTACGAAAAGGCTGGATACAGAATAAGGAAGAGGAGAATGAAGCAATAGTGTTAAGTCATCATTCCTACAGCAGTTGAGGAAAAATAAATTCTAGTGCTGGGCTTTATTCCACTTCAACTTCCTTAAAATCTTTTAGAAGTTGCTCCCTGCAGGTGACTCCACTCTGAGATACACTTAACCAGGAGGTGTGCAAAGCATTATATCTCATTATGGGTCAGTGTGATGGTATTGCTTATTGATAGACCTAAAGAAAATCAAAATCATCTAAGTTTGCATCTAGGAAATCTGAAACACAACCAGAGATTTTTTTTTGCTAGCAACATTGATCCCCAAAGTGTTATTGCATTGGGTCATGTAGGCATTGTTCAATGACAAAATGAAAAACAAACATAGCCAAATCAAGAAGGTCTATATGTCCCTTGGAGGAAGAATATGGCACCAATATTTTAGACAGAGATGGAAAAATGGTGTTGTCCTAGCTCAGATGGACAGAAAATGTGGATCTGTAGTAGGCTTCACACTCAAATTCTTGAACCATTTCATCAGCGACCCTTCTGAGTCACACAACACTAAGCAACAGACCAGTTCACCGAAAATGGCGTCCTGGATTGCAGCCAGTCCATCAGTACTGAAGTTATTTATTTGCAGTAGCACAGCAAATTGGCCTAAGTGAAATGCACAGAGACTGGAAGGCATCCTCAGTCTTCCCCATCAAAATAGCCAATCCTGGTATTCCATCAGTCCATGCAAGAACAGAATCCGAGAGTCACTTCTGTCACTTTGACAATCCTTTGTTTCCTACGTACATTCAACAAAATTGTATTAGTCAGAAAATCTTCTAGTCAGAATGTTCCACAGCTATCGTTCCTGTTCATGTACTAACTTTCTCACATGGAATGAATGAATTTCAGTTTGTTGGTTAACTATTACTAGGTGCAAGTTATATAATGGAAAAAAGGAAACACTCCTTCATGGAGATTATATTCTACTGGGTGGTGAACAGAACAGGGAACAGAAATTAGTGTAATGCAAGGAAAATAGGAGGAAGGGAGAGAGAGACAGAGACAGAGAGAAACAGAGAGATATAGACAGAGAGAGACATAGCTGGGAATCAAAGATCTTATGTTAGAGTCTCAGTTCTCTCAATTATTTGTATGTGTGACCTTGAAGAAGTCAATTGACCTCATTAAGACTCAGTTTCTTGAATTGTAAAATGAGGGAATAGAACTGAATGATCTCCAAGATCCCTGCCAGTTCCAAATCTGTGATAAGGGGAGGGACCAGGGAAGGCATCTAGGAGGGGGTGGTGGGATGTGATGAGAAGGTTGGCACCTGAGTTCAGCCTTGGAGGAGGATAATCTTGAGAGGGGGAGATGGGAGGGGATTGTATTCCAGGAATGGAGAAAGGACAGCAGAATGGAAGCACTTGAGGGCAAAGACTGTTTCATTTTGTCCCAGGATTCCCAGTGTCCGCACAAAATAGGTGCTTAATAAATGCTTGTTGAGATGATTGACAGTGAATGATTTAGTTCTTCTCAGCAATACGATGATCCAAGGCAATTCCAAAGGATTTTTTTTTTTTTACTTTTTGGAGGGGGGAAGGCAGGGCAATTGGGGTTAAGTGACTTGCCCAAGGTCACAGGCTATTAAGTATGTGTCAAGAGTCTGAGTCTGGATTTGAACTCAGGTATTCCTGACTCTAGGATGGGTGTCCTATTCACCACGCCACCTAGCCACCCCAATTCCAAAGGATTTAAGATGAAAAATTCTATCCACTCCCATCAGAAAGAACTGATAGAGTCTGAATGCAGATCAAAGCATACTAATTTTCACTCTCAGACCCTTTGGGTCTGTGTCTTCTTTTACAGCATTACTAATAGGTTAATACGTTTTGTGTATTTGAACATGTATAACATATAAAATTGCTTATTATCTTAGGGATGGGGAAGTGAGGGAGGTAGAGATAAAATTTGAGAGAACTCAAATTAAACAAAGTGAATGTGAAAAATTATCTATACATGGAACTGGGCAAAATAAATATTATTTAAAAATAAATGTCTATTGGATTGAATTGCACAAATGCAGGGGAGAGCTTCGGTCTTGAGTCTAGTCAAAAGTCATTAGTCCAGTTTGGCTGGAATGTAGAGCTCATGATGGAGAGTGATATGAAACTAGGTAAGAAAGGTACCTAGTGGTCATGTTAGAAGGGCCTTAGATGCCAGGCTAAAGATTTTGTGTTCTAGTCTATAAATAATAGGGAGTCACCGAAGGTTAAATAGGGGAGTTACATGGTCAAAGAGAGTTGTGCCTTAGGATTCTATTTTTGGCACCTATGTGGAGTACAAAATAGAGAAAAGAAAAACCAGAAGCCAGGTGACCAGTGAAGAGACAATTACATTATGAATGATCTTTTAGTTTGGATGACTTATTACCATATAGAATGTGGCCTCATTGTGAGATTCTGAGAGATGACAGCCAAAAATTTGCCACTCATAGGTAAAAACTGATACTGGGGACTATTTAGATTGAGAAAAAATGATGTTCAGCTTGACTGAGGCAGAGTTTCAACCAGTTGCTACTGTTGAAAACCCTGTCAGTAGTCTTCAGGTTGTATAATAGAATGAATAATCCAACTTTTTTTAAAAAGAAGAAATATTCCACCTCACCACTAGTTTTGACCTTCTCCCTGGCCAAATTTTTGTCAGACATACTAATAAACAATTAGATGAATTGATTTTTATCATATACTTTTTCCCATAATCTGGAAGAAAAGGACTAGTGAGAAATGAAATTTCAAAAGTTAACAGTAGGAGGGAGGAAGAACAGGAACAAAGGGCCTAAATTATTCTATATTAGATAACTAGCCTACTGAGATTTTAATTTTGGAGGGTGAAATGTAATTTTGTAGTTAGAGGGGACTCTATCAATATAGCATAATAACCATTCTGAAACCTATGGTCAATCAATCAACAAAAATTTATTAAGTTCCTACATTGTACTAAGTATTTGGAATACAAAAAAAGGGCAAAAGCAGTTTCTGACCTCAAGGAGTTCATATTCTAATGAGGGAGACAACATGTACACAATTATATATATATATATGTATATATACACACACATAATCATATATGTATATGATATATCATATATATGATAAATAGAATGGATGGGGGGGCCCAGGAAGGCCTTCTATAGAAGGTTGAGTTTTGATTTCAAGTCTTAAAGGAATCTAGGGATGTAGGGAGATCATTCTAGGCATGGGGGATAGCCAGTGTAAGGAATGGCAAATCGGCTGGGATCTTTGGATTGTATCATGAATGGAGGGCAAATAAAGAGTAAGAAGACTGGAAAGATAAGTAGGGACCAGGTCATGAAGAACATTAAATAGCAAATAGAGTATTTTATATTTGATCCTGGAGGTAAGAGGAAGCTACTGGAATTTATTGAGCAGAGGTGTGACATGGTCAGTCCTATACTTTGGGAAAATCACTGGTAGCTGTGTGGAGGGTTAGACTGAACTGGAATGGGGTGACCAATTCAAAGGCCATCGAAATAGTCTAAAAAAATGGCTTGCTTGCACCAGGGTGTGCTATAGGAAAGGAGAGAAAAGGACATAGAGGAAAGAAATTATGAAGACAGAAACAATATGATTTGGCAACTAATTTTGTATGTAGGGTGAATGAGACTGAGAAATTCAGGATGATGCCAAGGTTACAAACCTGTGTGACTGGAAAAAAGTCAGTGCCCTCAGTGGAAAGTTCAGAAACGTGTGGGCTTGTGGGGAGGTGGGGAAAGATAGAGTTCTGCTTTAGACATTTTGAACTTTAGATCCCTATGGCATATTCAGTTTCAAATGTCTTCTTCCAGGCATTGGTAGTTGCAGGATTGGTGGTAAGAAGAGTTTCTAGGACTGGAATTCTACATCTTAGAACCATGTGTAGAAAGATGATAATTGAATCAATAGAAACTGAGATCAGCAAATGAGATGGTAGAGAGACAAAAGAAAAGGGTCCAGGACAGAGCCTTGAGGTCACTCACTGTAAGGGAGTATAACAAAGATGAAGACCTAGCAAAGGAAAACTGGGAAAGAGACCTATCAGAGGGGTAGGGGGAGAATCAAAAGAGATCAGTCACAAAAACCCAGAGAAGAGAGACTATCTAGGAGATGGTGACCAAGTGTCAAATGCTGCTGAGAGGTCATGAAGGAGGAAGATAAGAGGCCATAAGATTTGGAAGTTAAAAGATCTTTTGTAACTCTGGAAAGAACAATTTCATTTGAATGATGAGTGAAAGAGTTGCCTGGGACATTAAGAGATTAAATGATTTGTTCACAGTCACACAGCCAGTATGCATCAGAGGTGGGCTTGAACCCAGATCTTTCTGATTCCAAGGCCAGTTTTTCATCCACTGGGCCATGTTGCCTCTCAAGCATTCAGTAGAGGATTTTCCTAGGCAGTCTTCCATCCAAGTATTAAGCATACATAGCCCTGCTTAGCTTCCAAGATCAGATGAGATTAGTCACATTCAGTCAGGTTGGTATTACCATAGAAAATTGAGTGTTTATCATATTGAAATGAATTCATTTTCCATTGCTATCTAAAGGTTTATGCCCATTGGCTGCATGTCTCCCATAGAGAAAATCAGATTCTGTCATTACCTCAACTTCACCATGTCCCAAACCTTTCCAACTTGTCTGTTTATGTTATTGATGTTACCATTATCTCCCAGGCTAGAAAATTTGGAGTTATTTTCACTTCATCTCTTTTTTTTTTCACTTCCTATAGACAAAACTGTCATCAAATTCTATTTTTTTTTCTTTAGAAATGCTTCCATTCCTACTACTACCATCTTAGTCCAGACCTTCCTCATTTAGATTATTTCAACAGTCTGTTAACTGGTCTCCTTACCACCAATCTGTCTCCCCTCAAATCCACCCTGTTTACAGTTGCCAGAGTGATCTTAAAATGTCACTTTCATGAAATCTCTTCCCTGCACAAGAACCTTTTCTGGTTCTCCATTGCCAAACATGTCAAGTCTGCTTAGCTTTTAAAGCTTTTCATAGGCTGCCTGGACCATATCTATCCAGCCTTATTTTTTACAAATCCCTGAGCCAGAAGTAAGGCTGCATAATGGGGCTTTGATTCAGGATGCCAAATTGGAGAGTTCTTAGGGCACTCACAAATCCTTTAGTTGTGTAAAAATATTAGAGTTTATCACCTTCACAGGAATCAGTTAAAATAGTAAACCGCACTATCATTCTGGGATGAGCTCTTTCTTACTTAATCCTATTCTTCTCCCCTGCTCCCAAGCAACCACTGGCCTTTTTTACCAGTGACCTCGAGTCTCCGTGCCTCCCCACCTAGGGCGGTGTCCCCTTTTTTCACCCCCTTATCTGCTGAGGGTGCCTTTTGTGCCCGTTGCTCTGAGCATGGTTTGTGATATGTTCCCAGGCTGCAAAATTCCTAGTTATGGCTCTGACGGTTTTGCTTCCCAGCACTAAATCTATTATTCGATGCCCCTTGTCCAACCCACAAAAATAATTCTCAACCCCATATCTTTATTACACTCCTCCACTTGCCTGAAAATCCCTTCTGCTAGGCTCTCAGTTGATCTAATATTGAAAGCCCAGCCCAAGCTCCTTCTATTCCAGGAACATAGATAATTCTCTGGTGCTCTCTGTTTCAGAACAGGAACTCAGAGACAATTTCAGCCAGGAGGACTCCACCAATTAACCCTAAGATGTATGTTGTCATTTATGCCTCAGATTGTCATTTATTGCTTTCTAATTGCTTCAGGTGTGTTGGTCTTGTCTCCACAAGTGGATTGTAAATTCTTCTAGAGCAGGATCCGTGTCTCATACTTTACTCCCTTTGTAGGACCTCACACAGCATTGGGCACAGGGTAAGTATTCAATAAACATTTTGCAAATCAAGTTGAATTTGCTTTGAACTATGCGACATTATAAAAAGGCATTGCAAAAGCATTATTGAATGAAATAAAGTGTCACAAAATGAATTTATAAATTAAAAAATCCATTATGGGTGGGGGAAAGAAAAATAGGAGTTAGAAGTAACAGGAAAGGAAGGCATTTTCAAAAGACACTGAACAAACAAGCAAGAAAGAGGTGAGAAGGTTTTCACAGGGCCAGCATTCAAAGCAGTATTATCTAATTGTGGTCTAGCAATGCTTTCCAGTTGTCTGGTTTTAATTCTAACTCATATAATAACAGCTATGTGACTTTGGACAAGTCATTACCCCCTCTCTACAGCTATAAGATGAAGTGATTACACTATTTAAAAGTTCTTCGGCTTTTTTTTTTTTAACTGCCAAGGACTCCCTCCCCATTGAGAGTTTGTGATAAAGTCTATGGGCTCCTCAGAACAGTGTTTGTAAATGCATAGTATGAAATACATAGAATTGCGGAGGAAATCAATTACATTGAAATATAAAAAAAAAAACCACCCACGTTGCCAGACCCCCCCAGGTTAAATATCTGTGACTAGACATTCTCAAAATCCCCTCTACCTCCCAAGCTCAATAATTCTATGATTTCTCTCCTTTTTTTTCTTGTTCCTATGTCTCTTCCTTCTATCTCTTCTATAAGGATTCTAGGTCACTGACAATGGGTATGGAGATAGAGACAAAAGAATTTTTTTTTCAAATGGTAAAATCAAAGGGAACAATAGTAACAAATGTTAAATTATATTAATGAACATTTTAACTGAGTACAAACTAGCACATTCTGATCTTATGTCAATATATTAGATATTCTATTTCATGTTTTTAAATATGTTCCTCAAAAAATTATAGGGAAATTATATCTATAAAGTAAACTGTAGAGACTTGGTGAAGCAACTGAGGAAATAGGAACAATTGAGGAAAGAAGGTAGCTGTACAAAGATGAAAAAAGCACTGGACCAGGACTAAGGAAACCAGGGTTTTGTCACTTAGATATCCTATGACAAGGGGTCACAGTCTGGGCCTCAATCTGCTCATCTGTGAAATGAGTTTTTTTTTATAAAAACACCGAAGGTCTCTTCCATTTCTGATGTACAAAGAGCCAAGACATGAGATGAAATTAAAAGAGGTAGAGGTGATGTAAAAATATCCTTCAGTTGGATTACAGGACAGGAAAAGACTGAATAGCCTATTCCTGAGGCTCCCAAGCTGTGAACCAAGGAATCCTGGGGTGGGGGTTGGGGCATAGAGCTATTACAAAGGCTCCAAAATTTGCTTTGTGCAATGAACATTGTGACATTTCAATCTCTCTTTAATGTCAATCAAATAGTCATCTTGACTCAATGTAATTAATAAACAAATCTTTCTTCCAGATCTTGAATAATGTATCTTGCACATATTTATATGACATTTTTTTAAAGCTTTAATAAATGAGTATTGTTGATACCTTTTGTTTTTCTACTAGTTATTTCTGTTAATATCTCCATTCTTTTCCCCTTCTTGGAAAGTGAATACATTTTTGCTACTAGAAAAACAATTAAATGAAAATGCCTGATTTAGCAATTTTGTCTAAAAATGAATACAATATTTTGTTCTACCAGTTTCCCTCTTCTATCCTATGAAGAAAAAGGTATATGTTATCACCAGTTTTCCTGAATCTTTTCTGGCTTTTTAATATTCAGAGTTTGGATTCCTTTACTGATTATTTAAAATAGTCATTGTATATGTCGTTCATTTGACTCCATTTATTTTATCCTTTGTCAGTTCCTACAAATCTCCCCATGTTCCCCTGAATTCCTGATATTTGTTATTTCTTTCTTTATGATAATATTGCGTTCCCTTCTTATATCACAATTTATTTAGCCATTTCCCAATTGATGGGTACTGATATTTTTGTTTTTATACCACAGTCATTACCAAAGATAGACCTGTCTTACCAAACCTTTCCTTCTAATAAAGAATTATATTTGTCACTTCTTGCTGTAAAATAATACTATTTCACATTATTCTTATATCACATTTACCAATTGATGAACACGAGTGAATGTTGTATTTCAGTGATTTCCAGATATTGTCATCTTTCTGACTAAACCTTCCCTTTTAACAAAGAAAAACAGATCAGCAAAACCAACTCCATGACGTAGACTGTTTTTGGTAATGTATGCAACATCCCATATCTCTATTCCACCACCCCTTGACTGAGAGAAGGAAAGTGTACTATATACTATTATTTTTCAAAAGTCTATAGGTATGTGATGAATAAAATCCTGACTCATCTAACAGTGCTACTGAATTAATGGTAATTTTATACTTGATCATTTCACCAAAGATCAGTCAATACTGTAATGTTACAGTGGGAAGGGGTAAGGGCAGTTCTTGAAATTTTGTATGTTAAAAAGTGATCCTTAGGCTCAAAAAGGATGGGAACACCTGACTCTCCCTCTTTTTAGTCTGGTTGCCTGTAAGAAATGAGCTGTCATTCAGTGAGCATTTTCTTTGTTTGTTAGGGATGAAATTCCAAAACAGAAACTGGCAATTGTTAAATTGACTTAATATTGATGACCCCTCCCCTCCCCATTTCTTTGTACTTCCTACTTTTTAGAGTTAACTTGGAGCTCGTCTCTGGCCTGCCTGAGGGTCTGGAGCACGGCATTTCCATCCAGTATCAGAAGTGTGTATTGGCTGCTGGGTAAGGCTAACACACACAGGGCTGTGCTTGAAGGCATCACTTCTCTTATGAACTTAGCCACTACTGGGCCAAGGCTTTAGGGCCCTCCGTGCATTTTCCCCAAACTCAGATCGTCTGGCTCATTGTCAATCAAGCCATTGCCAGTGGCGCTAGCCAATAAAAGCATATAGGAAAAATAAATTTGTCATAGGAAAAGTACAGAAAAGTGATTACTTTCAGGCAAGAATACAGTAAGAACACTGTTAGGCCACATTTCACTGATGTTGAAAACAAAAAACATTGCCAAATGATTTTTTGGGTCAATTAAAGCATAAAGCTTGGGGGTCTTTTTCTCCCTCTCCCAAGCATAGCCCCCCAAGTATAGTTACATAGAGAGAATGAAGGACCTTTGGAAGAGATATTTACCCAAGAACTGAGATGAATGCGGTTTAGTCTTCCCCTCCCCCACCCTCAAAATGGCAGGGTTAGCCAGGGCCCCAGGTGAGAGTAGTGAGAGATGTGTGGGTTGAGTTTCAGTAAAGCATAACAGGTGTAATGGTGGTCCCAGAGAAACACCTCATCTCTGTTCACAGAACAACAGGTCACTTCAGAGAGACGGGATCTGAGCCAGCTCTTGCACCTTATAGGTCGAACTATGGGGTCACATGTGGAGTGTTTCCAGAAACTTTACAAAATGGTTTCAGCAAACAGGCTGTGGGGTTTCTGCCCGCCTTGGTCCTGGCTCTGGGGAAGAGAGTGTCTTTGGTACTGACCCTTTAGGGGAGCAGTAAAAACTTGGAAATGGGGGCTAAGGGAACAAGGAAAGTTTTCCTTTTTACATCTCTAATCCAAATCTTTACTTCCAAAGCCAAAATGTCAGGTTCTGGTCTTTATTTCTTATAGCATAAACAGCCTTCCAAGAGGGTTTCCCTCCCCCAACATAGGCAGGGATACTTACCTAGTAGTTGTAAGCATGTCTTTGATTCCTTTAGGATTTGAGGTCATTATTGGAGCTGACTAATAAAGTGAGGATAGTCAATCAGTGGGCTTCCCTCACCCCACCCGGAGTGCCTATGTGTGTGGCAAGC
This sequence comes from Gymnobelideus leadbeateri, assembly GCA_011680675.1. Lineage (NCBI taxonomy): Eukaryota > Metazoa > Chordata > Mammalia > Diprotodontia > Petauridae > Gymnobelideus > Gymnobelideus leadbeateri. The sequence goes on along the minus strand of WOXC01006312.1, from coordinate 851,428 downwards.
ACTGTTCTAGAAACTGGAGTACTCTTTTGGGGAAATCTGCCATCTACTCCACTGACATACATCTGGGGAGACTAAGGGAAAAGATTTGTAACTCAGCCACGTGCAGAGAACAGGAAAAATGCAATTCTCTTGGATCCTTTAGAAGAAATTTTTGTCCTCAGAGGTACCCACAGATTCATGAAAATCAGGGAGACTGCCCTAAGCCCCTGAATCCATCCCTTATTTAAAACTCTACTCTGGGAAGCTTGAGTACCTGCTAATACTCCAACCCCCATTAAAACAAAAACAAAAACAAAACTGTTTGCAAACAGGTGTGTATGTATGCTCTGTTGGAGACAGTGTGGTGTAGAGGACAGAGACCTAGCCTTGGAATCAGGAAGACTTATGGCTAGTTTGTTTCATCATCTGTCCTTTGTTCGTTGTTTCTTGATGAGAGTTCTTAAGTCATTCCAAAGTGTTTGTATTTACAATGTCATTTTTGGAAAATTGTTCTCCCTGTTCACTTCTTACTGAATCAGTTCTTTCACTTCTTCCCAGATTTCTCTGAAATCACCCCTTTCATTATTTCTTATGGCACAGTAGGATTCCATTTCATTAAAATACTCATTTGTTCAACTGTTCTCCAGTTGAAGTTTCCTTTAATTAGCCTCTTAGTTTCCAGTTCTTTGGCATCACTAAAAGAGTTTCTATAATAGTTTTTGCACATATGGGTCCCTTTCTTCTTTCTTTGATTTCTTTGAGTGTATAGAACTGGTATTGCTAAGTCAAACAGTATGCACAATTTACTTAACTTACTAACTTTAGCAAATTGCTTTCAACAATTGCCAGATCAATTTCCAGCTTCACAAACTGAGTTAATTTGCCTATTTTCTCACAGCATTGCCAACATTTGTCATTTTACTTTTTTATTCGTGAGGAACCCTTTCCTCTTTTTTTTTTATTTTTGCTTTTTGGAGGGCAATTGGGGTTAAGTAACTTGCCCAAGGTCACACTGCTAGGTTTTTTTTTTTTTGGTTTGTGTGTGCGTTAAGTGTCTGAGGCGGGATCTGAACTCAGGTCCTTCTGACTCCAGGGCCAACTGTGCCACCTAGCTGCCCTTCATTTTACTTTTTTAACCAATCTGATAGGTTGAGGTAGAACCTCAGAGTTGCATAAATGCTCATTTCTCTAATTATCAGCGATTTGAGGTATTTACATATGTATTATAATATATATTTTATATATGTGTATATAATGTATATTATTTATATATCTGTTTACACACACACACACACATATTCTATTAATATCCTGGATTTCTTCCTATGAGAACTGTTTATACCCTTAGACCACTTCCCAATTGGGAGATGGTTCTTATTCTTTTAAATTTCAATCACTTCTTTATATATATTGAAAAATGAGAGAAATTATCAAAGAATTTTGCCATAAACATTCCTTCCCCTCAGCACCAAATTACCAGATTTTCTTCTTAGTTTTAACTGCATTGGTTTCATTTGTGCAAAAAAAACTTTTTAAATTTCATGTAGTCAAAATTGTCCATTTGTATTTCTTGTTTGGGGAATACTTTCCCCGTCTGTAGATCTGAAAAATAATTTCTTCCTTTTTCTTCTAATTTGCTTATGATGTCACCCATTATGTCTAAGTCATGTACCTGTTTGGAACTTATTGTGGTATATGACATCAGAAGCTGGTATACACTTAAGTTCTGTCAGATTGCTTTATAGTTTTTCCAGCAGTTTCTGTTGAATATTGAGTTCCTAACTGTAGTTATGATCTTTCTGTTTTATCAAACTGTTTTAAACAGACAATGATTGCTTCAGTATATTGTGTATCTAATCTGTTTAACTGATTGACCTTTCTATTTCTTAATCGATATCAAATCATTTGGGTGATTATTACATCGTAGTGTAGTTTGAGATTTGCTAGAATCTCTTCCTTCCCACTTTTTTTTCATTATTCCCCTTCAGATTTTTGATCTTTTGTCCTTCCAGATGCATTTTATTATTTTTCTAGCTCTTTAAAAATAATCCTTAGGTAGTTTGATTGGTATGCCATGGAATTATTAAATTAAGTAATACCATAATTTTTATCATATTGATTTGACCTGCCTGTGAACAAATGATATTTCTCTAATTATTTAGATCTGTTTATTTCTATAAAGAGTGTTTTGTGGTTGTATTCATATAGTTATTGTATATCTTGGCAGGTAAGTTAGCAGTTCTCAAAGTGTGGTCCATTTACCCTCGGGGATCCCTGAGGCCTTTTCAGGGGATCTGGGAGGTCTAAACTATTTTTATAATAAAACTAAGACATTATTTGTCTTTCAAAAAACTCCTCCCTTTTCCAGCTACATATCTGTGTGACCAGATTTTCTTTATATACTTCAACCAAAATAACATATCACAACAGATTGAGTGCAGAAGCAGATACAAGAATCCAGCTGTCTTCTATTAAGCCAGACATTAAAGATATTTGCAAAAATATATAAATGTCACTCTTCTCACTTAACTTTTTTTGTTTTGGAAAATGTAAGTTTCAAAAAATTTTATATTTATATGAAATGGGTTTATTATTATTTTAAATGAATAAATATTTTAAAATTTATCAGTTCTAATTTCTAATATGATAGCTACCAACAAATATAATTTACACAAACAAAACTATTCATAGTTCTTTATAATTTTTTTAGGCATATAAAAGGGTTCCACAAAATTAAATTTTAAAGAAAGTGACAACCTGTTTTGGTAGAAAGATTTTCCTTACCTGAGAGTTCTGTATGTCAATGAAATCACTGGTCCAGTCTCTATCTTTAATAAAAGTAATGCTGTTCAACAACAGGGAGAATCTATGTTCTTCATCCATCTAATTGTCATTGCTATTTTAAAAAATCAATATTAACTAGAGAATTCTGGGAAAATAGCAAAATAAGACAGGAAATTACCTGGATCTTCTAGATTCTTCCATAAACAATTTAAAATAATGCCTCAAATTGATTGTGAGCTACAGAAATAATAGAAGTTAGGGTAAAGACAACTTAGGAGGACCTTAGGAAAGACCTGATCTTTGGGGTGGTTTGGTCTAACTGGAATGCAGATACCTCTGGGCAAATACTGTTGAATCAACAAATAAACCCTGAGGGCAGCTGAATTGGCAGGTAGTATCAGCTTCAGGGACTTTCGCCTCATGGAGAGTAGTGGGCTCAGAAGGCTGATTAGGGGAAGATTGCAGGGCCCTTTACTGGCTCTGGACTCCAGATCTATGTGCACTGATCAGTGAGTGTGATCAGAGAGGTGGCAGTGGCCCTGCTAGTTATATACATTCACAGGAGAGTGGAGTCACTGATTTTGGTTCCAGGGCAAAATGGTGAATTGAAGCATGCAGCTGGGAGGGGCCACAAGGAGTTGGAGCAACCAAAGTGGCAGCCTTCAGAGGTATCGAGAAGTACTTGAGGTCAGGTTCTCAGATAAAATTCAGAAAACAACAGCACAAAAAACTTCTAGCCTGGGCCATTATCCTTCAAGCCTCAGGATTAGAGCCTGACTTTAACACAAAGTTAACAGACAGAAAATAAGCCACTAGTTAGCAAAAGAAAAAACCCAACCATAGATAGTTACTATGGTGACAGAGAAGATCTGGGTTCAAACTCAGAAGAAGGCCGTGAAGTTAAAACAACTACTTCTACTTCAAAGAAAAAGGCAAAATGGTCACAAACTCAAAGAAAAGTTCTTAGAAGAACTTAGAAAGGACTTTAGAAATAAAATAAGGTTGAAGAAAAAATTAGGAAAGTAAATAAGAGTAATGTAAGAAAATCAAGAAAATTATGAAAAGAAAGTCAACCAATTAGAAAAAGAGATCCAAAAACTTATGGAAGAAAATAACTCCTTAAAAATTAGAATTAGGCAAGGTGAAGCTAATGACTTAATCAGACACCAAGAAATAATAAAATAAAATCTAAAAAATGAATAACTAGAAGAGAATGTGAAACACCTCACTAGAAAAACAACTGACCTGGAGAACTGGTCAGAGACACAATATAAGAATTGTTGAACTACTTGAAAGTTGTGTAGACACTATACTTTGAGAAATTATTAAGGAAAATTTCCCTGAAGTGTTGGAATTAGAGGGTAAAATAGAAATTGAAAAAAATCCACTGACCACCACCTGAAAGGGTTCTAAGATGAAAATTCACAAGAACATCATAGCTAGCTAACATCACGGTGTTTTTTAAAATGCTCAATCATATAGCAAATATTTTATTTTATTTTTTCCCTATATGATAGCATTTTATTTTTTCCACTTACATGTAAAGATAGTTTTTAGCATTCCCTTTTGTAAAATTTTGAATTCCAAATTTTTTTCTCCCCCTTCCCCAAAACAGGCTATATGTGTACAATCATATTAAACATATTTCCACATTAGTCATGTTGTGAAAGAAGAATCAGAACAAAAGGGAAAAATGACAGGAAGAAAAAAACAAAAAAAGAGAGAAAAAATATTCTTTGGTCTGCATTCTGACTCCACCATAGCTAAGTTTTGAAACTCCCAAGTGAAGGAGAAAATACTACAAGCAACTAGAAAAGCAAATTAAATACCATGGAGCTACAGTCAGGATAACACAAAGTTTAGTAGCTTCTACGTTAAGGAATCAAAGGGCATGGAACATTATATTCTGAAGAGCAAAGGAGCTGGGTTTGCAACCAAGAATAACTTAAGCAGCAAACCTGAGTTTTCTGTATGGAAAAAATGAATATTTAATGAATTAAAAATATTTCAGATATTTGTGAAGAAAAGATCAGAACTGAATAAGAAATTTGACCTACTAGATTCAGGAGAAATATAGAAAGATAAACATTAAAGACAAATTATAAGGGATTTAATAAGGTCAAACTGTTTACTTCTTATATAGGAAAATGTTATCTGTAACTCTTAAGAATGTTATCATTATGTGGGGAGCTGAAAGAGCATATATGCACAGAAAGCTTGGAGTTGAGTTGAATATGATGGGATGATCCTAAAAAATAAAATTGGATAGGGAGAGGTGCCTTTATAAAAATTGACTGTGTATTAGAGCATAACAACTTTATAGTTAAATGCAGAAAAATGAAATTAATCCTTCCCAGATGATAATTTGATAAAACTATATTTAATAAGGGACCATGTAAACACAGATTACAAAATTAATTGGCAACTAAATAACCTAATTTTTTAAATGAGTGGATTAAAAAACAAGTTATAGGAATAATAAATAATTTTTAAAAGAGAATGTTAATAATGAGACAACATATATAATGTACCAAAACCCATGTAATGCAGAAAAAAGAGTAATCAGAAGAAGATTTGTATCTTTAAATGCTTACATCAATAAAATAAAAAGCAGATCAATGATTGGGTATGCAATTTTAATAAACTAGAAAAAGAACAAATTTAAAATGTCCAATTAAACACCAATTTGGAAATCCTAAAAATTAAAGGTGATATAAATAAAATTAAATATAAGAAAACCATTAAATTAATAATAAAACTAGAAGTTGGTTTTATGAAAAAGTTAATAAAATAGAGAATTAATTAATATGATAAAAAAATAGAAGAAAACCAAATTACTAGTATCAAAAGTGCCAAAAGTCAATTTATCACTAATGAAATTGAAATTAAAATAATTATTAGGAGCTATTTTGCCAATTATATACCAATAAATATAACAATTTAAATGAAATGGAAGAACACTTAGAAAAATATAAACTGCTTAGATTAAGAGAAGAGGGAATAGATTACCTAAATAAAACTATTTTAGAAAAAGAAAATGAACAGGTCATAAACAAACTTCTTAAGAAAAAAACATCAGGACCAGATGGATTTACGAGTGAATTCTACCAACCATTTAAAGATCAACTAATTCCAATATTAAATAAATTATTTAGAATAATAGGTAAAGAAAGAGTCTTACCAAATTTCTTTTATGAAATAAATATAGTGCTGATACCTAAACTAGGAAGAATAAAAACAGAAAAAGAAAATTAAAGACCAATTTCATTTAATGAATATGGATACAAAAATCCTAAACAAAATACTATCCAGGAGACCACAACAAAATGTCACAAAGATTGTATATTGTGACCAAGTGGGATTTATACTAGGAATACAGGGATGATTTTAACACAAGGAAAACTATTAGCACATTTGATTATATTAATAACAAAATAGCAAAAATCACAAGATTATATCAATAGATGCAGAAAAAGTTTTTGATAAAATATAACACTCATTCCTGTTAAACAAATTCAAAAGCATAGGTATAAAGGGATTTTTTCTTTAAAATTTAGGAAACATTTACCTAAAACTATCAACAAGCTTTATTTGTGATGGGGATAAGCCTTCCCAATAAGATGAGGAAAGAAACAAGGATGCCTGTTTCCATCAATATTATTCAATGGTGTATTAAAAATGCTGTGAATAGGCAATAAAAGAAGAAAAAGAATCAGAATGGGCAATGATGTAATGAAGCTATCTTTTTTTGCAGAAAAGGTGATGATGAACTTGGAAAAATCTTAGAGATTCAACTAAAAAGTTTGCTGAAATAATAATTTTAGAAAGTAGGATATAAAAGTATCCACACAGATCATCAGTATTTCTATATAACACCAACAAAAAACTCTGGAAGAAGAGATAGTAAAAGATACCCTATACCCCATATAACCCCAAATTAACTATAGACAGTACACAATATTTTGGGGTTATACCTCCAAGAAAAACCCAGAAACTACATGAACATAATTATAAAACACTTTTTATACAAATATAATCAGATTTAAACAATTGGAGAAATATTAATTGTTCACAGATGGGCAGAGCCAATATAATAAAAATAGTGATTCTACCTTAACTAACCTACTTATTTAATACCATCCCAATTAAATTACCAAGAAATTATTTTATTGAGTTGGATAACAATAACAAAATTCATTTAGAAGAATAAGAGACCAAGAATATCAAAGGAATTAATAGAAAAAAAAGTAAAGGGTTTTGCAGCACTAGATCTTAAACTGAATTATAAGGCAGTAATTATCAAAACTATTTCGTACTTGCTGAAAAATAGAAAGGTGGGATAAATGGAACAGAGTAGACATATAATACACAGTTGTAAATGATTATAGTGACCTCGTGTCTAACAAATGTAAAGATTTAAGCTGTTGGGATAACAATACACGATTTGGTAAAAAAAATTTTTTTTGATAAAACTGTAAAACAGTTTGGCAGAAATTGGGAATAGACCGATATCTTACACCATTTACCAAGATAAGGTCAAAATGGATACATGACCTAGATCTCAAAGGAGATATTGTAAGAAAATTAGATGTAGAACACATTACCTATTAGATTTCAGGATAGGAAAAACATTTATGACTAAACAAGAGATAAAGGGAACTGTGAAATGTAAAATAGACAATTTAGATTACATTAAATTAAAAAGGTTCTGTACAAATAAAACCATTGTAGCCAAGATTAGAAGGAAAACAGAAAATCAGGAAAAAAAATTTTTATAGCTTCTCAGATAAAGGTCTCTTATCTCAAATATATAGAGGACTTCGTCAAATTTATAAGACTATGAGTTATTTTTCAGTTGACAAATGGTCAAAGGATTTGAACAGGCAGTTCTTTGATGAAGAAATCAAAATTATATATAGTCATATGGAAAAATGCTCTAAATAATTATTGATTAGAGAAATGCAAATTAAAACAATTTGAGATATTTCACACCTATCAGATTAGATAAAATCATAGAAGGGGAAAATGACAAATGTAGAAAAATTGGGACATTAATACACCATTGGTGGAATTGTGAAATTTTGGAGATCAACTTGAAATTGTGCCCAAAGAGTTATTATACCGCCTATATCCATTGACCCAGCAATACCACTATTAGGTCTGTTTCCCAAGGTGATCAGAAAAAAAGGAAAAGAACTTATATGTTCTAAAACATTTATAGCAACTCTCTTTGCGGTAGCAAAGAACTGGAAATTGAGGGGATGCCCATCAATTGGAGAATGATTAAACAAGTTGTGGTATATGATTTTGATGGAATACTACTGTGCTATAAAAAATGATGAGCTCAATGATCTTAGACAAGCATGATAGGCTTGCACAAAATAATGAAGAATAAAACTGAGCAGAACCAAGCATGATAGGCTTGCACAAAATAATGAAGAATAAAACTGAGCAGAACCAGGAGAATGTTGTATATGGTAACAGCAATATTGTTTGAAGAACAACTGCAAATGATCAAGTTATGAGTCTTAGAAAAACTCAAATCACTTTCAAAGGACCTATGGAGGGAGATGCTATCCAGAGAAAGAACTGAGAAATAGAAGTATGCATAGTATGGTTTTATATATATTTATCAACCTGTGCCCAGTGTTGGCTTTTTCTAGTACAAGGTGGGGGAGGGAGGGAGACATTTTGGAATTTAAAATATAACCAAAAAAATTAAATTAAAATAAAAAAATCAGCATTAACAATGGTTAACTGATCTTAGACCCACATACACACAGTTCTCATGAATAACATGAACTCATAATATGAAAGACAGCTCTGTTATAGCCAAGCTGTTGCCTGAGCATCATATCATAATCTTGATATAGCATATTCACTCCACTGCAGAATTTACTTTGAGGACCCCATTCATGTTAATAAACAACTGGTACTTACTACAAATGGTTTTACTATTTATGAAATACATAAGTTCACACAATATTTCAAGGATCTGCTATTTCATTGGCATGGTCAATTTAATTCAACAAATTTTATTTTTTTTATAAATCAAATGCTTTATTAACTTCCAGTTTACATCATTCATTTCTGAAAGATTTTGAGTTGCAAATTTTCTCCCCATTTTTCCCCTACCCACCACCCCAAAATATCCCCTCTTCCAATCTGCTCTTTCCCATATCTTCTCCCATACCACCTCCAACTTTCCAGTAGGGCATGGTGAATCTGCATGCCCCAGTGCCTGAATGTCTTATTTCCCAGTTACGTGTAAAATATATATAAAATATATAAAATATTTGATTTTAAAACTTTGAATTCCAGATTCATTCCCTTTCTCCCTTGTCACCCACCCTTACTGGAAAGATAAGCAATTCAGTATAGGTTGTATATGTGTAGCTATACAAAACATTTCCATAGTGGATATATTGTGAAAGACTGATTATATTTCCCTCCCTCCTATCCCACCTCCCACTTGTTCTATTCTCTACTTTGAACCTGTCCCTTTTCAAAAGTGGGTGCTTCCAACTTCCCTCCCTCCAGCCTGCCCTCCCTTCCATCATCTCTTCTCTCATCCTCTTCCCCCCTACTCTCCTGTAGGGCGAGATACCCTATTTAGTGTGTATGTCATTCCCTCCCTAAGCCAAATTAAATGAGAATAAGGTTGACCCATTCCCTTTTGTCTTCTTGTTCTTCCCCTCCATCGTAACCATTTACCCTTGCCTCTTCTATATGAGACAGTTTACCCCATTCTGTCTCTCCCCATCTCCTCTCATTATATTCCTCTCTCATCTCTTAATTTCACTTTTTAAGTATCATCCCTTCCTATTAAATTGATCCTGTGCCCTCTATCTATGTATACATGTATACATATATAAACACATTCACATACACATTCATACGCCCATATACCCTCCTATATAGACATATATATGTATGTATACATAAATATATAGGTTTATATTCCCTTCAACTATTTTCATACTGAGAAAAGTTTCATAAGTTACAATTCTCATTTTTCCATGTAGGGATGTAAATAGTTCAACTATATGAAAAGTTTCATAAGTTACAATTCTCATTTTTCCATGTAGGGATGTAAATAGTTCAACTTTGATAAGTTCCTTATGATTTCTTTTCCCCATTTACCTTCTCATGTTTCTCTTGTTTTCTATTCAACTCCGGCTTTTTCATCAAGAATGCTTGCAAGTCCTCTATTCCACTGAATTACCGTATTTTCCCTTGGAACATGATACTCAGTTTTTCTGGGTAGGTGATTCTTGGTTTTAATCCCAGCTCTCTTTATCTCTGAAATAACATATTCCAAGCCCTTCAGTCCCTTAATGTAGAAGCTGCCTGATTGTGTTTCCACAATATTCAAATTGTTTCTTCCCGGCTCCTTGTCATATTTTCTCCTTGATCTGGGAATTTCAGAACCTGGCTATAATATTCCTAGGAGTTTTCTTTTTGGGATCTTTTTCAGGAGGTGATCAGTGTGTATTCTTTCAACCTCTATTTTGCCCTCTGGTTCTAAAATATCAGGGCAATTTTCCTTGAGAATTTCTTGAAGGATGATTTCTAGGTACTTTTTTTTGATCATGGCTTTTAGCTAGTTTAATAATTTTTAAGTTATCTCTCCTGGATCTATTTTCTAGGTCAGTGGTTTTTCTAATGAGATATTTAACAGTGTCTTCTATTTTTTCATTTGTTTGGATCTCTTTAATAGTATCTTGATTTCTCATAAAGTCACTAGCTTCCATTTGCTCCAGTCTAATTCTGAAGGAGTTATTCTCTTCAGTGAGCTTTTGAGATCCTTTTTCCATCTGGCAAATTTGGCTTTTTAAGGCATTCTTCTCCTCATTGCCTTTTTGAGCCTCTTTTACCATTACAGTTAGTCTATTTTTAAGGTGTTATTTTCTTCACTCAGGTTGTTGACTCTCATTTCATAATTTTCTTGCATCATCCTCATTTCTCTTCCCAATTTTTCCTCCACTTCTCTTACTTGGTTTTCAAAATCCTTCTTGAGGTCCTCTATGGCCTGTAACCAGGTTGTACTTTTTTTTTTTTTTTGCTTTTTGGAGGGCAATTGGGGTTAAGTAACTTGCCCAAGGTCACACGGCTAGGTTTTTGTTTGTGTGTTAAGTGTCTGAGGTCGGATCTGAACTCAGTTCCTTCTGACTCCGGGGCCGACACTCTACTCACTGCACCACCTAGCCGCCCCGAACTAAACAGGATTTTACATTTTTTTTTTTGCTTTTTTGGAAGGCAATTGGGGTTAAGTAACTTGCCCAAGGTTACACGGCTAGGTTTTTGTTCGTGTATGTTAAGTGTTTGAGGCTGGATCCGAACTCAGGTCCTTCTGACTCCAGGGCCAGCACTCTGCTCACTGCGCCACCTAGCCGCCCAGTAGGTTGTACTTTTCTTGGAAGCTTTTGGTGCAGGAATTCAGACTTTACTGTCTTCCTCCTGTTCCATGCTTTGATCTTTTTTGTACCCAAAATAGGAGTGTAAGATTGTGTTACTCTGTTTACTTTGCTTCCCTTGTTTGCTCATATTGCCACTCAATTACTTTTCGGCTTTTTGCCACAGTAGAACCCTGCTACCAGACAGAGGAGCTTCATACCAAATGCTGGGTTTTCTCAGCTGCCAAAGGTATTAAGCCTCCACACACTCTGGCAAGCTGGTTGCACACCCTAGGACCTCCACCCTAGACTGCAATCCAGATCCAAGTAGGTTAAAGCAAGAGGTATTACCCCTCAGAGTGGTTGCTTGGTCCCCCTGCAAACTGCAGACCAGGAGCTGAAGCTGCCATATGGTGGTGGCTGCATGGCTGTGGCTCCTCAGCAGCTTCTTGCCTGGGGGGCAGAGGCTGATAGCACTCCCAAATACTGAATCCCAAAGTCCACACTGCACTGACCTTTCACTTTGTCCTTAGCATCTATGGGTTGATAATTCTGTTCTTTCATTTGTTTGGATCTGTTTAACAGCATCTTGATTTCTCATAAAGTCACTAGCTTCCATTTGCTCCAATCTAATTCTGAAGGAATGATTCTCTTCAGTGAGCTTTTGAGATTCTTTTTCCATTGGGCAAATTCGGCTTTTCAAGGCATTCTTCTCCTCGTTGCTTTTTTGAGCCTCTTTTGCCATTTGAATTTGTCTATTTTATAAGGTGTTATTTTCCTCAGTCAGGCTGTTGACTCTAATAGCCTATAACCAGCTTGTATTTCTTTTTTTCTTTTTTTTTTTTTTTGCTTTTTGGAGTTAAGTGGGGTTAAGTGACTTTCCCAAGGTCACATGGCTAGTTTTTGTGTTAAGTGTCTGAGGCTGGATTTGAACTCAGGTCCTCCTGACTCCAGGACTGGTGTCCTATTCACTGTGCCACCTAGCCGCCCCTCAGCTTGTATTTCTTGGAAGCTTTTGGTGCAGGAGTTCTGACTTCACTGTCTTCCTCCTGTTCCATGCTTTGATCCTTTTTGTCCCCAAAATAGGAGTCTAATGTTGGATTCTTCTGTTTGCTTTGCTTTGCTTCCTTTGTGTGGTCATGTCACCACTCAGTCACTTGGCCCCTGGGCTTTTTGCCACAGTAGGAATCTGCCACCAGATAGGGGAGCTTCATTCCAAATGCTGGGGTTTTCTCAGCTGCTGGAGGTATTAGTTGGGTTCCCTCTCTGAAAGCTCCATAGGCTCTGGCAAGCTGGTCACATACCCCAGGACTTCTACCCTAGACCTCAATCCAGATCCAAGCAGGTTAAAGCAAGAGCGATTACCCCTCAGACTGGTCGCTTGGTCCTCCTACAGTCTTCAGGCCAGGGGCTGAAGCTGCCACATGGCTGTAGCTGCAAGGCCATGGTTCCTCAATGGCTTCTCACCCTGGGGGCAAAAGCCGAGGCACTCCCAACTACTGGGCCCCAAAGTCCACACTGAACTGACCTCTCACTTTGTCCTTCACATCTATGTGTTGCTAATTCTGCAAACAGCCACAGCTGCTAGTCATCTGAGGTCCCTCCAGCCAGTGGCTGGTAAGGCCTGCCCTGAGGCTAAAACCTCTGGCTCTCCTGGGGCTGGGGTCAGCTCCCAGAGCACTACACTGGCCAATTCCTGCCGGGCTGTCCTCAGTGGGAGGGTAGCTTCTCTGTGTCATTTTGTGGTTTTAGTAGCTCCAAAGTTTGTTCAGAGTCACTTTTTACATGAATTGGAGGAGGTGAGAGCTGGAGCTGTGAGGAAGTCCTGTTTCTACTCTGCCATCTTTACTCTGACTGTCAACAAACTTTATTAAGCATCTATTAAACGTGAGGCACTGTCCTAGGTGCTGGGGATACAAAACTAAAAATGAAAAAGTTCTTATTCATATGATGCTTATAATCTGGTTGATAGATACTACTTCTACCAACACAGATGAAACCTTTCTATAGTGTAGTAGATAGTGTTTGAGGATAATTACAGCTGAAAAATTCATCATTCTGTGACCAAGGTGATGACAAGATGGATTTCAAAAAAAATTTAATAGTTTAAAAAAAGATTATTTATTTATTTTAACATTATTTTCTTTTTAAGCTGTGTTCCAAATTCTTTCCCTACTCTCCACCCTCCCCCACCCACTGAGAAGGCAAACAAAATGATATCAATTAGACACATGATATTAAGCAAAAGATATTCCATATTAGCCATATCACTGAAAAGCAAAAAAAGAAAAAAAGTGAAAAAATTATACTTCAATTTGTATTCAGGGTTCATCAGTTCCCTCTCTGGAGATGGATTGCATTTTTAAAACATTAGTCCTTATTCATTGTGCTGATCAGAGTAGCCAAGTATTCTACAGTTTATCATTATTACAACATTGCTGTTTACTGTGCATAATGATGTCCCAGTTCCCCTCACTACACTCCACATCAGTTCATATAGGTACTGCCATGTTTTTTCTTAAACCACCCTCTCATCATTTCTTATGGCACAATAGTACTCCATCAGAATCATATGCCACAAGTTGTTCAGCTATTTCCTGATTGATGAGCATCCCTTCAATTTCTTTACTACCACAAAAAGAGCTGCTATAAATATTTTTGTACATATAGTTCTTTTCCTTTTTTCTTTGATCTCTTTGGTGTATAGACCTAGTAGTAGTATTGTTGTGTCATAGGGTATGCACAGTTTTATAGCCCTTTGGGCATTGTTCAAATTGTTCTCCAAAATGGTTGGACCAGTTAAAAAACTCTATCAACAGTATATTAACTTACTTATTTTCCCTCGTCCCCTCCAGAATTTGTCATTTCTGAGAGGTGTAAGGTGGTACCTTGGGGTTTTTTAAATTTTCATTTCTCTAATCTATAGTGATTTAGATAATTTTTTAAGTGACTATAGGTAAATTTGATTTCTTATTTTGAAACCTGCCTGTTCATATCTTTTGACCATTTACTAATTGGGGGATGGCTCTTATTTTTGTAGATTTGACTCAGTTCCCTATATATTTGAGAAATGAGACTATCAGAGAAACTTGCTGTAACTTCTTTTTTTATATTACTTCATTGCCTATGTTACTTTATAGCAAAATGTAGTTTCCCTGATTATCTCTTTTAATTAAATCTCTTTTTGCTCTCACTTTGTCTGAAGTCATGATTGCTAACTCCCTTTTTATTTCAGCTGTTATATTAGATTCTGATCCAGCCCTTTATTTTAAATTTATGTGTATCTTTCTGTTTCAAGTGTGTCTTTTGTAAACATCATATTGTTGGCTTCTTGTTTCTAATCCATTTTTCTATCTGCTTCTGTTTTATGGGCAAGCTTATCCTGTTCATATTCACAGTTATGATTATTAACTGTGTATTTCCCTCCATTCTCTTTTCCCCCCCATTTATCCTTCCCTCTCTCTCTCTCTCTCTCTCTCTCTCTCTCTCTCTCTTTTTTTTTTTTTGCTTTTTTGGAGGGCAATTGGGGTTTAAGTAACTTGCCCAAGGTCACACGGCTAGGTTTTTGTTTGTGCGTTATGTGTCTGAGGCTGGATCCGAACTCAGGACCTTCTGACTCCAGGGCTGACGCTCTACTCACTGCGCCACCTCGTCGCCCCCTCTCTCTTTTTAATCCTGTTCCTCCTCAAATGTCTGTTTTGCTTCTGACTGCTGCCTCCTTTAATCAACTCTCCCTTTTATCATCTCCACTTCTCTCCCCATATAACTTATGCTCTTCCCCCTCCTATTTCCCTATGGGGTAAAACGGATTTCTATTCTCAGCTGAGTTTGTATACATTTTTTCTCCTCTTTGAACCAAATCCATGGAGAGTCAGGTTCAAGCATTGCTCCCCCCTTCCCCTACCTATAAAAGCTCTTTTTTGTGCACCTCTTTTTGTTTGTGGGTTTTTTTTTTCTTTTTTTTGGTTTTTGGAAGGCACTTGCCCAAGGTCACGTGGCTAGTTTTTGTGTTAAGTGTCTGAGGCTAGACTTGAACTCAGGTCCTCTTGACTGCAGGGCTGGTGCTCTATTCACTGCACCAGCTAGCTGCCCCTTTGTGCACCTCTTTTATGTGAGAAAAATTTCCCAGTGTATTTCTCTCTTCCCCCTTCTCTTAGTGTATCCTTTTTACTCACTCCTTCATTCCCCCACCCCATTTTTGGTGATCATCCCAATGTATTCAACTCACATTCATGTCTTCTGTGTATATAGACTTCTCACTGCCTTAATAATGATAAAGATCTTCAGAGTTACATGTATCATCTTCTCATATAGAATTATAAATAGTTTAACATTATTGAGATAATAATACCTTTAGTAACTACCTCACAGAACTAGTATAAGTTTTAATTGAAGTAATGTATGTAAAATGCTTTGTAAACCCTAAAGCACTATATGTGTCAGGGTTTTTTTATCATCTCATTTTTTCTCATAGCTTTGACTGAGGTTCAGATAATAATGTTTTCGGGACAAATAACTAGCCTTGAAATCAGTATTCAATAGTCGAGAGCATGAGCAGATAAAAAAAATTTTTTTTTGTAGTTAAATAACAAGGTCCTTCCAGCTAAACTGGGTTGTTCCTTGTTTCCTCTTCTTGACCTACTCTGTCTTTACTCTGTACATTTTCATGGTTGGCATCCCATGCCTACAATGTACTCCTCCCCCATGTAACCCCCATCCCTGATGTCTTTGTCTTTGAAATCTCTGTCTTTCTTCAAGGCTCTGCCCAGATCTCATTTCCTCTATGATACTTCCTCTGATACCCTCAGCTAGAAGTAAACCTGCTTTCTTTGAATTTCTAAGTTCACTCTAACTAGACTCCTTGTCTAAGTTGTGTGGTGGCTCTTTATATATGCATAATGTCCTCTTCAGGACAATGTAAACTCCTTAGAGGAAAAATTGTGTTTCTTTTTATCTTTGTATCTTAAATACAAAATACAGTACCTTGTAAAGAATAGATTATTTTTGTTAAATTTTATGTTTACTCTTAGTTTACAACATTCATTTCCACAAGATTTTGAGTTACAAATTTTCTCTGTCTTTCCCCTACCCACCACCCCAGAATGGCAGTCCCATTGAATACCCCCTCCCCCAATATGCTTTCTCCTATATCCTCCCCCAAACCCCCTCCAACTTTCCAGTAGGGCAATATGGATCTCCATACCCCAGTGCCTGTATATCTTATTTCCCAGTGCATGTAAAAAAATACATATACATATACATATACATACACATACACATATACATCTATATAATAATTTTTTAAGCATTTGCTTTTAAAACTTTGAATTCCAGATTCTTTCCCTTCTTCCCTCATCACCCATCCTTCCTGGGAAGATAAGGAATTCAATACAGGTTATACATGTGTAGTTACGAAAAACATTTCCATAGTGGATATATTGTGAAAGACTGACTATATTTCCCTCCATCCTATACCACCCCCAACTTGTTCTATTTTCTACTTTGACCCTGTCCCTTTTCAAAGTGTGTGCTTCTATCTACTCTCATCCTGCAACCTGCCCTCCCCTACATCATCCCCCCTCTCATCCCCTTCCCCCCTACTCTCCTGTAGGGCGAGATACCCTATTTAGTGTGAATGTTATTCCCCCCTTAAGCCAAATTCAATGAGAGTAAGGCTGACCAATTCCCTTTTGCCTTCCTGTTCTTCCCCTCCATTGTAAGTCTTCCCTTGCCTCTTTCATATGAGATAATTTACCCTATTCTGTCTCTCACTAGCTCCTCTCATTATATTCCCCTCTCACTTCTTAATTTTATTTTTAAAAACATCATCCCTTCTTATTCAATTAGTCCTATGCCCTCTGTCTATATATACCTGTACACATATGTACACACACTCACATGTATACATATATATATATATATATATACACTTATATTCCCTTCAACCATCCTCATACTGAGAAAAGTTTCATAAGTTACAATTATTGTTTTTCCACGTAGGCATGTAAATAGTTCAACTTTGATAAGTTCCTTATGATTTCTTTTCCCCATTTACCTTCTCATGCTTCTCTTGCTTCTTGTATTTGAATGTCAAATTTTCTATTCAACTTTGTTTTTCTTCATCAAGAATGCTTGAAAATCCTCTATTTCATTAAATGACCATATTTTACTCTGAAACATGATACTCAGTTTTGCTGGGTATTTGGTTTTAATCCTAGCTCCTTTGACTCCAGAATATCATATTCCAAGCCCTTCAATCCCTTAATGTATAAGCTTCTAGATCTTGTTTTATCCTGATTATGTTTCCACAATATTCAAATTATTTCTCCTTGGCTGCTTGTAAGATTTTCTCCTTGATCTCAGAACTCTGGAACTCGGCTATAATATTCCTAGGAGGTTTTATTTTTTGGAGGGGATCTTTTTGAAGAGGTGATTGGGGAATTCTTTCAATTTCTATTTTGCCCTCTGGTTCTAAAATATCAGGGCAATTTTCCTTGAGAATTTCTTGAAGGATGATTTCTAGTTTATTTTTTTTTTATCATGGCTTTCAGGTAGTCTGATAATTTTTAAATTATCTCTCCTGGATCTATTTTCCAGGTCAGTTGTTTTCCCAATGAGATATTTCACATTGCTTTCTATTTTTTCATTTGTTTGGATCTGTTTAATAGTAGCTTGATTTCTTATAAAGTCACTAGCTTCCATTTGCTCCAATCTATTTCTGAAAGAATGATTGTCTTCAGTAAGCTTTTGAAATTCTTTTTCCATCTGGCAAATTTGGCTTTTTGAGGCTTTCTTCTCCCCATTGGCTTCTTGGGCCTCTTTTGCCATTATAGTTAGTCTATTTTTTAAGGTGTTATTTTCTTCAGTTAGGTTGTTGACTGTCTTTTCTTGATGTTCTTGCATCATTCTTATTTCTCTTCCCAATTTTTTCTCCACTTCTCTTACTTGGTTTTCAAAATCCTTCTTGAGCTCCTCTATAGCCTGTAACCAATTCATATTTTTCTTGGAAGCTTTTGGTGCAAGAGTTCTGACTTCATTGTCTTCCTCCCATTCCATGCTTTGATTCTTTTTGTCCCCAAAAAAGGAATCTAAGGTTTGACTGCTGTTCTTGCTTTGCTTCCTTTGCTTGCTCATGTTATCACTCAATTACCTGACTTTTGAGCTTTATGCCATAGTAGAATTCTGCTTCCAGAGAGGAGAGCTTCATCCCAAATTGCTGGGGTTTTCACAGATGCCAGAGCTATTAGTTGGATGCCCTCTCTGAAGCTTCCACAGGCTCTGGCACCTGGTCACACACCCCAGGATCTCCACCCAAGACAGTGATCCAGATCCAAGCAGGTTAAAGCAAGAGCAGTTACCCCTCATGGTAAGCTATGGTCCCCCTACAATCTGCAGGCCAGGAGCTCTGAAGCAGCCACGTGATGGCAGCCGCACAACTGTAGTGCCTTGACTGCTTCTTGTCTTCTTGCCCCTGGGGCAGAGGCCACACCACACTCCCAGTCCTCCTGTTCCCACGAAGTCCACACTGACCTTTGATTTTGCCTTTGGCATTTATGTATTGATAATTCTGGAAATGCCACAGCTGCTGGTGATCCACTCTTCCTAAGTCCACTCCACCTGCTGCTGGTCAGGTCTGCCCTGAGGCTAAAAGCACAGGCTCATGCAGGGCTGGGCTTGACTCCCAGCAAGCTGAGATGGACCCTTCCTGTAGGCCTGCCAGGCTGCCTTCAGAGGGAGATTTCTTGGTGGGTTCTGTAGCTCTAAAGTTTGTTGAGTCATATTTTATAGGTATTTGAGGTGGTTATGGGGGGAGTTCATGGAGTTTTCCTGCTTTTACACTGCCATCTTGGCTCTGCCCCCAAAGTGTGGATTCTTAATAGATATTTGTTAGATAGAATATAATGACTTAGACACAACCTGACCTGTTACAAAATGGAATTAGGCATGATAGTAGAAGTACAAGGGGCGCCTCATTTTTATGTTTTCACTTGAAACATAGTCACATGTTATGGACACTATGGAGAGAAATATATGGAAACATCCTGGTGTCTATCAGGAGTATGTAATAGTTGTTTCCCTTGGAGTAGTATTGTCCAATGAATAGAATTATAAACATTTTTTTTTGCACCAGGGGTATGGTGGGAATAATATCCTAACCCTTCCTGTCATGCAAATTTAGGCTAGCTTTTCCTTCATCATGGGTAGATTGGTTCAGGGGACTACCAGATCAGACTGTTGACATTACTTCTTGGTATTCTGAATAATAAAACAGCCAATAGAAAGTACAAGTACTTTCTGATACTTGACTGATGGGTCATGATGGGCATCTTGAGGAAGAGTATTTCACTAAGTTAAATCAAATCAGAGGGTCATGAATGCATAACCTTGTTGCATATCCTTCTCCTTCTATGGGTAAGTGAATCTCATTTTACTGCTTTTGAGTGATCTACTGTGACTTTGAGAGACATAGCTTCTGGGTAATAAATCATTTTATTAGTAATGCTAGCATATTATTAATATGTTAGTTTTGGCTGTCTCTCTTGGACCAAAGACAAATCATGATGGTGGGCTCACAGTTTATATGCCCTTGGAAGAATGGATGGTCCTGAGGGTAGCAGTCGACTCTGATTGGTTAACAAATAATAAAAGAGTGAATATTATAATGAGAGGTGGGCTTATTCCAAT
The DNA here is from genome assembly GCA_011680675.1 of Gymnobelideus leadbeateri. Classification (NCBI taxonomy): domain Eukaryota; kingdom Metazoa; phylum Chordata; class Mammalia; order Diprotodontia; family Petauridae; genus Gymnobelideus; species Gymnobelideus leadbeateri. The sequence continues at coordinate 831,584 of WOXC01006312.1, read as the reverse complement.
GAGGGTTTGGGCTATGAAATACAGCACCCAGTTTTGGTCAAAGAAACTTATCAATATCCATATCACCCATATGACAAAAGGGAGAATCCACATTTTCCCAAACATGTTTGAATAAACACAATGGACTGGAATCCATCAATGCACCTAACTTTATCTTTTGGACAGATCTGAATTCTTCCTCTCAATATCAGTCCTACACTTCAAAGTCTGCCTGAATAACCTGTGGGGGGAGGGGTGGGGTGAGGAGAGATATGGGGGGGGTTGATTTCTGAATGAGGAAGTAGGAAAGAGGAAAAACCTCAGACTTAATTCAGTAATTAATTATTAAATACAAGAAAGAATCATTTCTCTCACTACATATGTCTTCTTTCATTCTAATATTGAATATAAAATACTAGGGGACTAGCCTGAGTCAGGGCTAGCCCAGAACTTGGGGCACATAGCATGAAAAATGTACTCAAATTAACTTTGTAATACACAGTTTAAGATTATAAGAGAGATTTAGTTCAGGATTAGGAGAAATTAATTAGATATGATAGTGTCTTTGAGCTGCTGAAGGAGCAAGTATGTTAAATTTTGATGCCCTTGGGGAAAACCCTGATTGCCTCTCCTTAGTTATTTCTTTGCCTAGGGACCCAACACTTCATAAATCCCAGGCTCTCCTTTCATACATGTTCCCATAGCAATTCAAGGCTGGAAGATCCATGGATTGTAAAAGAAACCATAAAGATGAAATAGCAGCCTTGCCCCCCCCAAGTCTGAGCCATGACTGAGGCAATGATTTCTCATGGTGAAACCCAGAGAAATGAATAGTGACTAATGCAGGCCCAGAATTGATGTGGGGGAGTGAGAAATGAAAGCATTCAGTCATTGGGAACTCCATGGGGAAGGGGACAAATTGAGCTGAATTTTCTTTGGCTTACGATCTGAGGCTGCTATAGAAAAGACTTTTTAGAGGAAATGAGGGAAATGCCAACAGGGGTAGTGAGCTAAATGCGGGTAGATAAGACTCTGAACATGATGTACTTGCTGAAATGATCAAACCGTTTTGATATTTTGCTCTATTTTTTTGCCTTTCCTCAAGGCAGAAAGCCCACAGAAACAGCCTTCAGTCTGTATCTTTGGCCTTCTGATCGTTTTTATCAACATGGGATGTTTATTGAGGACCAACCATATGTTGGCCTTCATACAGCTCCTTGAATTTACAGTTTTAAAAGCTGGGTCCATCCTAGGAGGGAATAATGCCAGTATTTATCCAGATGACTTGGAAATGAATTATAACCCATACGCTACTGCCCTCTAACCCCTCTCCATCTCTAAATATCCAAATGGATTTAACATGATTGGTCGGGGAGTGGCTGGGAATTGTCTTTCTGGAGTTTTTCTACACTTATTAATGGAAAACCTCCCATTAGCTATTTAGATCCCTGGAATCAAATCAGATGCCTGATGCAAACAAACAAACAAAATCAGGGAAGGGATAGGAGAAAAGGAAAGGGAAGGAATGTCCATTTGTAAGACCAGTTCCAGGAAAAATTGTGAAGTATCTGGCATTCGTTTTAGGTGCCCTCTTCCTCAATACCTTTTCTGCTTCCTTTTTTTCTTCCCCTCTCTCTCTCTCTCTCTCCCTCTTTCTCTCTCTATCATCTAGAGTCTTAGGTGTTAAATCTTCATCATTACTCAGGGGATCCCTATCCTGAACTTTTTTGAAAAATTAAATAAATATTTTATTGTTGCTTGTTTTTTTTCTTTTTTCATTGTTTTTACTTTCTAAAGCCTGTGAACCCTTCCTTAGAACAAAGCTAAACAGTTAAATAAAAACAAACCAACTCATCGATCTCGTCCGACAATGTGAACCTCATTCTGCACCTATGGTTCCCTATCTCTCTGCTGAGAAAAGAGTTGTGTTTGTTTGCAAAAATTGAATTTGGTCACTGAGTTGGTTAGGATTCAAATTTTTTTTTTTTTTGCTTTTTGGAGGGCAATTGGGGTTAAGTAACTTGCCCAAGGTCACACGGCTAGGTTTTTTTGTTTGTGTATGCATTAAGTGTCTGAGGTCGGATCTGAACTCAGGTCCTTCTGACTCTAGGGCTGACGCTCTACTCACTGTGCCACCTAGCCTCCCCAATTCAAATATTTTTCAGTGTTGTTTTCCTTTACCTTATTACTGTCATTACGTAGGTTGCTTTCTTGCTTCTAAAGTTCTCTTCACTCTGTTAGTTGATAACTTAAGTTTTCTTAAGTTTCTCTGAATTCTTTAATTTTGTCATTGCTTTTTTTTTTTTTTTTGAAAGCAATTGGGGTTAAGTAACTTGCTCAAGGTTACACGGCTAGTCATTATTTATGTGTGGGTGCTCGTTTTCTAAGGCCGGATCTGATCTTGGGTCATCCAAACTCCGAGGCCGGCACTCTTACTCACTGCGCCACCTAGCCGCCCCTTTTAGGGCAATTGGGGTTAAGTAACTTGCCCAAGGTTACACGGCTAGGTTTTTCTGTTTGTGTGGATTAAGTGTCGGAGGCTGGCTCCGAACTCAGGTCCTTCTGATTCCAGGGCCGGCGCTCTATTCACTGCGCCACCTAGCCGCCCCAGTTTTGTCATTTCTAATGGTACAGCAATATTCTACTACATTCATATGCCTTCACTTGTTTAGCCATTCCTCTAGTTGATGGAAATCCATTGTTTCCAGTGCTTTGCCTCTGCTATAACTTTGGTGTGTGTGTGTGTGTGTGTGTGTGTGTGTGTGTGTGTGTGTGTGTGTGTGTGTCCCTCTCCTGTGACTTTCTTCCCAAGAAAGACTTTCCATTCCAATAGGTGAGAGTTTTGATGTTTTATCTCATCCAGGGGTATTTGCATTTTAAAAGAAATTCCTGAAGATAAGTTAGCTACATAGCCCAAAGGAATGAACAGTTAACAGTGACATTTCAGGAAATGGGGGAAGATATTTTGTAAGTGGAAAAGACACACTTTAATTTGGAGCAAAGATTCAATGAGTCAACTTTGCTCCCTGTGTGGGGTATGGAGACCCTATCCCACATTGACTACTCGGAGACATGTCAAGGTGAAAGCAGGAAGTTTTATTGAATCTCTGGAGAAGCAGGCAGTCCCATCACTGAGAAGTCCAGAGAGAGGAGGCCGACATACAGAAGCCAAAGCTGGGTTATATAGCCGAAAACCTCATGAAAACCACAACCCTCCCCTTCCTCATGTAATGTTTTAAATTGATTGGTTGTTCTGTTAGCATTCTTTATTTGGCAGGCGGGGTGACATGGGGATTTCCAGAGTTTCATTTTCCCCAAGGCCACCTGACTTCTGGTAGCTAGAAACTGAGGCCTAAAGGCTTCTAGTACTTTAGCAAATAGTCCACTTGAGAAACCACACTCCCTTTCCATGGTTTCCAGTTCTCACTGGCAATGATTTGGGTTCCTCCTTCTAAGCCCCACTCTGCTAGTGAGTGCCTTCTTTGGCCTATGCCAGATTAGAAAGCAGCTCATAGTAAAAAGAAGGCTGAATTTGGAAACAGCAGACCTGGCTTTCAATCTACCACTTACTACCAGTATAACATTGGCAAGGGACTTGATCTGTGTCAACTTCTGTTTCCTCATTTGTAAAATGAAGGTGTTAGATTAAATGACTTCCAAGGTGTTCTCTGTCTCTACATCTGTGATACTACAACAAGGTGATCTCAGAAGTCCTTTTTACCTCTAAATTCTGTGATGAAATTCTGAAGACAGAGCGTATGAAACAGAGGAAGGAACGCTAAATCAGAAGTTAGAGGGCTTGGATTTAGATCCTGAATCTAATCCCTTGTTACTCTATGACCTTGGATGAGCTACTTTCCTTTTCTGAACCTCAATTTCCTCATCTGTAAAACTTGGGTAAGGGAGGTTAAACTACATGACCTTATGGCTATATATCTATGACTCTTATTCATATAACTTTTAGCATTAGGAGCCACCAGGAGTGCCTCATTCAATCTGAGTTCTGACATCAAAACAGATTAGACTACTTGGAGTAGGTTCAGAAATACCTGAGTCAGGTAAATGGCCTTATTATAACAGAGAAAGTGGAGGCTCTTTTTTCCTTGGAGGACAATTAAAAACAGACTGGCCAAAATACAAGAGAAGGGAAAAGTAAGCAAAGGGTGGTTCTCCTGTTTAGGAATAGCTTCACATTTTCTAATCTCTTTTCTCAAGAAGTTCCCACATTGACCACAGTCCCACAGATGGCTCTATAATAGAGGTTGTGGATGCCAAAGAGTGGATGCCATCACCTTATGTTCCTCAAAGTTAGATCACAGAACTGAACCCTGGAAAGTGTTATCTCACTTCAAATAATGAGTTATCTCATAGATGAGGATGCTCCTCCCAGGGACAACTCTTCCTCACTTTCTCATTCCAACCTACTTTTTTCCTCTTATTCAATTATGGGCCCAGTTTGCCATTCATATACAATTCCTGTTGTGAGTTAGTACTGAGGGACCAACTCATTGGATTGCCTACCTAACTTCATATCATATTTCCGAAGAGAAGCAATCTTCATCTGTTTTTTTTTTTCCCTTGTGTGGATTATTAGATGACTTTCTTTTGAGTGGTCATGGGTCTTGGTGAGGTATCTTTGGGGGCTTCTACGCTTCAATACAATCATCACAATGTCTTCCTCAAGTAGGAACGTCTAAAGGCTCTCACCATCTACTAGGAATTCCTCTTCCATTTTTATTCTTCCCTTCACCTTCACATTCCTTGCAGGTGTTCACCCAGGCAATCTTATTGTCTATCTACCAAAGCTGTCCTGCTCTCTTCCCTCCCAACCCTTGGGACTTTGGAATTAATTGTATGTATACCATCACAATTCATGTCTACTGTCCCTAGAGAAATCTATCTACTCATCTTTGGGACTCCTGCTCTAGGACCCAGCTTTCTTGGGTGATGACTGAGTGCAAACTCTCCATCCCATTCCACTGTATCTAGCTGGTTCCAGGCCCTACACAGTATTTCACTATCATCGCCTTTCCAAATGTCCATCCAGGCCATCTTGCTACCTTCCTATGACCATGTTCTCTTCATCCAGCCTCCAACCTTCTACTTCTTTCCTCGAACATAACAATTAATTACATATCATTTACTGCCCTCACTGTGACCTTTCAGAACCAAAGAAAGGATTCCAAGCCATTATCTTCTTACATATGTTGTCTTCATTAGAATGTAAGTTTCTTAAAGGTAGGGACTCCTTGTCTTTTTGTGTTGATTGCTATCTCTGGCACTTAGCAAAGTCTATTTTCATTCTGGCACATGGTAAGCACTTGACAAAAGGTTTTTTTTTAAAATCCAGTCAGCATTTTTTTTTCTTTTGTCTAGAACCCCTATCTTCCTGCTTAATGCCTTTGATACTGATATCAGACAATGATTGAACAAAATTGTCTCTGTGGTTGCAACTATTCAAATCATCAATCAACAAACGGTTATCAAATGTCACTATGTACCTGCTACTGTGCTAAGCTCTGGGAACATAAAGAAAGAAAAAAACGCCTCCCCTCAGGGGCTTGTATTCTAAGGAGAAGACAATATGTACATAAAAGAGGTAAATAGAAGATACGTATCTTATATGAATTGGAGAAGGCATTACTATTAAGGAATCTTTTTCTGACTTCAACATACACATTGGGAGACACTTTGTTAGAAGAGAACCCTTCTTTGGTTTAACCAGGTGGTTCAGGGAATAGAATGCTGATGAGTTAAATTTGACCTCGCATACTAGCTATGTGCCCTTGAGCAAGTCACTTGACTTCTACTTGCCTCAGTTTTTTCAACTATAAAATGCTGATGATAATAATAGCACCTACTTCTCAGGGTTGTTGTGAGAATACAATGAGGCAATATTTGTAAAAAGCACTCAACACAATTCCTGGCACATAGTAGGCTCTATATAAATGTTTACTCCCATCAGATTGTGTTTTGTCTAACTAAAATAAACAAACAAGCACCATGACCTAAAAAAAATGGTCTGAGCAGAAAATTATTTGTGAAAGCCAACCTGCGTTCTTATTTTCCCATAAAGTTTTCTTTGTCAAGGTCATTTTCAGAAGGATTTTTATAGAGGTGAGAAAGTAGGCACAGGGGTTAAGAGCTACAGATATGCACTCACTTTTTAGGGTAATAATATCATTTTTTTTCAAATCACATCATTTTTTGCAAGTTATTTCATATCTCTTTGTAGCAGCAAGCACCCCAACATCCCCAAGGTGACTGCCAACACAGGTTCTTAGATCTGCTTTTCTTTTTTTTTTTTATATTTGAAACATTTAATGTTAAGTCCTCGAATTTCAGATCCATTTCCTTCCTCCCTTGTCACCCATTCCCTCTTGGGAGATAAGTAATTCAGTATATGTTATACATGTCTGGCTATGCAAAACATTATCATAGTAGATATATTGTACAAGGCTGCTTATAATTCCCTCCCACTCATCCCACCCCCCACCTGGTCCATTCCCTACATGATCCTGTCCCTCTTCTATAGTGGGTACTTCCAACCTCCCCTCCCCCAAAGGATGCCCTCCCATCCATCATCCCTCCTCTCATCCCCTTTCCCCCTATTCTGCTGCAGGTTGAGATATCCCATTTAGTATGTATGTCATTCTCTCCCTGAACCAAATTCAATGAGAATGTGGTTTGCCTTTTTTGCCTTCCTATTCTCCCCCTCCCTTGCAACCACTTCCCCTTGCTTCTTCTACATGAGATAGTTTACCCTACCCTGTCTCTCCCCATCTCCTCTTGCCACTTTCCTCTCTCACCTCATATTTTCATCCCTTGAGTATTCTCCCTTCCCAACAAATTCAACCTATGCCCTCTATCCATATATAACTGTAACCATATACAATATATTCATATAACCACACCCCCTTCTTCCATTATTTTCATAGTGAGAAAGATATCATCAGTCACAGTTATTGCTTTTCCATATAGGAATGTAAATAGTTCAACTTTGATAAGTTCCTTTTGATTTCTTTTCCTGATTACCTTCTCAGGCATCTCTTCCTTCTTGTGTCTGGATGTCAAATTTTCTATTCAATTCTGGTTTTTTCCTCAAGAATGCTTGAAAGTCCTCTATTCCACTGAATGACCATATTTTCCCCTGAAACAAAATACTCAGTTTTGCTGGGTAGGTGACCCTTAGGTTCATTCCCAGTTCTTTTGCCATCTGGAATATCATAGTCCATGCCCTTCAATCCCTCAGTGTAGAAGCTGCCAGGTCCTGGGCTATTCTGATTGTGTTTCCACAATATTGAAATTGTTTCTTCCTGGCTGCTTGTAGTATTTTCTCCTTGATCTGGGGATTCTGGAACCTGGCTATAATATTCCTGGGAGTTTTCTTTTTAGGATCTTTTTCAGGAGGTGATCTGTGGATTCTTTCAGCCTCTATTTTGCCCTCTGGATCTAAAACATCAGGGCAGTTTTCCTTGAGAATTTCTTGAAGGGTGATTTCTAGGTTCTTTCTTTGATCATGGCTTTCAGGTAATCCAATAATTTTTAGATTGTCTCTCCTGGATCTATTTTCCAGGTCAGTGGTTTTTCCCATGAGATATTTCACATTGCCTTCTAATCTTTCATTTGTTTGGATCTGCTTAACAGCATCTTGATTCCTCATAAAGTCATTAGCTTCCATTTGCTCCAGTCTAACTCTGAAGGAATGAATTTCCTCAGTGAATTTTTGAGATTCTTTTTCCATCTGACAAATTTGACTTTTTAAGGCATTCTTCTCCTCATTGCCCTTTTGGGCCTCCTTTGCCATTTGAGTTAGTCTATTTTTTTTTAAAGCAATTGGGGTTAAGTAACTTGCTCAAGGTTACATGGCTAGTCATTATTTATGCATGGGTGCTCATTTTCTGAGGCCGGATCTGATCTCAGGTCATCCCAACTCCGAGGCCGGCGCTCTTACTCACTGCGCCACCTAGCCGCCCCTTTAGGGCAATTGGGGTTAAGTAACTTGCCCAAGGTTACACGGCTGGGTTTTTGTTTGTGTGGATTAAGTGTCGGAGGCCGGCTCCGAACTCAGGTCCTTCTGATTCCAGGGCCGGCGCTCTATTCACTGCGCCACCTAGCCGCCCCTAGTCTATTTTTTAAGGTGTTGTTTTCCTCAGTCAGGCTGTTGACCCTCATTTCATACTTTTCCTGCATCCTTCTCATTTCTCTTTCCAATTTTCCTCCACTTCTCTTATTTGATTTTTAAAGTCCTTCTTAAAGTCCTCTATGGCCTGCAACCCGCTCATGTTTTCCCCTGGGGCTTTTGGAGCAGGACTTCTGACCTCACAGTCCTTTTCCCTCTCTATGCCCCCAAAATAGAAGTCTAGGGTTGCATTTTTCTGTTTCCTTTGCCTTGGCATGTTGCCCCTTAATTGCTTGACTTTTGGGCTTGTTGCCACACTATGGCTTTAAGGCCAGATAGAGAATTTTTGTCCCGAACGTGTGGGGGGCAACTTCCGTTTCTGGCAAGCTGTAAACCCACCCACGACTTCCACCCTAGATCACAATCCAGATCCAGGGAGGTTAAAGCAAGAGCGATTACCCCCCAAGACTGATGGCTGGATCTCCCTACAATTAATTCGCAGGCCAGGAGCTGGAGCTGCCTCTGAAAACTACAAAATGGCGTGCCTCCTCAGCGGCTTCTAGCCCCCAGGGGAGGGAGCCAACGCATTCCCCAAATACAGGTCCCAAAGTCCATAGGACACTAACCTCTTACTTTGTCCTAGGCATGTCTATGTTGATAATTCTGGAGTCGCCACAGCTGCTGGTGTTCTGGGGTTCCTCCAGCCAGCTGCTGGCCCTGCTGCCCTGGGGCTAAAACCTCGGCTCATGTGGACTTGGGCTCGGCTCGGCTCTTGCGCTCTGCGTGCTGCCAGGTCCCAGACCGCTGCGCTGGTCCTTCCTGCAGGGCTGCTGGGCTGTCCTCAGCTGGAGGTTAGCTTCTCTGTGTTGTTCTGTGGGTGCTGGGGCTCCAGAAGTTGTTCAGAGTCCCCTTTTACATAGTTTGGGGGGAATCTGGGGGCAGAGTGGCTTGGATGAGCTGGTTCTACTCCGCCATCTTGGCTCCTTAGATCTGCTTTTCTAAAGGAAAGCAACTGAAAATGGGTTAACAATCTTACTTTAATCAGTCAAACATATCATTTACCTAGTTCAGGGGGAAAAGGTCAGCACCCTGAACTTCAAAGTATACAGACAGAACTTACCAAACAGAAAAACAAACAGATCAAGAAGACAGGCTTCCAAACTACCCAACCATTACATCAATACCACATCACAGTTACCAGAGAGGGAAGCCTCAACTTCTGGGTTTTCAAAGCTGGGGGGCTCTCAATGGCTGCCCAGAGTCTCATCTGGTCAAATCACACAACACTTCTCAAAGTGAGCCCCAAAGCAAAGCCTCACTTCAGTGATTATGTAGCCTTCTCCTGGATCAGATAATGTAACCACCCTCTTCACCCACTGCCCAATCACACAGCATCAAGGCATAGGCATTCCTGAAGACCAAGCCTCCTGCCACAGGCTCCATGTGACCACATTCAGCCTATTAGGAGGCAGAGTATATTTTCAAATCAAGGAAGGTTCTCAGAATCTCTTAAGCCTATCAAAGGGCCTAGGAGCAGGGAAGATATTTAAATTTGCATTTCCATTACACTCTTCCTCTTTTATGTATTTTAAAAATTGTCAAAAAAAAAAAAAACAAAACCAACTGTGCCTCCCCCCCCAACACAGTTTTATTTCTGAATAGAACTTTTTTCACTGAATCTAATTTTTATTTGTACATGGAACTCCTGATGAAGAAACTCCCTATATTATTATAGATCAGTATCAGTACCATGTGCAATTCATGGTCTTAGAGAATTGCTTGCATATAATAGTAACATTAATAAGAAGTCAAATCAATGAACATTTATTAAGTTTAGTCAATGTGCCAGTCACTGTACTAAGAACTGAGGATACAAAGAAAGGCAGAAAATGGCACTTGCTCTCAACAAACTCACAAGCTAATGGGGGAGATGACTTGAAAACAGTTATGCACAAACAAGATATATACAGTATTGGGATTAACCTCAGAGAAAAGCCACTCAGACAAAGTAGTCCTCTTGGAGAAGGTGGGAGACCTGTTGGAGACCTAAAGGAAGCCAAGGGAGCCAGGAGGAAGAGATAAAGAGGGAGAGAGATCTAACCATTGGGTACAGTAAGAAAATACTAGGAGCTGGTAGACGAGAATGTACCAGGGACAACCAGGAGGCTATCCATACATTACAGAGTGTGTTAAGGGGAGTAAAGTGTAAGAAAACTGGAAAAGTAGGAAGGCATTTCACATTATGTACTCTGTATATAAGTTAAATAAGTAAGGTAACAATATACAATTGTTTCATGTTCAGTTCTAACTGTTGCTTCTTGATCTGCGTACGGGTTCCTCAGGAGACAAGTAAGATAATCTGGCACTCCCAGTCCTTTGAGAACTTGCTACATTTTGTTGTAATCCAGACAGTCAAAAACGTTAGTATAGTTAATGAAGCAGAAGTAGATGTTTTTTTCTGGAACTACCTTGCTTTCTCCATAATCCAGTACATGTTGGCAATTTGGTCTCTAGCTCTGCCTCTTTGAAAACCAGCCTGCTCTTCTGATAATCCTCTGTTCATATGTTGCTGAAGTCTAACTTGCAGAATTTTAAGCATAACTTTGCTGGCATTTGAAATAAGTATAATTGTTTGGCAATTTGAATATTCTTTGGCATTGCCCTTCTTAAGGACTGCGATGTAAACTGATCTTTTCCAATCCATTGTTCACTGTTGAGTTTTCCAAATTTGCTGAGTGTAGCACATTAGGAAGAATAATTTGATGGATAAGTGAATAATAGAATGGACGTGGGGAGAGATTTAAGGTGGAGAAACCAACCCGTAGGCTATTGCAATAGTGCAGGTATGAGGTAATGTTTCCTAGACCAAGATGGTGGCAGAATGAAGAAGAGTGGAAAACAATTATGTAGGGTTTTAAGGTTTGCAGAGCAGCTTAGATACATTACCTTATTTGATCCTCACAGACCTGTGAGATAAGTGCCATTATCTCCTTTTTACTGATGATGGCAACTGAGGTTTAAAGAGGTTAAAGGTCACACTTCTATTAACTGTCTGAGATGGGATTAAAACCCGGGTCTTCCTGATTGATTTTAAGTACTACCTTCTAATTACTACACCATGCTGTCTTTGTATGACATTCCTGATGTGGTCCAGATTTTTGACATGATTTCTGTTTCTACTCCCTCCCTCCCATAGCATACTGCAGAGTGCTGTGTTAAGTTTAAATATTCTACTTCATTAGTGATGTAAATAGATTACTGTACCCTCACAGGCAGATCTGTCCATTTTTTTTGTCTACTTGTTAACCTTCTAGTTTCATCTACAAATATTTTTGAAAGGAAATAGTTTAGTTTTCTTACTAAACTTTATGTAAACCTTGCTTTTCTCTGTTTTATGCGATGGTATTGCTCATTTCCTTTGAACTGGTCAATAGACAGAAATAATTTTTTAGAACCTACTATGTGCTAAGTGTTAGAGATACAAATATAAATATGACACATCCTATTTTCAAGGAATTTTAGTACAGGTCATAAAGCATTAGATGTGGAAGTGACTGTGGAAATAGTTTAACCCACTCCCCTTACTTTATGGATGAGAAACTTTAGGTATAGAGAAATGATGCAGTTTGTTAAATGTAAAACAGGTGGTGTCAAAGTGAATAGAGCACCGGCCCTGGACTCAGGAGGACCTGAGTTGAAATCCGGCCTCAGACACTTGATATACTTACTAGCTGAGTGACCTTGGGCAAGTCACTTAACCCCAATTGCCTTGCTGTAATGGGAATCTGAAGATCTTCCCTGCCCCTAGGCCCTTTGATAGGCTTAAGTGACTCTGAGAACCTTCCCTGATTTGAAAATATACTCTGGCCCCTAGCAGGCTGAATGTGGTCTCATGGAGACTGTGGTGGGAAGCTTGTTTTTCAGGAACACCTACACCTTGTTACTTTGTGATTGAGCAGTGGGTCAAGAGGGTTGTGACATTCTCTGACCCAGGAGAAGGCTATACATACCCAGATATGAGGTTTTGCTGTGGGACTCACTTTGGGAAGAGTTGTGTGATTTGGCCAGATGAGACTCTGGGCAGCCTTTGAGCCCCCCAGCTCTGAAAACCCAGATGTTCGTGTTTCCCTCTTTGGTAACTAACTAGGTATGGATATAATGGTCAGACAGCTGGAAGTCCTGTCTGCTGAATTGTATTATTTTCTGTTGTAACTTCTGTTTGTATTCTCTGAAGTTCAGGATGCTGACTTTTCCCCCTGAACTAGGTAAATGATATATGTTTGATTGATTAAAGTAAGATTGTTAACCCATTTTGAGTGGCTCTCCTTTAGAAAAGCAGATCTAAGAACATGTGCTAGCAGCCATCTTGGGTATGCTAGAGTGCTTGCTGCTATACTTGCCTTCCCCCCTCCAAAAAATAAAAACAAAACAAAGCAAATAAATGTAAAACAGGTCAGATAATCCTGACTTCTACCAGTAGTATTCTTTTTAAAATGTTTTATTTATTTTATTTTTAAATACAACTAGCATTTCTGTAATGTAGTATAATAAAAAGAAGATTAACATGAAATTACAAATCTGTTACATACAACTTATTTCTTTCAAATGTGTAATAAAGTTATCGTGTACTTTTTCTCCCTTTTCTTCCCTCCCCCACCCTAGAGATGGTTACTATTGGACTTAAATATATATATATATATATATATATATATATATATATATACTCATTCTACATATACTTCTTTTTATCAGTTCTTTCTCTGGACACAGATAGTATCTCCCTTCATAGGTCCTTTGAAGTTAATTTGGTTACTTTTAATAGTCAAAGTGAATAAATATTCACTCATAGTTGTTCTTAAAACAATATTGCTGTTACTGAAGATAATGTTCTCTTAGTTCTGTCCAATTTGCTCTTCATTATTTCATGCAAGTCTATCCAAGTTTTTCTAAGATCATTAAGCTTATCATTTGTTACAATGCGATAGTATTCTATCACGATCATATACCATAAACTTGTTCAGCCATTCTTTAATTGACAAGCATCCCCACAATTTCCAGTTCTTTGCCACCAATTCTTAGTGATTTCTGCTTTCTCAAATGATCATGCTTTTGCTTACCTGAATAAGAATCGTATTCCCTCAGTAGAATGTGTGCTCCTTGAGGACAAGAATGAGTTTATTTCTATCTTTATATCCTCAAGCCTGATTCACAGTGCCTATCACATAGTAGATTTCAATACATGTCTGCTGGACTGATGCAAATTATCTACAGGACAGTTCTAGGTCCTGATTCTCCCACATTTCTCAAATCACTTTTGAAAGGGGTATCAAAGAGGCAACTTCTTTGAATTTTCATTATATTTTTAAAGGGTTGATCCCTCCTCCTCTCCTACCCACTAATTTTGGCAAGGTGAGCACCTTATTTATCTTACGTGTTGGATATAACTGCAGGTAACTGCTAGTCACACATTAACTTTATCAGATATTGCTATAAGTCAACCTGGTAAGAGAAGTTGCCTGTTTAAAATGACAGTGGTTTCTCTAAGTAAATAATGGAGATTTAGAGGAACAGATATCTTTTCCCTAGAAACTGATGAGGTCCTTTGAAACTAATGGCATTGACTCTGGCTTAAATTCTTTTTTAAAAAAATTAATTAATTAATTTAAAATTTTCAACATTCATTTCCACAAGATTTTGAGTTACAAATTTTCTCCCTGTCTCTCCTCTACCCCCATCCCAAGATGGCAAGCCTACTGAATAACCCTTCCCCCAATCTGCCCTCTCTTGTATCCCTCCCCATGCCCTCCCCTACTTTCTTGTAGGGCAAGATGGATTTTTATACCCTATTGCCTGTATATCTTATTTCCTGGTTGCATGTAAAAACATGGTTTTAACATTTGTTTTGAAAACTTTGAGTTTCTGGCTTAAATTCTTTTACCTAGAGTCACTAGTATTACAAATGGAGGGAAGATAAAGCTGGCCACACACAGAGAAAGGAGAGAGGAAGGAAGGAGAATATTGTAGTCAGGAAGACCTGGGTTCAGATTTTGCTTCTGATATTCAGTTCAATTAATCAAGTATTTATTAAGCATCTATTGTGTGTGCCAGGTACTGTGCTAGGCATTGGAGACAAAAAGAGAAAAATGAAATAATCTCTACCCCTCAAGGAGCTTACATTTAATCTGAGGGGAAGCATTTGCCCTGTGCAAGTCATTTAGTCTCTCTGTGTTAGGAAACTCCCTAATTACGTGGAGAATAATCACTCTCTGTGAGGGTAGAGGAAATTCCCACACCAGTTGTACCTCCATAGCTGATGAAATCAATGATGCAGCTCCAAACTAGTGAAATTCTTTTGTTTTTTGTATTTCCAAAGTTTCATTTTTTTTAAATTTGGAAAAAAAAAGAAAGGCCAATCTCCAAACCACAGAGATCATTTCCTGGGAAAAAGTGAGGTGTTTTCTTTTAAAGTTGATCTATTTATTTTTGTTTGGGGTGTTGGGTTGCTTTGTATGGTTTCTGGAGAGTGGGTTCAGATTATTCCATGACTGCCTCTACTGTGACTAGGTGTATTTCAAGATAAACAAGTCAGCAGCCACTTTTATGCATTCTGAACACACACGTTGTCATAGAGGACACTGTGTGAATGTGAAAAATGGGCCGCACTACCATCCTATTCGATGCCACATTTCATAGATGCTGGTCTTTTCCCCAGAAGAAAATAGTGTTGCTTTGTTGATCAATATCTGTTAGGATTATGTTGGGAAAATGTTTTGGAACATTAAATCATCTACACGCTTGGACTGCTGAATATGATGCCGTATGAAGCAATAGGGCTAAAGAAAGGCTTCTTTATGATGGCATATGGCAAATCTCTCTAATGAGAGGCCATTTACTGCCCAAGCCTCCAACATGTGGTAGTTGACAGCAGGTGTCTGGAGAAAATCCTGCAAACATTTTGAAGTGTACTATTACTGGCAACCAGGAGAGAAAATCTTAAATTCTGAATGTCCAGGCTTGAGCCAGGAAGGAGAATAAAATGCAAAATAATAAGGAAAGAGAAAAATCCACCTCTCCAGCTTGTTTCTACATTAAAGAAATATATAAAGCGCTCCTTCGGAGACTACTAAACATGACATATTGCCTTCATGGCAGAGAAAGGGCTTATTGTGCTCCTGCCACCAACTTACCAAGGGCTCCCTTCTCAGGAGAAAATGGATGCAAATAACTGGGTTGGCTCACATGGTGCCGATTTTAATTAAACCACATGAAGCTGGGCTGCAAAAGCTAGAAATGCTGAATGTAGATTTCATTCATTCATTGATCAAACATATATTAAGTACTAAGGTCCTGAGAGACATATTAAGAATAAGCACATGGTTCCTTGTCCTCCTAGAGTTTAAAATCTAGTATATGTCTACAAATAAGTAAATAAACATTTTGGGGGGGAGATAGTCATTTGGATGTATTTCATGCAAAATATCTGAATCTTATGTTTAATATTTAATGATAGGACTCTCATACTGAAGTCATGCATAGGGCCAGAATAACTCAGAAGGTAACTTAATATTTGTATTTTTACTTTAAAAACTGAAAAGAAGGGGAGATGTTTTGGTTCTATTTGAACTGATGGTATATCATTGTGAGACTCAGATTAACCTTCTTGAGAAAGACTATTTAACCTTAAGAGAGTGAGGATTGAACTTGTACATTCAGAAAGTGGTACCTTCCATTCTTCCTTTCCAGGGCTCACTCAGTTTTCCCAAGGACACTGGGTGGCCAGTACTATATGAGGAGTAGCAAATTCAGGAATGAAAGGTGGGCAAATCTGGCAGGGGATGTTTTGAATTATATTCCTTATGTTGAAGATTCCACTATGTCTCAGAAGGGAATGAGAACCAAAAAGAGAGAAAATGAAACTCCCAATACCTATAACTGTCACTAGGATTTTCCATTTGGTCAATACTAAAAAAAAAAAATTGAAATTAGATTTCCTTTGACCATCCTTTGCTTAGGTCACTACTTATTATTTCTTTTCTGCTCTCTGTCACTGTCATTGTCTCTCTCTTTCTGTCTCTCTGTTTCTGTATTTGTGTCTCTCTGTCTCTATCTTTCTCTGTCTCTCAACAATTCCTTAGAAATAGCCTCTAATCTCCGTGTATTCAGGACAGTCAAGATTTTCTTCTAGGCTCTTCTAGTTTCTAGAATTGAGCCCTAGAGAGAGAGAGGACAAATTTTTCCTTGGAGAAATGTATTTCAATGTTGAAATTCTTTGACATTGGAAAACTGGGCAAGCTTACCTTGAAAATTGTGGAAAATCTATTTTTAAACAATCAAATACTTTTTTGGTTTTAAATTTAATTTTATAATTTTTTCAATTAAAATGATTTATTTTCCTCTTCTCTTGCTCTATTCTTCATTGAACAAAAATTATAAAAACAAAACTCTTAATAACTATCCACTATATAATCCAAGCAAACTCTCTAATTGAATACATCCAGAAAGGTATGTACATTTTAAGCCCATTATCTCTCTGGCAGAAGGTAAGTAGCAAGCTTCTTCAGTCCTCTGGGATCATTGCCCAGGATTGCGTTGATTAGAGTTCTAAAGTCTTTTCACATTAAAAAAAAATAAGATTGTTGTCACTGTATAAAATATTCTCCCAGTTCTATTCAACTTACTCTGCTTCAGTTCATACAGGTTTCCTCTGAAACCATCCATTTTGTCATTAAAGAATTGAATATTTCAAGGACCTGCGATTTCCATAGGGAGGCCTCATTGTCTCCGGATACAGATCACAGCCCCTGCAGAAGTTAGTAGATGGTCTTTAAGGATGGCCATTGTTGATGCATTTATTCACTTTGAAGATAATTGGACAAAACTTTTCCAAACCTGACTGGTGTAATGTTAATGGGACTTAAGATCTCCCCAGTTCATTGTAGGCCTCAGGTGGAGCCCATTAAGGGAAGCTTGCTTAGGCGAGGCTTGCTTGTAGGAAGGCTTTCACACCTTTTGCTAATTTCTAATTAGGTACTGAGTCAGTAGGATTGTGATGCCTTCTGGCTCTGAGAAATGTATATATATATTCTGAGTTGGTATTTTGCTTTGGGGGCTCACTTATAAGAAGAATCTGGTGATTCCCTGGTAGAGATTCTGAGTGACCTGAGAATGTTTCTGAATTCTGAGAATGAGACTTTGTGAATGTTTCTGAGTTCAGAGCCCCCTGACTGCTCAGAGGTAAAGGCTCTCTTGATTCAGGGATGTATGTAAAATGTATAGCAACATTGCTTTGATTCAGGCAGTCAGAGCCCTGTCTGTTGGTCTTTATTTCTCTGCTTGTATTTTCTCTGAAGTTCAGGGTGCTAACTTTTCCCCTGAGCTAGTGAATGCAATTAAAAAAAAAGATTGCTGATCTCTTATACAGCTGTCTTTTTTAGTAAAGCAGATCTAAGAATCCATGCTAGCAGCCTGGGGATGCCAGTGTGGGTGCCACTACAGCTGGGCAGTCCTCTGCCAATGGACTGTCAATCACAGGGTCTGTTCTTGAAGCCTTTCCAGCTCAGTAGATACACCAGTACTTGTTCTTTACTGGCACAGTACCAGAGAACTCAGGTTCACCTCTGTGTCCTGATGACATACTTTAGTAACACATTATCTTTTCGTAAAAGTTGAAATAAAATAATTTTAATAAAATTGAACATAGGATTGGTGTACTTTTTCTCTATTGTTCCAAGGCATTAATTTTCACTGATCTCAAATAAATGCATCACTACTCAAATCCAGGTAAGTTAATAGATAGAACAATTTTTTTTTTACAAATAACAGACTTTTAAAAGATGTTTTAGTAAAACCTCCTTTTATATCATGATCAGTTCCAAATAACCACTCCCCACAGAGAATCCTTATTTATGTAACCCCAGGAATTGCTACATTAAGTTTGAATCTAATAATGCAGCTGTAAAAGTCTCCAAGGTTGTAGTAATTCTGCCATTGGAAATAAAGTTATGAAAAATATGAATAGCATGTAATTATGCCCCTAGCTAGATCAGGAGGTCTCTAATAAGGGGCTAGGGAATTGGTATCTCAGTCCTGTGTTAGAAAATGTCATTTGCTCTTGTGTGGTTCCCTACTGCCTCATGACACTAACTAAGGGACACACAAAACATACCAGGATGGTATCAAATACAAGTATAGAGGAAAGCTATATGAACCAAAGTAGAGTAAGATGAATAGAACTGGGAGAACAATTTATACAATGACCACTATTTATGAAAAAGAAAATTAGATCATCAAATGTGGTCTTTGACAGAGTAAAAGGATATTGTCACATCCTTATTAAGTAAGACAGGGGGCTAGGGCAACCAGTTCCTCCATGTCTGTTTTCTCCACTGAGCAAATACCAGTGATTTAAAAAAATAGTCATATACCTCTCTGTCCATTTGGCATTCACCTCTCATGATCCCTTGTGGAGGCATGGGTTTGAAGAAAAGAAGTGTAGACACAGTGGTCACCAGGGGCTGCTGCTCCAAGTGTTAGGGGGGCCCCAGTCCTACCTCTTTGCATCATGTCCTCTCTCCTCTCCCTCTCAAGAGAAAAACACCCACTATAGGAGAATGGAAAGCTGCCAGTCCAGTCCTGATCTTGGTTAGTTTCCTGTCTTCCTACACTGGGAAGAACCGCAATTCCCAAGGGACTTCAGTCCCTTTGTAGGCACTCTGCCCAACTCAAGGCCTGTTACAACCATAACAAAGAAAAATATTTGAGCAAAACCAGTTGCCATAGTGGCCAAATCTGGTCATTTGTGGCATTCCCCTTCTCTACAAAAAAAGAGGAAAGTATATTTCATTATCAGTCCTTTGGAACCAAAGTTGGTGACAGATTTTGGGGGGACCTAAGTCTGATGGACAAATACTTTAACATATAATGACTTCCAATAGTTGAAAATTATTCAAGGAATACACAAAATAAACCTTGGTAAAACTGATGTAACAAAAAAGGGAAATCTAAAAATGTTTTTCTCTGTTACATGACTGACCTGCTTCTGTCCTTCCTAGTTCTATACAGATCATCTTGTCCTTTCTATAATCTCTTTTTTAATGATCTCATTAGTCTTCATGGGTTAAATGATCATTCCTAGGCAGATGAAAACAAAAATCTGTATCTCTATCCCTAATCTTTCTCTTGGACTCCAGTCTTGCATTACCAATGGTCTACTAGATATCTTCATTTAGATGTACTATAGGCATTTGCGGTAGACTGAGTCTGACTCAAGCTGGTTCCATGGTAGTTTAGTTATGATACTAGAAAAAAATGAGACATTCCTAGTTATTTAATAGTTTAAAAATAGATTTAATTATCCTTAGCATAGAAGGTTATTCAACAAACTTACTTGCTTCCATAGGGAACTAAATCTGGTAATCAAGGAAGGATGTGGTGCCTTGGGCAGAAGTTGGCATCTCCAAGTCTGAAGGCCACAGCTCTACGTTGATAGGCTTTTTTATGCCTCTAATGAATAAGAAGTCATGCTGATATGGCCTGAGGCCACCAAGAAACTATATTAATAACTGGATGGCTTAAGCCTTAGCTCTAGGGGTCAATCTAGTCCTGGGGACAATGTCTTTGTCTTTTAGGAATTGAACTAGGCTAATCTACATGGCAGGGTATGAGAAGAAACCCTAGTCTGTTGACGCATCTCAGAAATATATCCAAAATGGAATTCATTGTATTTTCCCCTAAACCTTTTCCTTTTTCTATTGAAAATTGACTTCCGTGTTTCTACTGAGGGTATAACTGTCATCTGCATTTATCACCTTAGAATCATTCCTCACCTCTTCTTCCTCCCTCAGTGTCTATAACCAACTGGTGGCCAAGTTTTATTGATTCTACTGTTACAACACTTTTCTTGGAATTCTCCTCTCAATTCACAAAGTTACCATGCGAGGTGAGGTTCTCATCACTTCATGAAATAAGACTATTGCAATTGACCCCTAATTGGTTTTCCTCCTTCTGCTTTTTTCCCCCTTTCTCCAATTCATCCTCCAAAGGGCTTCCTATTGACATTCCTAAGGCACCTATTTGACCAAACCCACTGCCATACTCAAAAATCTTCAGACTCTCCGTACTACTTCTAATATAAAATATATGCTCCTCACCCTCACTTTTCTGAAGCCCTCCACGATATAGCTCTCACCTGCCTTTTTAGGCTTGTTTCTTATTTCTTCTCTCATTTACTTGACAAAACATTTAACTGACCTACAAGCTTTAGACAACATTCTGCCTCACCTTTACTTCTTCCTCTTGTAATTATTGACTTTCTTCAAAACATCGCTCCAGTCTCACCTTCCACATGGGACTTTCCTGATCTCTTCTGCGGATGTCTCTCTCCTCTTCCATTGATTAGAGTTGTCTTGAAATTACCCTCCATATATTTTGAATCGACTTATCTATGTACATATTGTATCTTTCCCCCTCCTCCACAATAAAATGCAACTAAGGGCATGGACTGGTTTTACTTGTCCTTTGTAACACTCATAGTGCCTTTGCACAGCCATCCCATAATACATGTTTGGTGAATTTTAGTAATTCAAAGATGAAGATCGGATGGCAACAAAGAATTATTGTATTGTCCTGGTGTTCAGTGGAATATACACCCATATATGACTATATAGGAAGGCATGTGAGGACTTCCCCCTGGTGGAAGGGTGGATGAAAACAATTTATTCCAATGTCCATGAAACACACCCTGTAGAGCGCTTAGATCTTGGTCAGACATTGAAGATGCTCAGGTCATCCACTGTATCCTGGGTCATCACCAGTTGCCTTGACTTTAGTCTTGGTACTGGACTTCAATAATTCTGGGAGAGTAAGGCTGTCAACTTTGAGTGACTCTGCCTCACTTAAGTCCAATTCACTAGAGGGACACTTTG
This sequence comes from Gymnobelideus leadbeateri, assembly GCA_011680675.1. NCBI lineage: Eukaryota > Metazoa > Chordata > Mammalia > Diprotodontia > Petauridae > Gymnobelideus > Gymnobelideus leadbeateri. The sequence continues at coordinate 810,560 of WOXC01006312.1, read as the reverse complement.
AAAATGAAGGACAAACAACCTGAACAGATAGAAAGTGGTAAAATGAAGAGCTGACCTGTCTTAAAGATAGGAAGACTCCACTGAAGTTCTTCCTCTGGCATATACCAACTGGGTGATCCTCAGACAATTGCTTAACTTCCTAGTGGCCCAGGAACCTCTTGGAGACCATGGGTTTCAGAGGAGTTGTCTATTAGTGTGGCGGACAGAGGAAACTGAGCAGCTCCTTACATTGATGAAATCTTGAGTCTGTACCAAAAAGAAATTAAATTAAATTAAAAACATTATATATGTATATGTATATATTTAAAACTCCTAGAAAAAATATAGATGGAAGAATATCCATTTCAAACAGTTTATATAGTTTGGCAAATACAGCCTTTTTTTTTTTATTCCAAATCCATCTTTCACTCTGTTCTGTGGTTTAGACAGCTGATTCTTTTGACAATTCTTAAGTAATCCACCAAGCTCCCCAGTGGAATCCACTTCACACATGATCATCTACATTTGCATATGACCGAGACGGAAATTTCTGGCAAGAGTAGAAGTGTTCATGGCGGCCTTGTGTGTTTTCTAAAAACAAACAAATAGAAGAAATGAGGTCTCGGGTCTTGGTTCAAAGATTCCGGGCATCTCTGCATCATTTCAGTGGGCGTAGGTCAAAGGCTGCCTGTTTTGATAGTGTTTTTCAGAGGCAGAAAGGAATGATTTCCCCCCCAATGCTGAGTGAGAAAGAAAACTCACAGAGGCACTTTATGGTGAACCTTGCTCCAGCAGCAAGCCGTGGGGTGAGAGGTTGCTGTGGCAATGACCTGTATTACATAATGCCTCCCATCTGTCCACAGATGTGTGAGTTTGCTTAAATGTTTTATTAGGTTTTTATTACACTATAATATGGCTCTAGCCCTTCTGCTGTTGCCAGCTTGGTCACAAATTCTAAAATACCTAATCCTTTAGCTATTCAATATATACAGATATATACTTTCTGACAAGGGCCCCTGATACCAGTTGAGTATTGCTAAGATTCTATGGCTTCAGAGAATATTATTGGGAGGAGAACCTTGTTAGGTCTCTGATGATGATGATGATATGTGTCTGGTCCAGTGAAGTAACAAAGGCAGAGGAAGGGAGTCAGTCTTCTGTATTTTGTATTTTTTCCTCTGTCAGCTGACTTCTAAGTATGAGCAGCTCAGCAAACAGGAATAGGATACCATGGTTTGTGAAGTCTTCATTCTTTACTTTTTGAATCAGCAATGTTATGGAAACATTGGTGTTCTGAATCCATAATAATGGACTTAGGGCCATAACTAGCAATTTTGGCACCTGGGCCAAGCTTTACAAAATTTGTTCTCAACTTTTTAGCACAAATTTATTTGGGGGGTAGGGAGACATACTGGGGTACAAGACACTGTGGAGGGGAAGACAGAGACCATGGGACACCAGTCCTTGTGGGAGGGATTCCAGCATAGTGCAAGATGCTGCCAGGGAGGTTGCCTTCAGAGAGGGAGTGGAGCAAGATAGAGTCAGGCCAGGAAGCAGTTAACCCCAAGAATGTAGCTGTGGATAGAAACTGTGCCATTGTCTAGCTTCTTATTTTAATGAACTATTCTTGATAAATGGATACTGTGCTCCATGGTTTCTAAGGTATTGATGGAGTGTAAATGTCAACACCTATTAAATTTTGATGCCCTGGAACAATTCCCAATTACCTTGCACTGATTTTAGCTCTGGTTGGAATGGTTGGTATTGTATTTTTTTAAAATTTATTTCCACATTAGTGCAGATAAAACTCTTTTTTTGGTCCTGAGATGTTACCACCATTTTATAAATGATATGTGTAGTGGTAGAAATTAAGCTGTTATAACTCCTATGAGGCATGTTTCCATAGAAAGTGTCCCAGATTTAAAGTCAGAAGACCTGGGTTAAAATTCAGCCTCTGTTACTTATGAGATCTTGGGTCAATTAATTAAATTAATCTTTCTGGGTCTCAGTTTCCTCATATGTAAAATGAGGGAATTAGGCTAGGTGATATCCAAGCACTAAACCATATAAAACCCTAAATCTATGACCTCATGATTCTATTATTTTCAAGAGATTTGAATTTGAAACTCTCTGCTGATCTGTAGCTGTGCTACCAAATTTAAAATATTTTAAGCTTATAGAACTCATTTATTTCTATCTAAATTTCTGTTTCTCTCCAAAAACTTGTCAATCTGATTACATATTCACCTAAAGGAAGGGTTACATTATATACCTTAGGACCATGGGTTTGAAATCTCCTCCTAAAATCTCCCATAACAGACAGTGCAGAATTTTCCAGCTAGCTTCATTTCCTATCAACTGCTGTGCTTGATTTTTACTTCACAGAAACATTATGGCTCTGCATGTTGGGTACCCTCTAATGGTCCCACATGTTTTCAACTTCCTTTCCTGTGTTGCCTTCCTTCATTAGATTGTAAGCTTCTTGAGGGTAGGTATTGTCTTTAAAAAAAAAAATTGTGTCCCCAGTACTTAGCACAGTGTCTGACATGTAGTAGGCACTTAATAAATGTTTAATGACTATATCTAACCATTTGTCAAATATTGTCTTTTCTCCCTTCAAATTCCTCTACAAGTATCTTTATTTTCACACATACAGCTATCTGTCTAGCCTAACTCAGACCTTCAGTACTTCGGGCCTGGACTTTTGTAATGGCCTACAAATTATTTTCCTTGCCTGAAGTCCGAACTACTCCAATCCATCTTCTTCACAGATGCTACAGTAATTTTCCCAAAGTACAGGTCTTACTATGTCACTTACCCCTTTCCCAAACTCCACTCAATAAACTACAATAACTTCCTATTGACTTGAATACTATTTCATCTTTATAATGCTAGTAAAGTATTATTTATATATAATATATGTTATTAATTATTATTTATATATACTTAATATATATTATTATTATATTTGTTTTGTTTTCTGATAAGAGAGACCTTTGACCATGTTTGTGGTAAAATACCATATATATTAATATTATATATAAAATATATATAAAAGTATATATCAATAAACGTAAACATGGGGGGTGCTCAATTATTTTTTTTTTGGAAATACAAAAGCTCGGACGACACTCATCTAGAGAATGCTCTCAGATGAATGATATGAATTTTATCTTTGTCTGTTCCAATAACACAGCCCTAAATACTTAGGTTTGGTGTGGGTGGGAGTAGAACTTACAGAAGACTAACTTCATTTCAGTAGAATGTCCTATCTTTGAGGTCAGGAATTGTTTCTTTTTTATCTTTATGGGACCAGAATTAGCATAAACTAGGCATTTAATACTTGCACATTGGATTAAATTGAATTCCTTGACTTTAGCTCAGAAAGGCTTTTGATTTTTGAGATCTATTTTTGGCCTTCTACTGTCACTAGAAGTTTCTCTTCACTCACAGTCATGTAGGTAATTGTTTTGCTCAGACCCTGTGTGCGAAAGTAATATATTTTCAAGTTGTTTGTTCCAGTACAAAATGTGTTTCACATATATTGGATGTCAGGAAATAGTATCTTTCCATTTATATTTTAGCATGTGCTAAATTCATTGTGGTGTTGTCCTGTGATTCATTAGTTCATTTTTACTTAAAAGGAAAACAACAATAACTTGAAACATCCTGAAATAGCTGTTGTTTGGTGGACATGTCCCCAACTTTCCAGCTCTTATTCCATGATTAGCTGTGCCAAGGGCAGTCAAGGGGGTGGAGGGGTGAGGAGAGAAATGGTTTGCAGGTGCCATGGAAGCCTTGTGTTTCATTCCTATTTAGTAACTCGAGGAAGGGGAAATTCCACAAGGGAAGCCAGGCTTGATGCGTCCAAAGAAAGCAAGTAAGAACCTCAGACACTGAAAATAAAAGTATTTGGTTTTGTGAGAGGATGAGTCTGCATTTGGTCACTCAGCTGGAGATACAACACTGGGAAATTGTGACTACATCCAAGGGCAAGGAAAGACAAATAGATGAAGTTTCCAAATCCCTGTCTTACCAAATATCCACCAGAAGCAATTTATCCTCATCCTCTTAGAAGTATGGTCTAAGGAGGCTCAGAAGATCTGTTAGTTATAAACATAAAACAATCTTATTTCCTTCACATTTATTTGTATCTTCTTCATTTTCATGAATATAATTTGTACTCCCAATCTCTTAATCAACAATAGTGCCTATTGTTACAGATAAAGGCTTTCAGTCTTCCAGGGAAGGGTATTGTTCTGAAGGGCTTGGGGAGGAACAGAAAGAAATGAGACAGTCATTAAGGTACAATGAACAGCTTTGTTCATTTATTAACCCAAACTTAATTTACCTGCACGAAATTCTATTAGGTTACTTTTCTTGAAAACCTTAAACTCGTGTGAGGTACTCACTAAGATCACTGTCATTTTTAGTATAAAATAGTATTACTTTATAATAGATACATATCATAAATATAATCATAAATAATTATTAGTGTGAAATTATATTAATTTAGTATAAATGTTAATATTATTAATTTTGTGTAGCTGGAACTTCTGTTCATTTTATTGATTAGCCTCAGAGATTGGCTTGGATCTTGGCTCTGTGGAGTTCTTGACCCAATGGCCATCCACTTCAGTGCTAATCATCCTTCTCTATTCTTGAACCCTTCACTTGTTTTTCTTTTTGATATTCTTACCTTGCTAATGTCAAATTCTAGGTTATTCTCACTCTCTCCATTTTGCCTGTTGCTCCTAGAAAGTAGTCCATAATTTTTGACTTCCAATCCCATGCTTCATGGTCTGAACTGTACCAGTTAGAAATATAACCTTCTCTCCCTTGAATTCCTTGTCCTCCTAACATTCCCTGGTTCCCATCCTGATAATTCCTAACCCTGGGTGACCCCTGGCCTCACCTTCACCAGATCTATTTCTTGAGTTGCAGAGCTACTGGAAAAAAGTTATGAAGCCATGCTGACTTTATCTACTACAAATTCATTTGATCTACCCTTAGGTGGCTTCCCTTTCCTTTACAACTATTCTCTGTTGGTTTGTTGACCACATTCCCCATAATGACTAACCCAAGCTTTCTTCTCTGTCTGCAAGCCTCCATCTTCATTCCCAACTCAATTCCTTAGCAGAGAATTTTACTTCCTACTTTAGTGACTAAACTGAGACAATCTCTTTCATTCTCCTCCTCCATACCTTGGAACTTACCTATGTCTTCTCCTTCCCTTCAGTTGTAGGGGATGCAGTGGCCTTCCTTCTAGCCAAGGCTAATCCCACTTCTCTGAGTCTTTGCTGCAATAACCTTTCTTCCTCTCTGGGTATATGATACGTCCATTATCCATCTATTTCTTACGTTTTCAACCTTTCCCTTTCTACTAGAGCCTTCCTTTTTGACCACAAACATGGTGGAAGGTCTTGCTTATCGGAAAACAGAACAAAGCACTTTACTTCGGTCCTTCTATATCTCCCTCAAACTGTTATCCTTTATCTTCTCCTTTGTCACCAAATTTCTAGGAAGATTAGTCTACATTTGCTGCCTCCTTTTTCATGCCACCCACTCATTCTTTAATCCAAATCAATTTAACATATTAATCTAGTAATCAACTAATACAAATTTATTAAGTACATTCTATCTGAAATGTAGAGCCCTTGTCTCTGATATACTTACATTCTACTCGGGAGGAAACAATACATACACATATCAGTAAGTATAAAGTATAAACAAGGAAAATACAAACTCATTTTGGTGGGTGGCGATCAGGTAACATCTCACTTAAATCAAGCACTTAAAATAGGCATTATTGGGGTGGCTAGGTGGCATAGTGAATAGAGCACCGATCCTGGAGTCAGGAGGGCCGGAGTTCAAATCCAACCTCAGACACTTAACACTTACTAGCCATGTGACCTTGGGCAAGTCCCTTAACCCCAATTGCCCTGCTTTTCTCCCTGCAAAAAGCAAGCAAACAAACACACAAACAAAAAAACCAAACAACACACAAAAAACGCAAAACAGGCATTATTAAGTACCAGCTGTGTGCCAGGCCCTGTGCTAAGTGCTGGGGAGACAAAAAAAATAAGGCAAAAAATAATCATTGGCCTCAAAGTGCTCACAGTCTTATGAGCTGAGCTTTAAAGGGAGTTCAGGATTCAGGTAGGTGGAAGTGAGGAGAGAATATTCTAGAAATGGGGATATACAGGCTGATCCCCTTCAAGGAGATAGATGTGAACTATATTGTGGACAGAGAAGACACAAGCCTTGACAACTAATTGAGTACAGAGATCAAGAGAGAAGAATTGACTATGACTTTGAAGTTATGAACCTGGGTGACTGAAAGGATGGTGGTCCCCATTGCCCTCAACTAAGACTGATACCCCTAAGTTTTTTCATGGCTGTGGGATAGGTAATGATCAGAAAAGCATTGTGGATGATAGAATTTCCTAGGACTTGGGATTATCAGCATGGGAGGAGAGCATGTCATTGAAGTGATTTTTCCCTTAACTTCCTTGTTTCTATTTTTGGCACAATCAATCCCCTACCGGGGGTGGGGAACCTGCAGCCTCCAGGCCACATGTGGCCCGCTAGGACCTCACTTGTATAGAGTGAGTTCCTTGCCAAGATTAATCCCACATGTGGCCCCCCACTTGAGGACCTAGAGGGCCACATGTGGCCTCAAGGTCTCAGGTTCCCCACCTCTGCACCTAGTCACTTAGGCTCAGAACCTTGGCATCATTCTTGACTCTTCCCTCTCTCTTAACCTTCCATATCCCGTGAGTCCCCATATCTTGTCAATTCTAACTGAAATATTTCACTACTCCTTTTCTACTTCCATAGCTGATACCTTTGTTTAAAAATTTACTGTCTCTTACCTAGGAGGCTACTGTAATAGCCTCACGGCTTCATACCACTGTCAAAGTAATTTTCCTCATGCCTGGAGCTAATTGTACTCAGGTCACACAGGTCACAAACCAATGGCGTTAGTGTTAGAAGTGACTAGTCCACTTAAGGTTGAACCGGTCAAAAGGTCTGGCTTATAAAATCAGCTTCAGGGGACAGAGAAATGGATGAGGTGAGAAGGTGAGTGACTTCTGATGGAGTAGGATATGTAGACCTCCAAGGTGGAATGAGGGAAATGCCAAGGCTTAAACCTGGAAAAGAGAGCACTGAATGAATGAATGAATGAATGAGAATTCAGGAGGCACTTAGGCATCTAGATAGTGTAGTGGATGGAGAGCTAGGCCTGAAGTCAGGAAGATTCACCTTCCTGAGTTCAAATCTGACCTCAGCCACTCACTAGCTGTGTGACCCTGGGCAAGTCACTTAAGTCTGTTTACCTCAGTTTCCTCATCTGCTAAAGAAGGAAATGGCAAAGCACTCCAGTATCTTTGTCAAGAAAACCTCAAATGGGGTCATGAAGAGTCGGACATAACTGCAACAATTGAATGAGTAGGCACTTACTCTGAACTGAGGGCTGTGCTGAGTGATGGGGATGAAAAATTTAAAAAAAATAGGGGCAGTCCTTCCCCTCAATGGACTTACATTCAATAGAGGAAGACCACAGATAAAGGGGAGTGGTCACAGGAAAAGGGAGTTTTGTTCTGGAGAGGGGGTGTGAATCCAAATTAGCTCACCTTGAGGATTCAGGTAGGAAAGAATCATTTTGTTTTTGCAAGAAAGAATCATTTTTAAAAAGTTTTATTGGTCCCCTGTTTTAAAATACAATAGTCCTTTCCCCTTGATGTTGATCCTTTACTTGTAACAAAACAATATAATTCAACAAAACTGACATATTCTAAGATGATGAAACTAAAACTGAGTTAATATCAAGGTCTAGATGAAGAATTTTGGCCCAGAGGGGGCTAAATAGAGTAAGCAAATCAATCACTCAATCAGCAAGCATTTATTAAGTGCCTACTGCATTCCAGGCCCTGTACTTCTCTCTAGGGATACAAATGTAATACATGAAATAATTTCTCTTTGCAATGAGCTCACATATCTTGCAGTTGGTTTAGGAGCAATTTAGTTGTAAACCAGATTTAATCTTTTCATCTGCTACCATTAATTTTTCCTCCCAAACTCTCACTGTAAATTCCTCTGTGGTTCTTTACAGTAAATCTCCTTTATCCATGGTGTCCCAAAATTCTTAGTGCAGTTTAAGTGGTTAAAAATTAAAAGTGCACTAAGCCTTTTGGAACACCCTATTTACCTAAAAGTCTGGTATGGTCAAAGGGGAGGGGAATGGGTGGGATAAAGGAAAAGCTGTGGCTTTTTTCCCCCCTACAGTGGCCTGGAGATTGGGGATTTCTTGTAAGTAAATAGATTTAGTAGCAATTTGACCCTTGAAAGGGAAATCTGAAGATGGAAAAAAATAGGTACTGTCAGTTGATCTGTGTGTTATCATAAGGGGTCCCTAGGGGCATGCATATCATATTACAACGCTGGCTACAGGACATCTCTTCTGGGGGACAGAAGATTGAGCTCAATCATGGAAAAACAGATCATCTGATGCCTAGCTTGTCAGGAGAATCCATTGGACATGCCATCACCATGAGGATTGGCTCTAGAAGAGCATAGCTCCAGACTTAGCATCAACACACAGACATTCAGGGCGATCTAGGCACAGCCTGCTAACTTCTTAGTGCCTCTCTTATAAGATAAGCAGCAAGAGCTAGAACAAACTGAGGGAAACTGAGGTAAATAGGAAGGAATATAATTTTATCACAGCCAAGCCATTGTGAGCTCTCCAGAGTCTGACCTGGCTTTTTATTTCCATGTTTTCCCACATGCTTAGGGGTGTGTTGGAGCCCCTACTCAGTTTGTGAGAGGTGATTGTTAAATTTTTAGAATGAGCATTTACACTTTGGGAATCAGCAAATGCTACAAATCAGGGCTTGATTTGTTGTCTTGTTGATTGTCTGGACTTAAGAAAGTGATGGCAGAAAGTTAATAATGCTGATTAAACTTAAAAGTGTTTTGTGTGTACATTTCTTTTCCAGAGAGTTGGTTGTTAAACATTACCAGATACTTCAGCACACACTGCACAATGAATGATCTGCATAAATGTGATCCAGATCAACTATTGTGGCATTTGTACACCAATGCTAATTGCCACCTGGGCTTTACTTAAGTACTACAATACGTTCTCCTTTCTGATGCAGGTGTAGGTGGAACTCCTAAAGCTCATATTTTGGGCACTGACCCAGCTGTATTTTTTTTTTTTTTTTGCTTTTTGGAGGGCAGTTGGGGTTAAGTAACTTGCCCAAGGTCACACGGCTAGGTTTTTGTTTGTGTGTGCGTTAAGTGTCTGAGGCCAGATCTGAATTCAGGTCCTTCTGACTCCAGGGCCGACACTCTACTCACTGCGCCACCTAGCCACCCCCCAGCTGTATTCTTTTACCCCTATACCCATTTTTCACATCGTGGAAGAGAATGGAAGGAATAGATGGGTAGGTTTGAGCTGAATTGAGATATGGGGGGGGGGGAGACAGAAACAGAGACAGAGAGAGACAGAGAGATGGAGAGACAGATAGAGAAAATGAGAAAGAGAAAGAGAGGAGACAGAGAAAGAGAGACAGACAGACAGAAAGAGACATAGAGAGACACAGAGAGACAGAATCAAAGAGGAGAAAGACAGAGACAGTGACACACCACAGAGAATGAGACAGACAGAGACAGAAAGAGAAAGAGGAGAGAGAGAGAGAGAGAGAGCTGGAGAAAAGAGTTTATGCTTATTCTTGTGGACATTATGAATAATGGGGATAAGGCAGGGAGACTAGAGGGAATTGCGAGGGATAGGGCAGAGGAAATACCAGAAGCATCCAGTAGAATGAATTGTTTTTGATATATTAGTTACAATACTGTGTGTGGTGGAGAACCCTGCAGATCATCTCCCCATCTCCCCATTGGTCAGATTATCATCTGGATGCTGTCCTAACCCGATGACTTCAGTGTAGGAGGGGGCTGACTTTAAGGACCACCACACTTGTGCATTCGTGTATCTAATAACTCACTGGCAGGAACAATTTTCTAATGTCTAGCCTACCTAAAAACTTCATGTTTCAGCTTAAGACATTTCCTCTTGTTCACAATCATGAGAAACGGCACTTGCATATTTGAAGACTTTTGTTAAGTTTTTCCTTCACCTCATCTTCACCAAGCCATATGATATTTCCAGCATAACACCTCCTTATAATAATTAGCTCATTTTAAGCCTATGGGGCATTATAGTGGCTCCTAAGGTCCATGTGGTTCTCTCCTCTCCAGCTTTTAGGGAGTTTATTGTAGATGAAAAGTTCTGATTTCAGTCACAGTTGCTCCAAGCCCCCAGTTAGGAAAACCTCTAACATGTAGGCAGAGGTTGGGCTCTCTGCCTAACTTTACATTTATCTCCAGTTAACCCCTGGCTCTTTGTGGTTGAGACAAAATTCAATTTACTGGAAACGTTTGGGTAACGAAAGAGCAGATTATATTATAGTGTTTGTGGATAGACAGTCACCAGCAGGGAAATTATGGACAGAACCAACCTTTTCTTGGGATTTTCCTTAACCTAGGTTTTCTGCTTTAAGATACCTATGTGACTCTTTAAGATGGTACTTGATATCACCTCACTTCTACCCTTCACCTGCGGGGTGTGTTAGGATGTCATTCTTGTTCCATTTCCTTGAATGAATATATTCTAGTTAGCATGGTAATTTGTAGATTGACCCCTGGGTATGGCCAAATTTCCTTAGTCTGAACAGGATTTTTCTAAACCCCAGGACTATTTTACACTTAGGCCTATGAGTAGGAATGGTTGATTGGAAAAGTTATTACTTACTTTAGGTGGGGTAGGGTTGGGTTAATCAAATCACCTCACCTTTCCATCAGGAAGGCTCTGAACATAATTTTATCCATTTTCCTGAGGAAGTAAGAGGCCCAAGTTTGGCAATATTAATAGTTCCTTTCCCACCATAGCTCCAGTATTCTCTTGAGAGGGTGGAGACTCTCTGCTTGCCACATCTCTCCAGCCAATTTTACATTTTTAATAAGGTGATTAAAAAGTAATAGTCAGCATGGTCAAGATTGTAGCATTCTATAAGGAGGTATAAAGAATAATGATTCTTGTCCCATTGTCTTGGCCACAATGATCAGTTATGAAAGGAGATATTTTCATGATTTTCGTATCTTTTCAGTTCCTTACGTGACTATACTCACATTTGCCAAATGACCTTTGGATCTTGCCCTATTGTGTACATGGACCATCTTTGTGGTTGGGTTGAGGCTACCATTTTATGGCTTGTTTTGGTGGTAGGTGACAAGAGTTGCATTACAGAACAAGACTGGACAGCCTGACCTAGTCCAGATCTGATTCTCAGTTGGAGGGGTGTGGAATTGGTATTGGCTTTCACTTCTTCAAGAATGTTACTTGAGTCAGCCCTGCCCCCTGTCCTCCCACCAGTGGTATGAATCATACATGCAGAAGATGGTTTTAAGCCAGTTGACATGCAGCCAATACATGGCTCTGTCCCTTCCTCCTCTCCCCCCCTCCATTCCAAGCCTTCATCCCACATCTCACCCTTATTCTCCAGTGGGGTGGATATAAATTCTATTTGGAAGCAGACAATGCAGATGGTACTCTTAAGGGAAATGGGGAGGTTCTGAATCTGATCAGGTTGGACAGCAGATTTGAGACTGTGATGGGAGAGTGAAAGATTACGTCAAATGTTTGCTTAAGGATCAGGAGGTTGGGCCCAGCCCCTTTGTATGGCCAAATGTTACATGGAGCATTGTAAAATCAAATTCTCACATCTTATTGTCCTCCCATTAGATCACATTAAACTTTGGCAGGGAGTCTGGCCTGCCTTGGTGGTTTTCTGATTTGTGGTTTGCACTTGGCAATCCTTGCAGGCTTTAAAACCGATTTTATTTTGTGAACAGCCAGTGATAGCCAGACTCTGGAGTAAACTTGCCTGGGCCAAAATTTTCAGTAATAACATTTCATATTATCAAGAGTTTCCTGAAGGACAGCAAAAGAATGAAAACATAGACTGACATGAATCCACTGGCACATGTTTTATGAATAGGCGGGTGTCCCTGGTGATGAGTATATTTTTCTTTTGCTTCTGGGGAACTTTGGAGCTGAGATACTGTGATGCTCGTAAGGAGATGCTGCTCCTTGTTTTTGAGGATAGGAAACAAGAGACCAATAGGTGATTGGGAATGTGGCAACATACCAAGGCTTTCTGGTTATCTGGGACACAAGTATTCTATCCTGATGGAAAGAGAATGGTTATGTAACAGAATAAAGTGGCCTTGGAAGAAGGTGATAGAAGAAGACTTGTAACTCCTATAAAGTGATGTTGGGACATTGGGTTGGGAGGGGGTACTATAGAGGTGACCACAAAATATAACAAAGTCACATTAAGGTTCAATGCAGATCTAGGTAAGTAGAGGGGACTCACTCTATATTATGAGAGGGACTCATCAGTGGGGAGGTGTTCTTCCTTGTTTGATTTTTGCATCAGGATGGAAAACAAAGGACAAACAACAAACAGGATAGGGAGAGGGTATGAGCAGGAGGCATGGGTGAGATTTTGCATGCATGTACCACAGGAAAGGATCCATTTGATTGAAATCATAAGTACTGTCCTTCCTTTTATAAGGGGCTTCTGCCTTCTGCTTTGGTGGCTACCTCTTCCATGGGTATTGGTTGTGGCAGGGTCCCAACCCCATTACTCAATTCTGGTAGTCTAGCTATGGAGGCTTTAGTCAAACTGTTGGTCATTTTTAGCCCACTGGTTCTAACACATTAGATGTGAGCAAGTAACTTCCCTGAATCTATTTTCTCATTTGCAAAATGAAGGGTGGAACATGTTAGATGACATTTACTACCTACTTCTAAATCTATTATCCAACTATTTTATGAACTGTCTCAAGGCTTTTTTTGTGACTTGGTTTGTTAAACATGTAATCCATTCCCCTTTATTTCCTTGCTAGAGTGTTGTATTGGTTATCTTCTTTTTGACAGACAAAAAGGGAAGGAAATGTTAAATTTGTGTCAACCAAGTAACAAGAAGATGCTACAATCAAGCATTCTTTCAATGCTTTGATAGCTAGATGTAAAAACAAAAATGCTATTTATACTATTATAGAAAGAGTGGGAATGGAAGTCATTCACTGTAAAGACCACAAAATAAAATAATCAATATGTATTTTAATTGGTACCTGGGTGAAATCACAAGTCAGTTAATGAAAGAAGTAAACAAAAAACTGGGTGTTGTAGAAAACGTTAGATTGCAATGCATGTTGGAGCCAATACAAACCAGCTAATAGCTGATTGTTAAATTTCAGTTTGAACATTTGCACATTGACAAGTTAAGGTTGAGGTTTGATTTATTGTTTTACTGATTGTCTAAACTTTGGAAAGTGATAGAGAAAATATTAATAAATTCATATTAAACTTAAAAGTGTGTCTTGTGTACATTTTTTTCTCAGAAGTCTGGTTGATAATATTTACCAGTATACTTCTGTCTAGATCTAGGTTTGGAGGGCTAATGGTAAGATGTGGAAAAATCCCTTGGGACTTCCAAAGTATCTTGGGAAGATGTCTTAACCTCCCTGGGGTCCTGTGTTCTCATGGATAAAATTGGGGAGCTGGAGGAGTTGTCTTCTGAGCTCCCTTAAAGTTCTAAAATTATGATCCTATGACAATTCAATATTCAGGTGAAATATGTTACAGATTCAATTTTAGAAGCCAGGTAAGGATAATTGACTCCTAGCTTTGAAACAGAACTTAAATATTACAGATTGAAATTTCTGGAAATCTTTTTTGGCAGATTAGAATTTGTCAATCAGTTTTCAAGATTTAGTTCAGTTCCATAATAAGCATTTAAAAAGACTCTACTGTCTAATAACTACGTAAGGTACAAAGAAAGACAGAAAGAAAGAAAGAAAGAAAGAAAGAAAGAAAGAAAGAAAGAAAGAAAGAAAGAAAGAAAAAAAAAGAAAGAAAGGAAGAAAGGAAGGAAGGAAGAAAGGAGGGAAGGAAGGAAGGAAGGAAAGAAGGAACAAAGGAGGGAAGGGAAGGAGAAAGGAAAAGAGAAAGGAAGGAAGGAATAAAGAAAGAAAAAAAGAAAGGAAAAGAGCACCCCCGTCCTCAATGAGCTTACATTCTACTGGGGTGATGGGTGCAGCACATGTTAACAAATAAAGAAAAGAATATGTATGTACAAATTAAATATAAACTAATTTGGAGGAGGGGAAACACTATCAACTGGGGGAATATGATGAGTGTCTATTATATACTTTATTTACTGAAAGAAAAAAAAAAGATTCTGGTCTCTTTTGGTGAGCAATTCCAGTATGTGACAACTTTTACAACATTTGTTTGTTCTTCTTTCTGTGAATCTCTCCTCTTGGTTAGAAGGTCAGGAATTTCAATCTCATGGCAGATGGTTCTTACACCAAGTGTTGAGAAGCTTTGGGTTGTCTGTAGAAACAAGGACTTTGGAACTTGAAAGAGTGGTGTGTGTGTGTGTGTGTGTTAGATTGTCAAGAAGAAGACTTCTAAAGAAAGAAAAAGGAAATTACTCAAATGTCTTCTTCAATACCCTCTCTTCCCAGTGGTTGAAGGTAGCTAACATTCATGGCTAAAGCTAAAGGTTTCTATCTCTATTTGAATTCTATAAATCACCTATCTTCAATAAGACTTTCTAAGTAAAATAATTTCTCAGTTTTAAGTAAGTCACCTGGCATAATAATCAACTTGACTGAAAAAATAGATCACTTTAAAGAAAATAATGCCTTGTGCTCTTCTAGGCTCTTCTAGGGAGTAAAGGAAGCAGTCTCCAAACTCACTGTATGTCCATCTAATCAAGCAGAAAGGACAACGCAAACTGAAAACAAGTCACTTTGTTTATTCAGGAACATACAGGTAATAACTAAGGGTCTCCATTAGGAATGGAGTATGGAGATGGACGAATGAGTGCTAGTAGAGTTACTGAAGGGTTTGGAATGACAACAGTCAAGTGGGGTTCAACAAAATTCCTGGGGTCACAGGTCTAGAGTGGGAAGCGACATCAGAGGGTCATCTTGCCCAATCCTCTCATTCTACAAATGAAGACTCTAGGGCCCAGAGAGCATAGGACTTGGAGTCAGAAGGACCTGAGTTCAAATCCACTCTTGGACACTTACCTCTATCTGTCTCAGTTTCCTCATACATAAAATAAGGATAATATAGCACTTAACCTATCAGCGTTGTTTTTGGGGGGTTAAATGAGATGATATTTGCAAAGTGCTTTGCAAACCTTAGAAGGCCACATAAATGCTGGATGCCTATTATCATGATGCAAGCTAGCTGTGAGATCATAGGCAAATAACTTTTCCTTTCCTAGGCAGCTCCCTTAATGATTCACCGATCAATGGCAGAGTGCTTGCCTGCCTGCAGGGGTGGAGACATTTTCCACACCAGGATGAAATCACAGCTCTTTTCTCCCCTCTCTACCTCCAAATGGGGCAAGCACCCTGTTAAAAGCTGAGAATACACCTTCAGAGAAAGAAATATGTTTGAATGCAAAGGGAAGCATATGATTTGCTCTTTTTTTGCTTTGTTTTGTATTTTCTTTCTGATGGTTCCTCTCATTCATTGTAATTCTTCTATACAACATGACTAACGTGAAAATCTGAAAAACTCCACCTGTCTTGCTAACATCCCTTCCTCTCCATGCCTAAGGTCGTTCCTCTAGTTCAGGACCCTCTCACCTCTCACTGCCTTAACCTTTATACTCTGCTCTTATCTGGGCTGTAGCAATTGTAGGAAACTAGATCTCCCTGACTCTAGTCTCTACACTTTTTAATCCATCCTCCATAGCAAAGTGATATTTCAAAGGCACTCTAACCATGGGCAGGCTTATGCAGTGGATAGAGTAGTTGAGGAAGACCTGACCTCCTTTTCTAGCTTCGTAACCCTGGGCTAGTTACTGAAATCTGTCAGCCTCATTTTCTTCATCTGTAAAATAGTTATAATAATGGCACCTGCTCCACATAGTTCTTGTAAGGATTAAATGAATTGATATATGTAAAGCATTTTGTAGGCCTTGGACAACTAAGTGTTGCAGTCAATAGAGGGCTGGGCCTGGATTAAGGAAGACTTGAGTACAAATCTGGCCTCAGACACTTACTAGCTGTATGACTCTGGGCAAGTCACTTAACCTATTTGCCTCATTTTCTTCATCTTAGAAGGAAATGGCAAAGCATGCCAGTATCTTTGCCAAGAAAATCCCCAGAAGGCCACAAAGAGTTGGACATTACTGAAAATGACTATACAATATTACAAATTTGGAGACCTTAATTGTATAAACAATTTTATAGACCTTAAAGCACTATATGAATGCTACGATGATGATGATGATGATGATGATGATGATGATGATGATGATGATGGTGGTGGTGGTGGTGGTGGTGATGATGGTGATGTTCAAGGAGACCTAGGAGCTTTCAGTTACCTTTAAGATAAAACATAAACTCCTCTGTTTGACTCTTTTTTTTTTTTAAATTAATTTATTAGTTTAGTTTCAGTTAACAAGATTCAATTCCATAGTTCCTTGATTTTCAAATTTCCTTTACTTCCCTCCCCCTCCCCTCATGACATCATATAGTACAGTATAGGGTCTGCAAATGCATTCATATTAAACATTATTCCAATTACAAAGGCATATTGTACTAGGTGGGATGAAAGATGGTAAGGAAGAAGTAAAACCAAACAATGAGAAGAACAAGATCATTTAGTTTGCTTCCATCAGGATTCAGGCTCAGTTCTTTCTAGTTATATCTCTGGATGGCGCATTTCTCACTTTCTTGAGTCATTCGGGATTAACTTATATCACTGCATTGCTGAAAAGAGTCCAGTCTGTCATAGTTGGTCGTCACAGATATGGTATGTCTGTGATTGTATACAAATTTCTTCTGATTCTACTCTTCTCGCTCAGCATCAGTTTGTATAAGTCTCTCCAGGTAATTATGAAATCCATCACCTCCTCGTTTCTTATAGCACAATAAAATTCCATTACATTCATATACCACAACTTGTTTAGCCATTCCCCAATTGATGGGCACCCCTTTAGTTTCCAATTCTTTGCAACCACAAAAAGGGCTGCTAAAAATATTTTTGTACATATGGTTCTTCCTCCCACTACTATGATCTCTTTGGGATATAACCCTAGGAGTGGTATGGCTGGGTCAAAGGGTATGAAATTATTTATAATCCTTTGGGCATAATTCCAGATTGCTCTCCAAAATGGTTGAATAAGTTCACAACTCCACCAGCAATGTATTAGCGTTCCAATTTGCCCACATCCTCTCCAGCATTTGTCACTTTCTTGTTTTGTCATCTTAGCCAATCTGACTGGAGAGATGTGGTATCTCAGAGTTGTTTTGATTTGCATTTCTCTAATTAATAGTGATTTAGAGCATTTCTTCATATGCTTATAGATATCTCTAATTTCTTTCTCTGAAAACTTCCTATTCATATCCTTTGACCATTTCTCAATTGGGGAATGACTTGTATTCATATAGATTTGGCTCAATTCTCTATAAATTTTAGAAATGAGTCCTTTATCAGAGACACAGGTTGTAAAAATTCTTTCCCAATTTCCCACCTCCCTCTTGATCTTGGTTACATTGGCTTTGTTTGTGCAGAAGCTTTTCAATTTAATGTAATCAAAATTATCCATTTTGCATTTTATAATGCTCTCTAATTCTTGTTTGGTCCTAAAATCTTCCCCTCTCCACAGATCTGTCAGGTAAACTATTCCTTGCTTTCCCAAATTGCTTACAGTATCATCCTTTACACCTAGATCATGCACCCATTTAGACTTGATTTTGGTATATGGTGTTAGATAGTGATCTATGCCCAGTTTCTGCCATACTGTATTCCAGTTTTCCCAGCAGTTTTTGTCAAATAGTGCATTCTTATCCCAAAAACTGGGGTCTTTGGGTTTATCGAACAATAGATTGCTATATTCATTAACTGCTGGGTCTCCTGCACCTAATCTATTCCATTGATCCACTACTCTACACCTCTGCCAGTACCAAGCAGTTTTGATGACTGCTGCTGTATAATACAGATTAAGATCTGGCATAGCTAGTCCACCTTCCCTAGCATTTCTTTTCATTAATTCCCTTGATATTCTAGACCGTTTGTTTTTCCAAATAAATTTTGTTATTATTTTGTCTAACTCTACAAAGTAGATTTTTGGTAGATTGATTGGAATGGCACTAAATATATAATTTAGTTTGGGTAAAATTGTCATTTTTATTATATTAGCTCGACCCAGCCACGAGCAATTGATATTTTCCCAACTATTTAGATCTGTTTTTATTTGTGTGAGAAGTGTTTTGTAGTTTTGATCATATAGATTCTGGGTTTGTTTTGGCAAGTAGATTCCCAAATATTTTATAATGTCTACAGTGACTTTAAATGGGATTTCTCTTTCTATCTCTTGCTGTTGAGTTTTATTAGAGATGTACAGGAATGCTGAGGATTTATGTGGGTTTATTTTATATCCTGCAACTTTGCCAAATTTATTTATTGTCTCAAGTAATTTTTACTTGATTCTCTAGGATTCTCTAAGTATATCATCATATCATCTGCAAAGAGTGACAGCTTGGTCACTTCTTTGCCTAATTTGATTCCTTTGATTTCTTTTTCTTCTCTAATTGCTACTGCTAACGTTTCAAGTACCAGATTGAATAAGAGGGGTGATAGTGGACACCCTTGTTTCACTCCTGATCTTATTGGAAAGGCTTCTAGTTTATCCCCATTGCATATAATACTTGCTGATGGTTTTAGATAGATGCTAGCAACTATTTTAAGGAAGGCTCCATTTATTCCTATACTTTCTAGTGTTTTTAATAGGAATGGATGTTGTACTTTGTCAAAAGCCTTTTCTGCATCTATTGAGATGATCATGTGGTTTTTGCTAGTTTTGTTGTTGATATGCTCAATTATATTGATGGTTTTCCTAATATTAAACCATCCTTGCATTCCTGGAATGAATCCTACCTGATCAGGGTGTATTATTTTTGTGATAAGTTGTTGGAGTCTTTTGGCTAATATTTTATTTAGAATTTTTGCGTCTAAATTCATGAGGGAGATTGGTCTATAATTTTCTTTCTCTGTTTTATCTCTTCCTGATTTAGGAATCAGTACCATATTTGTGTCATAGAAAGAGTTTGGTAGGACTCCTTCTTCACTAATTTTCCCAAATAGTTTGTAGAGTATTGGAATCAATTGTTCTTTAAATGTTTGATAGAATTCACTAGTAAACCCATCTGGCCCTGGAGATTTTTTCCTAGGGAGTTCATTGATGGCTTGTTTGATTTCTTTTTCTGAGATGGGGTTATTTAGGTAATTCACTTCCTCTTCAGTTAATCTGGGCAATTTGTGATTTTGTAAATATTCATCCATTTCACTAAGATTGTCATATTTATGTGCATACAATTGGGAAAAATAATTCCTCATTATTTTTTTGATTTCCTCTTCATTGGAGGTAGATTCACCCTTTTTATTTTTGATACTCATAATTTGGTTTTCTTCTTTCTTTTTTTTATCATATTGACTAAGGGTCTATCAATTTTGTTGATTTTTTCATAAAACCAGCTCTTGGTTTTATTTATTAATTCAATGGTTTTCTTAATTTCAATTTTATTAATCTCACCTTTGGTTTTCAGTATTTCTAATTTAGTACTAAATTGGGGATTTTCAATTTGTTCTTTTTCTAGCTTTTTCAATTGCATGTCCAATTCACTGACCTCCCTTCTCTCTGCTTTAATTAAGTATGCACTCAGGGATATAAAACTTCCCCTGAGAACTGCCTTTAGTGCATCCCACAAATTTTGGTATGTTGTTTCATTATTATCATTCTCTTGAATGAAATTATTGATTGTTTCTATAATTTCTTCTTTGACCCACCAATTTTTTAGGATTAAATTGTTTAATTTCCAATTAGTTTTTAGTCTATCTTTCCATGGCCCTTTATTGCATATAATTTTTATTGCATCATGATCTGAGAATGATGCGCTTACTATTTCTGCCTTTCTGCACTGGATTGTGAGGTTTTTATGCCCTAGTACATGGTCTATTTTTGAGTATGTACCATGCACTGCTGAGAAGAAAGTAAATTCCTTTTTATCCCCATTCAGTTTTCTCCAGAGATCCATCATATCTAGTCTCTCTAAGATTCTATTCACCTCCTTAACTTCTTTCTTGTTTATTTTGAGGTTAGATTTATCGAGTTCAGAGAGGGGGAGATTAAGGTCCCCCACTAGTATAGTTTTGCTATCTATTTCTTCCTCTAATTCCTTTAACTTCTCCTCTAGGAATTTGGATGCTATACCACTTGGTGCATATATATTAAGTAGTGATATTGCTTCATTCTCAATGGTGCCTTTTAGTAGGATATAGTTTCCTTCCTTATCTCTTTTAATTAGATCTATTTTTGCTTTTGCTTTATCTGAGATAAGTATTGCTACCCCTGCTTTTTTTACTTTAGCTGAGGCATAATAAATTTTACTCCAACCTTTTACCTTTACCCTGTGGGTATCCCTTTGTTTCAAATGTGTTTCTTGAAGACAGCATATTGTAGGATTATGGTTTTTAATCCATTCTGCTATCCGCCTCTGTTTTATGGGAGAGTTCATCCCATTCACATTCACAGTAATGATGACTATCTGTCTCTTCCCTTCCATCCTATTCCCTCCCCTGTTTATGTTTTTGTTTCTTCCTTCTCCCTTCCCCTCCTTGAAGTTTTCCCTTTTGACCACCCCCTCCCTCAGTGTTCCCACCCAGTGACCCCCCTTCTTAACCTACCCTCTCCCCTTACTACTATTTCCCTCCCTTATAATCCCTCCCTTTAGTCTCCTCCTTTTCACCCCCCCTTACCCTCCCACTATCTATAGGACACAACAAATTTTTATACTTATCAGAGTAAATTACTCCCCGTTTGATTCCAAACCAATGAGAGTAAATTTCAAACAATGCTCCTCTCCCTCCCTCCAATTCCTCTATTTAATGAATTTATGTGTCTATTCACGTTAGATTCTTAAACTTCACTGATTAATTTGATCCTTCTTTGAACCAGAACCAGTGAGAATAGTGTTTAAATGATGTTCCTCTCCCTCTTACTTTCCCTTCTTCTATAGTGTGTTTTGATGCCTCTTCAGATGGCATATTTTACCTTTTCCTAGCTCATCCTTTCCTTTTTCCCATTACAGTACCATTGATCCCCTTAATAGTCTTTTTTTTTTTTAGACTCCATGTTAGTGCATTCATACCCACACCCTCTAAGTATAACCCTTTTGCAGGTCATGATAATCATAGAGATTTCAAATATTGACAGTTATCAGCTCCACATATAGGGATGTGAACATTTTGCTCTTGTTGCATCCCAGGTAATGAGCTTGTGTTTGTGGGTGTGGGTATGTGCACTTCTGCATGTGTGAGTCTATGTTACCCTTGTTTACCTTTTTATGTTCTTCTGGAGTCTTGTAATTGGAGATCAAATTTTCCATTGAGCTCTGGCTTTTTCATTAGGAAAGTCTGGAAGTCCCTTACTTCATTAAATGTCCATCTCCTTGCCTGAAAGATTATGCTCAGTTTTGCCGGGTAGTTAATCCTTGGTTGTAGTCCTAGCTCTCTTGCCCTACGAAATATCAAATTCCAGTCCCTCCGCTCTTTTAATGTAGAAGCTGCTAGGTCCTGTGTGATCCTAACTGTAGTTCCTCGATATTTGAATTGTTTCTTTTTGGCTGCTTGTAGAATTTTTTCTTTAATCTTATAATTCTGGAATTTGGCTACTATATTTCTTGGAGTTTTCAGTTTGGGATCTCTTTCAGGAGGAGTCCGGTGAATTCTATCAATAGCTATTTTATCTTCTGATTCCAGGACCTCAGGACAGTTTTCTTTGACAATCTCTTGGAGGATGTTGTCTAGACTGCTTTTCTCATCGTGGCTTTCTGGTAGACCAATAATTCTTAGGTTGTCTCTCCTGGATCTGTTCTCTAGGTCAGTTATTTTTCCAGTGAGATATTTTACATTTTCTTGCAATTTTTCGATCATCTTGTTTTTTTCGATTGACTCCTGCTGCATCATAGAGTTCTGAGTTTCAGTTTGGTTGTATCTAATTTTTAGTGAATTATGGTCTTCAGTAAGTTTTTGAAGTTCCTTTTTTAGGGAGGTATTTTCTTTTTCCAAGTTGGTCATTGCCTCCCTGATTTGGTCTTTAAAATTTTTCTTAAGCTCCTCCAGGAATGCTATTTGGGCTTGAGACCAGATCATGTTTCCTTCTGTGGTCTCTGGTGTGGGCAGAGAGTCTATATTGTCCTGTGTGTTTTGTTGTTCTTGCCCTGCATAGTATGCTCGAATAGACTTTCTTGCCTTCCCCTTCTCCTTTTCAGCTTCCTTCCTTCCCATTGTGACTTCCTGTTTCTTAGTGTCTCAGGCTATGAGTTTGGGGCCTGATCCTTGACTTTGAATACCTCTGGGTGGCTAGTTTATGGCTAAGTCAGGGAAGTCAGTGAGGAATGTAGATGTGTAGGTGGGGATGAGTCTGACCACTTCAGATTTCTGCTTCTATACCCCTGGGCTATAAGTAGGCTTTTGTTGGTGAGGTGAGGTGGGGCTAGTTGGGTCCCCTCCCTCTCTTCTCTTCAGATTCCTGGCTGTCTCAGTTACACCCTTTCTTGGAGATTCTCAAGCCTGAGGCTATTTCTATTAACTTGGGATTTCAATCTGGGTGGGAGACTTATCTTTGGGTTTTCTGCTTCATGGAGGAGGGATGGGAGGATCGGAGCAGCTAGAATTTACTTTGCCATTCCAGCCCCTGTATCATACAGGCAGGCAGTTTCTAAATTTCCAGGCTGGGGGCTGAATGCAGCCTGAGAAGCCACTCTCTCCACTGGGGGCCCGACTCTCCTACCTGGCTCCAATGATCCGTTCCCTCTGCCAGATGATTGCGATTCGTCCTTGGTAAGTCTGCAGGCTGGGGCTTTTTCTCTCTCTGGTGTAGTCTGCTTGCCTGCTCTTAGGTCTGAGCTGTGCAGACCCCACGCGCTCTGCGCTCGACCTGTGCGGACACTCTGGGCAACCTCCTGGGCTGGATTCTGCCACACTCTGTCTTCCACTGGGCTTCGTCACTCCGGAATCTGCTCAGATTTACCCTTTTGGACTTAGTGACAGAGGAGCTCAGCGAGGTTACTGCTTCCTTTCCGCCATCTTGGCTCCGCCCCCTCTGTTTGACTCTTAAAGCCCATCACAGACTGTCTCCAGCTTGCCCTTAAAGTTTATTGACTTATAGAAGTCTATAAGTCAATATAGTCGACTCTTCATCACTGGTTCAGCCAAACTTACTAGCTGCTGTCTCCTTCACACCACCTCCATCTCCTACACCCATCTTTGTACGGCTGTCCCCTAGAGCCACAATGCATCCCCATCTTGCCTCTGCTTCTTAAGAGTCCTGAGAGTTCTTCGAGGCTCAGCTAAATTTCCTTCTCCTCTAAGAGGAGGCTGATCCCCATCCTGTCTGTGCCTCCCTGCCCCCCAATTACTTTGTATATATTTTGTATTTGCTTTTCATCTTAATATTGTTTTCCCAGATATAATGTAAGATACTTAAATGTGTTTGTCTTTGTTATCACTAACACTTAAAATAGTATACATGGTTTGTACCCAAAGGAATGTTAAAATTGTCTTTATATGTTACTGGGGAAAATATTATTTAAAAAAACAAATACATCAAAGGACCTAGTAAATTTTTGTGTAGTAGTCATGAGAGTCAGAACCATGTGAGTGGAGAGGAAAGACATACTATGAAGGTAGAATTGATGGGATTTGCCAACTGATAAGATGGGTTTAGGGGTAAGGGAGAGGGGGCCCAGCAGAGAAACCAATAAAAGCCACTGTCACTGGGGAGGATGGTTCAAAAAGTTCCCTTAACTAAGTCCAACTCACTAGGGTTTAGAAAGTAATGATATTCTATGGCAGGCATTCAAAACCTTCTACAGCATGGCCTCATTCTATCTTTCCAGGTTTATTTCCTATTACTCCTCTTCCCATAGCAAACTGAAGAGTTCACTTTCTTCTTTCCCTCCTCCGTGCTTTTGTTCTGGCTGTTCCCTATACCTGAAATACCCTCTCTCTCTTTATGTATTGAATTCCTACTCATATTTTAAAGCCTAAATAAACTATCACCTCCTCTAGGAAGCATTCTCTTACCCCTTGCCCCACTTTTGAAAATAACCTCCCCACATCTTATTTGTTTTCTGTAGCATACTTATGTAGCAGTATATACACTGTGTTTGTGTCTTGTCCGCCTATAAGACCAAAAGTACCATTTAGACATCTTACTAAACCCTGAATTCCCCCAACATGTCCCACCCCTACACACAGCAGGTGCTTAATAAATGTACATTGTATATTTTGCTCCACTCTTCCCCGTCCCTATCCCATGAGCTTCCGGATGTTTATACAAAGGTGAACCAAACTCCCACCGTCTTCAGAGGTCACCAGTCTCTAAATACAGGTGCGACTAAAAAAGGCTGACAAAGCCAGGCCTTCCACTGGGCCACCACTCTCGCTGAACTCTCATTAGGCCCCTGCTCTGTTTGCTTTTCATGGCTCTGTGGAAGTCTAACAGGCTTTTTAGAGACACCTGTGGAGACTGCTGATTTTACATGGAGACCTACGTTTTCAGAGTGTTTTTAAGTGTACCTTGGGGTAAAAGGAGGAGGGGTGGGTTGGTGAGGATGACAAAATCCATGCCCAGATAAATAGAATTATGTCCACCAGAGCAACCAAATCCAACATCCACATTGCCTTCTATTTTTGCACTGATATGCCCAGTTGCAATGCCTACACCATCCCCTTCATCTGCAGGAGCCTGTATGCTAGCAAAAGCATTATAGTTGGCAAGGACTGAATTGGCAGCTGCTCCTGAAATGGTTTTTAATTTATGTTAAAATGTAAAGAGCTGTTTTCCAGGTCCCCTCTGAATACTTCACAAAGTGAAGCTTAGTTTTTCAAAGCCTAGCCTAATAAAAGAAGCTCTCTCAAAGACTTGAGGAAACCTTTGCTTTCAGTTTTTGCTGCACTAAAAGAACCCTTTGCTTCCTACCTACTGGGCTCAGCTATCTGGTTAGCAGTGGAAAGACAGTGTGTTCTGACTGATCTCTGGTTAGGAGTAAGATCTCTGAGGACTTGTTCTGATTTTGATGCTATGATACTTTGTGGTTTCAGATATAGGATAATGGACATATAACTGTCCATAGAGGTCATTTAATCTAGCAACCTCACTACCCCATTTTCTAGATGAGGAAACTGAGACCCAAAGTAGTTATGTGACTCGCCCACAGTCATATAGCTAGTAAGTAGTAGAGCTAGGATTTGAGCCAAGATTATCTGACTCCAAGTCTATCACTATTCTTTGCTCTGCACTCCATGAGAAATAACTAAGGCTAAGTAATATGGAATAGATTATAAAGAGTTCAGAAGCAGGAATGATCAGTATATGGTTCGTGGGGAGACTTTCTGGATGAAAGGAGGTTTGAGCATGGCCTTGAAGAATAGGATAGATTTAAATCAAGAGTGAGCGAGAACTCAATCAGGTTGGGGAAACAGCATAGACAAAGGCATGGAGGCAGGCATTAAAGAATCAAAGAATTTCAGAGTTGGAAGAGACCTGGATGCTTTCTATTTTAATATGTTCTTGTTGTTCAGTCATGTCTGACTTTTCATGAATTCATTTGGGGCTTTCTTAGCAAAGATATTGGAGTAGCTTGCCATTTCCTTCTCCAGCTCATTTTACAGATGAGGAAACTGAGGCAAACAGGGTTAAGTGACTTGCCCAGGGTCACACAGCTAGTAAGTGTCTGAGGTAAGATTTGAACTGATAAAGATGTCTTCCTGATTCTAGTATATATGCACTGTGGCTCCACCTTGCTGCCCTATTTCAATATTTATTAGAAAACAACAACAAACCAACAAAAACAACATACTCAAAATGGATCATCTGGCCTCTTCTTGAAAAACACCAATAAGTAGAAATGCACTACTGTACAAGGAAGGTCATCTTAGATATTTTTCATTGTGAGGAATTTCTTGCTATGTAATCTGGCTTCTACTCGCACACACTCTCTCTCTCCTCTCTCTTTCTCCTCTCTCTCTCTTCTCTCTCTCTGTCTCTATCTGTCTCTGTTTCTGTCTCTGTGTCTCTCTCTCTGTCTGTCTCTGTTTCTGTCTCTGTGTCTCTGTCTCTGTCTCTATCTCTGTCTCTCTGTCTCTGTCTCTCTGTCTCTGTCTTTCTGTCTCTGTCTCTCTCTCTCTCTCTCTCCGTCTCTCTCTGTCTGTCTCTGTCTCTGTTTCTGTCTCTGTCTCTGTCTCTCTCTCTGTCTCTCTCTCTGTCTCTCTGTCTCTGTCTCTGTCTCTGTCTCTCTCTCTCTCTCTCCATCCCCCTCTCTCTCTGTCTCTCTGTCTGTCTGTCTGTCTGTCTCCCTCTCTCTGTCTTTCTCCTGTTTTGAATTGGGATTTTATCTTCCTCCAACTTGAGTACTCTTTATTATATTCTAATCTGTACAACCTTTCCAATTTCTGTTTTCTGTTTTGTTTGAATAACTAGTTTTACTCAGTATCTGCTCCTTTTGATGGTCTTCTGCATGGCCAGCAATCCTTGGGAAGGAGTTAAGTGGTGATTTTAAAATAAGGACCACCCTTGCCCTTCCAAGAGCAATCAGGGAGGCGGAGTTTGTTCTGAACCTTTTATCCCCTACCACTTTCTTGTAAACAACTTGCTTGCAATTCAGCGAACATTCATTTAGCATCTATTCTGTTCAACGCATTCTGCTAGGTGCTAGGGAGCTTCTCTCTCCTTGAGGACCTTACATTCTAATGGCTGTGAGGAGTGGGTAGTTTAAAAAAATTCACAGATAAATCCAAAATAAAATTCAGGAGGGAGCTGGGTGTATCCGATAAAGCATCGGTTTGTTGAAGTTTTGTCTCTCCTTCAAAATATGTTTTCCTGAGCTGTGTTCATTCTCTGGCCATGACTGTTGCTATGAATTCCTTCTGATGCTTGCTTAGACCTCAAATTTGGTTGCCCTGTGAACTCTGGCTTGACCCAGTATAGTATTCTGTTTACTCTCCCTGATCTCATTGGAAGTATTTTCTCCCTCAGGCCCTGTTAATTACCCTAAATAACCTACAAAGGTTCACTCTATCCTTCCAGTTTCTCTAAACTGGATCAAAATTAATTATATCTTCCCCAAGTTCTAACAACAACCTTCTTGTTATGTAGTCTACGAAAAACACATTTGCTCATTGATAATATGTCTTCTTTGGCATGCCACCCAAGGTAAAAATATAAGTCTTAAGTTTGCTTTCACATGAGGTGCGTCTTTTTGTTAGTTACAGTAAAGGTACCTGTGCTGAGGAAGACACAAATGTAGACAGATTCCTGGACAGTTTGATTGAAGAATATCTTCTGAGCTCTTTTAACTGTTCAATTATATGTCAAATGCTAGGAAGAAATAAAAAAGAAAGACATTAAGTAGATCACTTTTTGACAATTTTAATTTTTCATCTCTGGGATACTTCAGGACTAATCAAGTCAAGTTGGTTTTATTGCCTCTGACATTTAAAAACATCAGGAGACTATACGTTATGCTCAGGATGTACATGGAGAGTCCTCCACCCATGAGGGGGACCCAGTGCAAATTCTGTAGCCAAACAGAATTCCTGAAAGACTGACATAATGCCTCTGCCTCCTGAATTGTGTGAGTACTTTACCAATATTCTCCTTACATCATTCCTGTGACATCATCTTAGGGTGCTCCCCACCTCTCAAATAGGGATAGGGAAGTTCAATGACTAATGCAACCTACATATCGTACTCACCTCCCCACTTCCTTCCATGCTATCTCTTTCCATTATAATGTGGCTGAAATTCAAGTTTGTCACCTCCCTCCCTGCTGCAAAATTCTCTACAAAATCTTCTGGGTGTCTTGGGACAATCTTGTCATTTCTTCCTAACTACTTAATATTTGTATAACTTCTTAGACTTTCCCATATATTCTCTTATTCATCTCCAAATGAATTCAGTGAGATGGACAGGGAAGTTCTTATTAACCCTATTGAATGAATACAAAAGTAGTCACTAAATTCTTACTATGTGCTAATCACTATGCTAGGTGATAGAAGTACAGATATGAAAATGAGGGAGCCCCGACCTCCAGAAACTCTTCTTATAATTACCACACGCATAGGGGAGCAGTGGTTAGGGAAAGGGGTTTTGGTCTGGGGAGTCACAGGAATTGTGGGTGGAATCCTAGGGCAGTAGATTGCAAGCTCTTTCTGTAGCAAGCAATGGCAGGATTAAGACCACCATGACAGTAAGAGTACAAATGTGCAGGAATGTGATAGAAGCACCTGTGGCTAGAACAGTTCTTCTCATCAGCTGTAACCCCCTCCCCAATATCCCTGTCTTAAAGAGAATCAACCTGTAAGAGCCAGCATCAGGCACATTCCAACACTGATGATCTGATTCTATAACCTTGCCCCCATTTCACTAGGGCTGGTTGATGTCTTGTGCCACACTTGAATCTCATAGTTGGAATCCTCATAGGATCACATGAATCACAGTACTGAATTTTTTCCTCTTGTTGCCTTGTTGTGTGAATTGGTGAGTATTCCTGGGGAGCCTGCACATTTGGGTCTCTGCCTAAAAAACAATTATCTTTTCTGTATATGTCCAGCAGATTAGGGACCTCCAGGTGGGAGAATATTTGATGCCTATGGACTGAGGAATAGAAACACAATGGCAGTTCTGTTTTTGTTGTTCACTCGTATCTGACTCTTCATAACCCCGTGGACCAAAGCACACCAGGACTTTCTGTCTTAGATTCTAAGAATAAGGTGATGCTTATGCACTCAGCCTTGTTGAAACCATACCTGAAATATTGTGTTCAGTTCTGGGTGCCATATATTAAGAAGGACATAGAGAGGTTGGAGAACATCCAGAGAATGACAAAGACAAATAGAGTTTATGCTATATGAGGATGAGTTGAAAGAACTTGGGATGTTTAGTCTAGATTCGGATATTCATGGTGGTGGGCATGATAGTTGACTATCTTCGAGTATTTGAAACTCTGTCACAAGAATGAGGATTTGTTTGACCTCAGAAGGCAGAACAAATTCTAATGAGTGTAAATTGTAAGGATGCAAATTTAGGCTTTATATAAAGAAAAAGTTCCTAATAATTAAAGATATCTTACTGTAGAATGGGCTATTTTGGGACGTAGTGTTCTTCCATAGGAGACTGGATTATCACATATTGAGTATGCTGTGGAGGAGGACAGTAAACAAACAGAAAAAAAAGAATAAGATCTATCAAGAATACTGGAATAAGCCAATTGTCAGTGACAAATCACACTTGGATGCTATAGAAATTACACTAAAGAGAACAAGAACAGGAAGACTATCTGGACCAAATGGAGTCCACATTGCTGGTCATGCTGGAGGTATCATAATTTTTTTTTGCTTTTTTGGAGGGGGGAAAGTGGGGCAATTGGGGTTAAGTGACTTGCCCAAGGTCACACAGCTAGTTTTTGTGTTGTCTGAGGCTGAATTTGAACTCAGGTCCTCCTGACTCCAGGGCCAGTGCTCTATTCACTGTGACACCTAGCCACCCCTGTAGCATAATTTTGAGAATATCAGTGGTTTGATCTCAAGATATAAAGGGAAAGTTTAGTGGATCTAGAAAAGCAAGTACCACAATTCACAGCTTAATGTCAGCTTGGAAAGTGGTCTCCTGTGAAGGGACCTAGGGATATATGCTGCTTCACATTTTTTTCCCAATGACTTGGATAAAGACATAAATGGTATGGTTATGAAATTTGCAAATAATACAAAGCTGGGGTTAGTAGCTAACATGTTGGAAGAGAGGGTCAGAATCCAAGAAGATCCTGAAATTAGGACTAGTCAACAGATTTCTGAAGAAAGATCTGGGAGATTTAGCTCAATTTCAACAATATGAAATAGTTAAGAGAGTCAATGAGGCTTTGGTATTGACAGAGACATTTTCCAGGACTACAGAGGTGACAGGCCAGCTGTACTGTACCTTGGTCAATTCTGGGTAGGACAAAAGGACACCAATAAATTGGAGAATATACAGAGGAAAGTGACCAAGTTATCAAGGGATGTAAAGATGATAAAATATGAGGACCAGTTGAAGGAATAGAAGGTGTCTAATCTGGATAAGAGAAAGTTAAGGTAGAACATTGTAAGCCATAATTAAGTTTTTGAAGATTTGTCATAAAGAAGAGGGATGAATTTTGTTCTGTTTGGTTTCAGAAAACAGAGCCCATAGCAACTGGTAGAGATTACAAAGGGGTAAAATTCAGACTTGTCATAAGGAAATTGTTCTCATCAATTTGAGCTGTCCCAAAGTGGAATGGGCTACTCCAGGAGATAGTGGGTCCCCCGATCACTGGAGTCCTTCAGACATATGAAAGCTGGGTGATCACTTGTTGGATATGTGTAGATGGGATTTTTGTGCAGGTGCAGGTTGGCCTACATCACCTTTAAAATCCCTGACACTCTGAGATTTTGTGATTCTTTTGTCTTGGATAGGTACTGTGATTGGACAATGAATTAAGAGCAAGATTTAATAGTTGGTGGATTTCCCTTCACTGGATGTACTAGGGATTCTCTTTTGGGTATACAAGATATCCTCTAAGGCCGTCCATTTCTAAAAGTATGTTATACTATTCCTGCCTCTGTCTTTAAAATAAATCAATAAACATTTATTCAGTACCTATTATCATCATACCAAGTATATGCTAGCTTGATGGTCCAGAGGATTCAACAGATTGGAAGAAGATGCCTGGGGTGGGCATCTGGGCATCTGGTGGTGATAACTACCAAAACAGTAGATCTAGATCTGACCTCTCTTACTCCAGAAGTAAGATTTCAACCATTATCTAGGATATTTCATATGGATAATCTTTTTTTTTTTTTTTTTGCTTTTTGGAGGGCAATTGGGGTTAAGTGACTTGCCCAAAGTAAGTGTATCAAGTGTCTGAGGCTGGATTTGAACTCAGGTCCTCCTGACTCCAGAGCCGGCACTCTATTCCCTGTGCCACCTAGGCCCCCCCCCCCAATATGGATAATCTTAACCTCAATATACCTACAACCTGGATTATTTTCTTTAGATCTGCTCCTCATCTTTCTCTGTCTCTCATGTTCAAAACCTTTTTTTTTTTTAAAGTTTTCTTCCCCTTTAACAACTAAATTGAATCATTTGCCAATTTCTGTCACTGTCACTCCCACAATATGGATTACCCCTGCCTTTTCTCTGTTGCTATTGCTACCACCCTAGATACTTTCATGACCATACTCCTGGGTTATTATAAGAACCTGCTAAGTGATTTTCATGATTCTAGTCTCTTCTCTTTCTAACCCATTATACCACCAGCAGGTTAATCTTCAGTTCAACAACAAACATTTATTAAGCACCTGCTATGTCCTAGGTACTGGGAAAAAGACAGTCATCTACGTATGTCAAGAAAAGTCTCATTTAGGAGATGGCACTTGAACTGTGCTTGGAAGGAAGCTAGAGATTCTAATAGGTCGAGGTGGGGATTGAGTTCATTTCAGACACTGAGGACACTCTAAACAAAGGCACAGATCACCTTTGGGTGATCATCACTTTTGGGCAACAGCTAGTAAGTTAGTCTGACTAGAAGGGAGAGCACATGATCCTTAGAAATTATGATCTGTTGTTGCTGTTTATTGCTGCTGCTGTTTATCCTTCATTCTTTTTTTCCCTCTTTTTGGTAGTGGGGAAGGCAGAGCAATTGGGGTTAAGTGACTTGCCCAAGGTCACAAGGTTAGTAAGTGAGGAATGTCTGAGGCTGGATTTGAACTCAGTTCCTCCTGACTCCAGGGCTGGTGCTCTATTCACTGCACCACCTAGCTGCAATTATCCTTCATTCTTGAAGAAGACCAGGACATCAGGGAGGTGATGCCATGACTTGTATGTAAACTGGATTTAAGTAAGAGAGGGTTGGGCAAAGTCACTAGCCCCACTTTCTCCTCCAGAGCCATCTGGGTCTAGTGACCAGATATAGATTAGAACAACTGGAGATGGTCCAGGATTCAGAGGGGGCCGTTGACCTTTTTAAGCTAAGGTCTTTAACAGATCTCAGTTTTACTGAGTCAATCAATGCCCATTTAGTGTTTGAGGCTCAATAAGAATTGAGGCAGCTAATGGCCTCTTTACCTAGTCAAAATCAAATCAGTTGATTAATTTAAAATTTTGATCTATGAGGGGAAGATCTGTTAACTTGGAGCTAAATAGAGAGATATAATCTTCATATAAACTGCAACATAGTTGGGGATAGATCTAGTCACATCTCTCCTCTGCTCCAAAGTTCCACATGTAACTCCTTGCCTGTTGTCAATTTAGCAGAGATTAATACAGCTCCTACTTTGCATAAGGCACTGTGTTATTAGGTGCTGGAGCCAAGGGGATGAGGAATAAGACAGTACCTGAATTTAACGGCCTTAGCATTTAATGCAGTATTTTCCTCTTATTTCTGTTTTCTATAATTTAAAACCATACATTTTTGAACAAGACCAGTATGAACATTTGGTTTGCTTAACTGTGTATAATTGTTATGAGGTCTTATGTCGTATTTTTTCCTCCTTCTCAGTGTGGTGGGTGGGGTGGTGGGAGGAAGAGGAAATAAATGCTTGTTAGCTGGCAGAAAGAAAGATGATGAAAAGACAGCAGAATCTTTCCACAGTACTTGTCCCCAGACAAAGACTTGGTTCCAATCACTCTACTTAGCTCTTTTCCTTGGGGCTTTTTCAATGGGGTAGATGGGAACCCATCTATGTAAAGAGTATCCTTGAGGTTGGAGGAAAGTCACAATTTTTAATCCGAACTGCTTAGCGTGACTGAACTCATAGATCTTCCATTTTCTTCTTTATGGAAGCAAGACCAAGCTTCCAAGCCTTCTGAGAGCATAGAGTAGTTTTCTCATGGATGATTATATTGGAGGCTTTGAAGATAAAGTACTGGGTTAAAGTGAAGCAATGACAGCATTACTATGATACAAATCTTGTTTCTCATTCAGCCATTGTGTCTGGCCTCAAAATACCACTTAAGTGGGATTCTGTTTTCATCTGGCTTTTCTTGAAGTCTTATGTACATCAGTCTCCTATTAATTCAGAAACCATTAGCACCACATATTCATCAGGGAAACCACAAAAATTAGATTTAAATGGGTCTTCCTGTTGATTCCCTCTAATCTTCTTCCAGTCTGCTTCCTTCTTTTTCCTCTCTTTTGTTTGCTTCTGTCTTCTTTTCATTTTGACATGGTTTCTTTCTGTCTTTTTCATTCCTCCCTCTTCACACTTCCTTTTGTACATTCTCTGGCCTAAATTTTCTCACATGGGCATGGTTTCTTACATCTTTCTTTTCTAGCTCCCAAATTCTTCCCATTCTTGTTCTTTAACTTCTTGAGGAAGATTTTTTTTTTTTTGTAAAACCAGAGAAATAATAGGAGACTAGAAACCAAAGACCCTTCATGTCTCTGTTCTGCCTGTCTCCAGATCCAGGACTTTTGAAAATGTCAAAATATGAGAGGTGGAGGGTAGACCCTCATCTCTTCAAAATTTGATTTTATATTCCCATTACTCTTGGACCCTCTTCTGCCTGAAACTTATTATTAATCATAATTTTAAAAACTTTATTATTAACATAACCTGCGATCTCAAAGGGAAGCTCTTTGTTTTTTGGACCTGATTCAGTCTGTAAGCATTTCATTAAATCTCTCTTTTTAGCTCATGCCCCAACCTGGAGTGTTCCTTAGTATAACTCATGACTTGGCACTATCAAAATATTGATTATCCTCAGTTTCCTTATAAACACTCAAGCTAATAATACTTTGAATATAGGACAGAGTTTATTTGATCCTAAAAAAATGCAAAAACTGAAGGGAATTACATTTGACACCATAAGTGGATAAGGCTACAGTTCTCTGCTTGGTTGGTCTCTGTCCTCCTCAGGGGAATACAGTATTCCAGACTTATATTACTACTCTAGAATTTGCCAGTCTTCTTGCTCTATTCTCCCCCCTTCCCTCCTGTACTCCCCAACCCCCCACCAACCATCATCAGATACATTCCTCACTTGTTACAAGAGGAAGGGTTGATGCACTTGGGGTTGCTAGAGATTCTACACCTTTCAACCTGACATATCTTCACTTCCTTAGTCACTCCCAGATTTACCCTGTAAATTTACCCCTTTTCCCTACCAGGTTCAGGCTCCCTGGTAGGGAAAAGCATTCAGGGCTGCTAGATAGTCAAGCAACTTTTTTCCTCCTGGTAGTTTTAACTTCCCAAGGAGCTATTTCCCTCCAGAATTATAGCACTTGAGATCACTTCTGAGCTGAACCCTTTTTTCTGGACATGTCCAGCCTGCATAACTCATAGTACTAAGGGAAGATCTCTGCATGCTACAGCACAGTCCAGCTGCCCTTTGATTCTGCTTGGTCCTAGAATTCCTCTCCTTCGTTGATGAATTAGGTATTGCCTAGGAATTGTTCCATTATTTCACCCCTGAGCTGGCTATAGCTCACAGCTTAACCAAGAAACTTTTTGTTATTTTGCTGCCGTCTTTGGCCATTGCAAACTCCTGGACCTCATGATACAACTGAAGGGCCTTGAAGATTCATAGACTTTTTTTTCTCATACATGTCACTCTGTAGAGGCCCTCTCCTTTTTGTGTCTTTTAGCTTTGGTATTCTCTGTGTTTACTTTTCCTTGTAAAGTCTTCCTTCGAAGAAGAAGGCTCCTGTATGACTGGACATGACTTAATAAATCATTCTCAAATATGGTATTGTTTGAGATAGGGGGATATTCTCATTAGTGGATGTGATGCAGGATTATACCAAGGCCCATACCCCGTGTATTATAACTATCTGAATTTCTGGTGGGTCTGATGGTTTGCATAACCCTGAGAAGTAGATAATACTAGATTTATTATTATCCATATTACAGATGAAGTAATTGAGACACAGAGAGGCAAAGTCACTTGTCCAAACTCACAGAGATATTAAACAACAGGGTTGGAATTAGAACTCATGTCCTTTTATTCCAAATCTAGTGATTCCTAGTAGTCAAGAGGTTCTTAAGTTGGGTTTGTGCATTTAAAAAATATTTTGGTAACTGTATTTCAAAATAATTGGCTTCTTTTGTGATCCTGTGAATTTTATTTTATGCATTAAAAAGTTTTTTCTAAGGAGTCTAGACTTCACCAGTCTGCCAAATGGGTCCATGATAAAAAAAAAAAAGGTGAAGAATTCCAGTGGGTGACTATGTGGGTGACCTTTTGCCTTTGTTGCCCCAGCCTGAAATTCTCTCCCCTCCCTTCTGCCTCTTAGAATTTTGAGCTTCCCTCATTTCAGGTGTTGGTCTAAGAGCAAGCATTTTCTATTCACCCTCATTACCAGTGCTCTCTGCCAACACAAATTATATTGAATTTACATATATGGGGAAGTGTGGCATTCTCCAGTAGAACATAAATGCCTTGGAACTGGTGACTATTTCATTTTTTGATCTTTTTTTCTGGCATCAGAACAATGCTTGGCATGTAATAGACACATGACAAATGATTTTTGGATTGAATTGAAAGTTTCATAATAATATACTACACTTGCTATAGATACAGCAATCCATTGGTGGTGATAGTGGAAACTTACAAACCTTTGTATTTTTTTCTGTTTTTGCTTTTCTTCTGGCTCCTGTCCCATATACCAGAGTTGAATAAATTCTCACTTAAAGTGTTAGCTATACTGTTGAAGCCACTAGAATCTGGGCATGGCTTAGATAATGCAATGACTAAATTATTTCTTTATAGATTTTTTTTTCATAAAAATAGCATGCCCATGTCTTCTTCACCTTCAAAAAAACCCTTACATGATCCATCCATCTCCATTATATTTCTCCTCCATTTTATAGCTAAACTTTTTCAGAAAGTCATCTACAATTGGTGCCTCTACTTCCTTTCCCTTCCCTCCTTTTGGAACTCTTTGCAGTCTCACTAAAAACTTCATCATTCGACAGGAATTCCTCTCCCTAAAGTTACCAGTGCTCTCTTAATTGCCAAAATCTAATGGCCTTTTCTCAAGTCTCATCTTTCTTGACTTCTTTGCAGTTTTCAACACTGTCAATCATCCTCTTTTGGTGTCTTTAGGTTTTTGTGATGCTGCTCCCTCCCAGTCCTCCTTCTACTGGTTTGACTGCTTCTGCTCAGTCTCCTTTGCTGGATTTTTACCCAGGTGATGTCTGCTAACCCAGAGTATCCCCCAGAGCTCTGTTTTGAGCCCTCTTCTCTTCTCTATATTATTTCATCAGCTCCCATAGATTGAATTATCTTGATGAAGAAGATTCTCCAATCTATTTATCTATCCCTAAACTTTCTCCTCACTTGGGGTCTTGGATCTCCAGCTGCATATTGAATGTTTTCAAACTGATGTTCATAGAGATCTTAAACTTAGAATGTCCAAAACTGGAATCGTTATCTTTGATTTAAAACCTTCCCCTCTTCCTCAGTTCCCTGTAACTCTCAAGGGTACCACCATTCTTCCAAACATTCAAGCTTCCATCTTGAATATTGTCTTTGACTCTTCATTCTCACTTCTCTCCCCATGTCTAATCAGTTGTCAAGTCCTTTTGATTTTACTTTGAGAACGTCTGTCACATATATTCCCATCTCTCCTCTGACATTGCCATAGCCTTGGTAGAGTCCATTATTTCATGCCCAGACTGTTGCAGTCACCTGCTCGCTAGTATCCCTGCCACAAGTCTCTCACCACTCCAGTCCACCCTCCATTCAGCTATCAAATTGATCTTCCTAAAGTGTAGATCTGACAGTGTCACTTCCCCCTTCATTCAATAAACTCCAGTGGTGCCCTATTGCCCCAGAGCCAATGGAAAGTCCTCTGTTTACAGTTCTCCATAACCTAGTCCTTTTCTACCTTTCTAGTCTTCTTAAACGCTAAACCCACCTGGCATACTCTGTGATCCTTTCACATTGAGCCCTCTATTTTTCCTTGTACATTATGCTCCATTTCCTTCACTAAGCATTTTTCCTTGCTTATGCCATGCTTGGAAAGTCCTCCCCCATTTTCTGCCTCCTAGCTTTTCTGGTTTCCTTCAGATCTCAGCGTTCAAGTCCCAGCTTTTACAAGAGACCTTTCCTGATCTCCCTTCATTCTAATGCCTTCCCACTGAGATTACTTCTAGCTCTTCCTTTAAGTCTACATATCTCGTTTGTGCCTAGTCTGCATGTTGTCTCCCTCATAAACTGTTAATTTCCTCAGGACAAGGCCACCCAGAACTTTGTTCAGGGCCTGGCACACATATTTATTAAGAAACAAGCTTGTTGACTTTAGTTTTCAAAATAAAATAGAAATGTATTAAAAGGGCAGCTAGGTGGTACAGTGGATAGAGTGCCAGGTCTAGAGTCAGGAAGATTCATCTTCCCAAGTTCAAAGCTGGCCTCAGACACTTACTAACTGTGTGACCCTGGGCAAGTCCCTCAACCCTGTTTGCCTTAGTTTCTTCATCTGTCAAATGAACTGGAAAACTATTCCAGTATCTTTGCCAAGAAACCCCAAATGGGGTCATGAAGAGTTGGACACAATGGAAAAATGACTGAACAACAGCAAGGGTTAAAAATGAATACATCCAATATATTAACTTCCAAAAGTATTTTTCAAGAATTGTTCATGTGAGTTATTTTTAAGATTACATCTCTTAAAAGATGGTTGAACAATTCTGCAATCCCAGATGCAAATCCAGTACCATAAATTTACCTATTGTTTGTATTAATGTCACTGACAATGCTTAATATAGGATTTTGAAATTAGGTCTTTGGATGTTCTCTTCCAGAGATGCTGATTTTTCATTATTATTCATGTGATATTTATTGATTGACAACGTTAAAACTTTTTTTTTTTTGCTTTTTGGAGGGCAATTGGGGTTAAGTAACTTGCCCAAGGTCACACGGCTAGGTTTTGGTTTGTGTGTTCATTAAGTGTCTGGGGTCAGATCCGAACTCAGGTCCTTCTGACTCCAGGGCCTACGCTCTACTCACTGTGCCACCTAGCCGCCCCGTTAAAACATTTTTAAAGCCTATAACATTTTCTCCAGGTCCTAAATACTGAAGAGTACTATTCTTTAAGCTTAATAGATCTTAAGAGAAAGCAGGGTAGCATACCACTTTTATAAAAGTCTTTTATGAACCACCACAACAATCTAGAATGGACCTAAAAACCCCAAGGAAAGAGGGGGAAAAAGACCTGGAAAAGATGGCATGAAGTCTGTGATGCCATAGATTCCTGGATCGAATTTTTGAGTGAGAAGGGAAGGGATATTAGATGTCATATGATCTAAACTTGTCATTTTATAGAAGAGGAAACAGACTCAGGGAGTCTGGTGATTTGCTCATATAGCAAAGTTGATATCAGTACCCAAATATCTTCTTCTCCCAGCCTCACTTCAGGGCCCTCTCAGAGGAGAGGGGTACCACACCTCTTCCGCTTTATAGAAGAAACCTTCACTCAGAGTCAACTTATGGTTGTTTTCTAGACTATTCTAATAAGTTTGGTGATCTCTTTTCTCAGTCTAAACCAGATTAGGTGTTGCAAACTTGAGGGAAAGTGCTACTTATCAAAGAAACAAGCGACAGGTAACAGCAAGGAAAGAAGAAGAAAACAACAAAGAGCATTCTTTAAAAAAACATTCATTCATTCATTCGTTTATTTATTTTTAGTTTTCGATATTCACTTGTATAAGATTTTGAATTACTAATTTTCTTCCCTTCTCTCCTATTCCCCCTCCCCAAGATGGTGCACAATCTGATATAGGTTCTACATGTACAATGATATTAAAACATATTTACATATTAGTCATGTTGTAAAGAAGATTTAGAACCAAAGGGAAAAACTATGAGAAGAAAAAGTAGAGAAAATAGTATGTTTTGAATTGCATTCAGACTCCATAGTTCTTTCTCTGGATGTGGATGGCATTTTCCATCATGAGACTTTCAGAATTGTCATAAATCACTGCATTGCTGAGAAGAGCTAAGTCTATCAAAGTTGGTCACTACACAATGTTGCCATTACTGTGTGCTATGTTCTCCTGGTTCTACTCACTTTATTTAGTATCAGTTCATGTAAGTCTTTCCAGGTTTTTCTGAAGTCCACCTGCTTATCATTTTTTTTGGAAGGAAGAGGCAAGGCATTTGGGGTTAAGTGAATTGCCCAAGGACACACAGCTAGCAAGCATCAAGTGTCTGAGGTCAGATTTGAATTCAAATCCTCCTGACTCCAGGACCTCTGCTCTATTCACTGTGCTACCTAGCAGCCCTAATGCTCATCATTTTATATGGAACAATAATAATCTATTACATTCATATACCAAAAATTGTTCAGCTATTCCCCAATTGATGTGCATCCCTCAATTTCCAATTCTTGGCCACCACAAAAGAGCTGCTATAAATATTTTTGTACATGTGGGTCCTTTTCCCATTTTTATGATCTCTTTGGGATATGGACCTAGATGTGGTATTGTTGGGTCAAAGGGATGTACAATTTTATAGCCCTTTGAGCACAGTTTCAAAGTGCTCTCCAGAATCGTTGGATCAATTTACAACTCCACCAAGAATGCATTAGTGTTCCAAATTTTCCAACATATATCATTTTCCTGTTTTGTCATGTTAGCCAATCTGATAGGTTTGATGTACTTCAGAATTTTTTAAATTTGCATTTCTCTAATCAGTAGTGATTTAGAGCATTTTTTCATATGCCTACAGATAGTTTTAATTTCTTTATCTGAAAACTGCCTGTTTATATCCTTTGAGCATTTGTCAACTGAGGAATGACTTGCATTCTTATACATTTGACTTAATTCTCTATATATTTTAGAAAGGAGGCCTTTATCAGAGACATTGCCTATCAAAATTGTTTCCCAGCTTTATGCTTCCCTTCTAATTTTGGTTGCATTGATTTTGTTGGTGCAAAACCTTTTTAATTTAAGGTAATCAAAATGACACATTTTGCATTTCATAATGTTTTCTATCTCTTGTTTGGTTATAAATTCTTCCATTCTCCCTAGTAAACTATTCCTTGCTCTCCTAATTTGCTTATAGTATCACCATTTATGTCTAAATCATGTACCCATTTTGAGTTTATCTTGGTATATGGTGTAAGATATCAGTCTATGCCTATTTTCTGCCTTACTATTTTG
Source organism: Gymnobelideus leadbeateri (assembly GCA_011680675.1). NCBI lineage: Eukaryota > Metazoa > Chordata > Mammalia > Diprotodontia > Petauridae > Gymnobelideus > Gymnobelideus leadbeateri. Next base: position 770,233 of record WOXC01006312.1, on the reverse strand, counting down.
TAGTTTTCTCAGCAGTTCTTGTCAAATAATGAGTTCTTATCTCAGAAGCTGGGGTCTTTGGGTTTATCAAACAGTAGATTGCTAAAATCATTTACTATGGTGTTTCATATACCTAATCTATTCCATTGATCCACCACTCTATTTCTTAACCAGTACCAAGTAGTTTTGATGGTTGATGCTTTATAATATAATTTAAGAGCTTATATGGTTAGGCCACCTTCCCTTGCATTTCATTTCATTAATTCCCTTGATATTCTGGACTTTTTGTTCTTCCAGATATATTTTGTTATTATTTTTTCTAATTCTATGAAATATTTTTGGTAGTTTGATTGGCACGGCACTGAATAAGTTAAATTTAGGTGGCATTGTCATTTTTATTATATTAGCTCAGCCAGCCCATGAGCAACTGATATTGTTCCAATTATTTAGATCAGACACAAACAGCATTCTTAAGAACTAGAAAAATGCAGTCATTAAAATAATTTTACTGGAGGTGCCCTGATATCATATAGAACAGGATAGCCATTGATGTTTGTAAAGATGAGCCTGAGCCATCAGGAAGAGATTTAAGTAAAGTGGAAACATTTTAAGGTCAGGGACAAGCTTCCTTTTTGTCTTTGTATCTCTGGTTCCTACAACAGTGGCTGACACAGAGTAGGTACTTAAGAAAAGGCACTGAGGGGCGGCTAGGTGGCACAGTGAGTAGAGTGTCGGCCCTGGAGTCAGAAGGACCTGAGTTCGGATCTGACCTCAGACACTTAACGCACACACAAACAGAAATCTAGCCGTGTGACCTTGGGCAAGTTACTTAACCCCAATTGCCCTCCAAAAAGCAAAAAAAAAAAAAAGGCACCGAACTGACTCCATTCTCTTCATTAATGATGCTTGCTCACATGTCCTTCCTCCTCCTAGCTCAGCTGGGATGTTCACTTAGGCCCAGGACCAGTGGAAGCTGAAATGCCTGGAAGTCAAGTATTCCCACTGCTTTCAGGGCTGGGTGGAGAAATAGACTGGGGAGGGGCTGAGTTAAACTAGCACTTTGGGAGGTCCAGAGACGGAGGCTGGCTGCCTTCCAGTGGAGTAAGATTATAATCTGAAGACCTTAATGATTTGTAGCCCCTATTATTAATTGTTATAAAACAGAACAAAGCAAAAACCCAAACTTAAACATGAAAATATCATGAAAAATTACTCAAGTGTGAGAATGCTCAGTTTTGTTATTTGGTGGCACTGGATTCTCATCCTAATAACAGATATAAACATAATGAGGGAAATTCTTCTCTTGCCCCAAGTAGAATGTAAACCTCTTGAAGGCAGGTACTTTTATTTTTATCTTTAGATCCCTAGTATCTAGGACAGGCCTGACATATAATATGCATTTCATAGATGATTGTTGAATTGAATACCACTTAATAAATCAGAAGAGCCCATGAATCATCTTAGAAAAGTTTGCTTCAAAATGGCAAAACAAGCCAACCAACCAACAAACAAGCAAATACAAAAAATGAATAAATAAATAGAGGTTTGGCTTTTAAAAGGGCACAAATCTGTCAAATTTAGTTATGTAGAAGATTATTTTCGCGTGCTAAGGAAGTCTGAAAAAGGAAGTGCTTCTGTAGAAGGCAAGATGGTAGCTTTTCATAAGCATTTCACATCTTTGATACTGCTGAATAATAATTTTTAAATGGTGCTGGCTTGCTTTCTTGACATTTGCACAAAGAGATTATAAAAAAAGCTCTAAAACAAACTGTGGTTTTGACTTTAAGGGCCCAGTGAATTTATTTGCCCCTCTGGGAAGTTTGCACAATAGACTTTGACTCTGCTCTTGCCCAAACCTCAAAAGAATACAGCTATGGGCTGGGAGTGAAACTTGGAATTGACTCCTTCTTTGGGCCAACATGGGTGAAAAAAGAAAGAGCAGAGCAAAGTCAGCTGGGGTGGAGGATGGGGTGGACTGAGTTAAGGGGGTGAATGGGTGTGTGGTGGAGGAAAGACGAGCCAACTAAAGGGAGTGTAATTCAGAGCAGGTTTCTTCTAGAGCTTGCCTTGGTATGGAAGACAAGGGGGTGGCATTGAAGGGAATTGTGCAGGAGTTCAGGAAAGCATCCAATGTGCTGAAAATAAGTGAATAAGTAAAACATCTGGAAGTTGACAGAAAAGAGGAAATGACTGGAAGTGTATCTGGGGGAAAGGAAAACAGGATCCAGATTGTGTCCGATCTGGAAAGATCAAGAAGACCCTGAAAAAGATTGTATAGCAGAGTGACATGTAACGGGAGGTAAACAAATGCTGTGGGATGTCCAGGCTGAGAAAATTTCACCATGCCTTCACCCCCATGAAATACAGGCAAGAGAAGGAGGGCCCAGAAGCACCAGAAATTCCAATGATTAAGCAGAGGTGTCAGTACTGCAACAAAAGAGGCAAATCTGCTGAGATGAGTGGGGATAGTCTATGTGAGAGGCAGATCATTTGTTAAATAGGAAACAAGCTGATTTCATTGCCTCTTCAATCATTCTTTTATGTCTTCACATTCTGCACTCTCCACCATGGAATCTTTTCAGGAGGCCCCGGGTCACAACATTTCTGAGCTGCTCAGATGACACGTGACACACTCGTGTGATGATGCCGCTAAAGAAGCATCTCACAGAGCCGTTAGCTCTGCATAATGATAGCATTGAATAATGACTGCATCAGCACAGCCAGTCATAAATCATGCTATCATCACACTTTCCAATCATATGGAGCCAATCATAACTTTCCCTCTCCGTTTCAAAAGAATGCAGAATGAGTCCTTCAACACAGCCCTTCACACATGGAGTTTGAACATTACCCACTGGCTTCTTTCCTTTGTCTCATTTAAATCATTGAAGAATGAGCCCATGGTGGTATCTGAAGCTATAATGGGGATCCTTGTCATGTACAACTTACTAGTGGTGAAAAGGCAAAGACTACTAGCTTTGTTGGCTGGATCTTTCTAAGGGAAGAGTAATCAGAAATGACATAAATTGTTAGGAAAATGATGGGGCCATTTGCCAAGAACCTGGTGGTGTGACCTGGTTATGTGACCAAGGAAGTTATTCTTTGGAATTGCCTTCTCACTATGTATTTTCTTTGAGACCTATTGCTCAGCTTTTCCAAGAAGAGTAGAGCTGGTCCTGCTTTGGTGGGCTCAATTAGAACAGCTGGGCTTCAGAATTTGATGATGACCTCCTCTATTTTGTGAGAACTAAGTTATACTAATCTATAATGGAAACTGAAAGTATTCTGCCTCTGGGGAGAAAGGAACAGAAAACACTAGCTGGATTTTAGCATCTATCTTGAGTATTCTTAATCTACTTTAACAGAAACTAAGCTCAGAACTCCTTAATCCTAAAAAGGGGGGAAATGACTCCTTCTATTTCATTTTACTATTCTGTTAAGTCTTTAAATTTGATAATATGTGTGGCTAGGTGGCACAGTGAATAGAGCACCGGCCCTGGAGTCAGAAGGACCTGAGTTCAAATCTGGCCTCAGACATTTAACAGTAGCCATGTGACCTTAGGCAAGTTACTTAACCCCAACGGCCCTGCCTCCTCCCCTCCAAAAAAAACAAACAAAAAATTTGATAATAAACATTAAGTGCCTACTATGGCAAAGCACTATGCTAAGCCGTTGGGATACAAATAAAAAAGATAGTCCCTGCCCTCAAGGAGCTTACAATCTAATGATTAATAAACTTTACCAAGTTCTCTATAGCCCTGCCTTCAGCAACATTCTCCTTAATCTCTTTTGAAATGAATTATCCCTATTATTCCTAGAATATTAGATCTTGGGCTGAAAGGGGTTTCAGAGATCCCCCAGTCCATCCTCCTCCCTCCCGAATCTCCCAGTTTTCCAGATAATGAAACCAAGACCAGGGAAGACGAATGACTTTCTCAAAGTCATATAGTATATATATATATATATATACACACACACACACACAAATGACTTTCTCAAAGTTGTAGGTAGTATATACTAGATTCAGGATTATTCATATTTGCTTCAAGGAAATTTTCCCCCCATTTAGATGAAGGCAAAGGGGTATGGGTATGAGGGCATAGGAGGGGAAAAACAACCTAAAATTATTTTTTAAAAGTATTCATCTTCCTGTCTCCTTCCCTCTCTCCTTCTCTTTTATGTCTCTCTCCCTCCTTCTCCTCCCTGTCTCCTGTCTCTCTCTGTCTCTCTGTCTCTCTGTCTGTCTCTGTCTCTCCCTCCCTCCCTCTCTTTCTCTCTGTCTCTGTCTCTCCCTCTCTCTCTCTGTTTCTCTGTCTTTTTCTTTCTCTTTCACCCGCATCTCCCCATATTTTTTTTTCTTAGAGGCAGCTAGATGTCACAGTGAGCCAAGGGCTGGGCCCGGAGTCAGGAAGACCTGAATTCAAATCCAGTCTCAGATATTTGTTAATTGTGTGATCCTGGGCACTTAACCTTTATTTAAACAACTGTAAAATGGGGGATAATAACAGCACATATCTTCCAGCTGCTGTGAGATCAAATGGGATAATATTGGTAAAGTGCTTAGCACAGGGCCTGACACATAGCTGGTTGGTTGTTGTACTTCCTTCTTGAAGATGACCAAAGTGACATCACTATGTTGGGGTCGAGGTACAATGTGTCCCACTCACTGATTAGACCAATATAAGCTCAGAAGGCTCTACCACAGGTCGGGCCCAAATAATCCATATGAAAATCTGGAGTAGAGATGTCTCTAAATTTGTGCATCTCATTTCTTTTGATATGGGCATGTGTGGAGTCCTGACTGAGAAAAAACCATAAAAAAAGTAATAAGTGAAAAGCCATTAAAAAAAAAAAGAAAACAAAACGATGGGGCAGCTAGGTGGTGCAGTGAATAGAGTACCAGCTCTGGAGTCAGGAGGACCTGAGTTCAAGTTCATTCATTTCAGACACTTAACACTTACTAGCTGTGTGACCTTGGGCAAGTTACTTTGCCCTCCCCCATCCAAAACAAACAAACAAACAAACTTTAATTGGTGAAAGTTGGAAACATGGTGACCTGTTTACAGTCATAATTTAGACACTGAGTCATAACTTAAGATACTATGACCTATGAAAGCCAAAATAAGAATATTGTGATATATATATGACGGGGGCATCGATGCACAAACTTATGTTTGGGCATAAATAACATTGGCTTAATTCCCAAGCTCATTACTAAGCAGAAAACCAAAAATATCCACCCATCTAGCTCCTCATGTCTTTGTTTTCTATAATTACCTCAGAGATTTTTAGGGTTCTTTAGCAGGGATCCATAGAACTGTCTGACTGCCACCCCATGCTGAAGATTGCCCCTGTTTGTAAGTATTCATAATGATTGATTATACTACTACTTACAATCAATCTAGAAATCTGTGAACTCTTTGGTATAAAAAGAACACCCCATGGGGCGGCTAGGTGTCGCAGTGAGTAGAGCGTCGGCCCTGGAATCAGAAGGACCTGAGTTCGGATCTGACCTCAGACACTTAACCACAAACAAAAACCTAGCCTTATGACCTTGGGCGAGTTACTTAACCCCAATTGCCCTCCATAAAGCAAAAAACAAACAAACCAAAAAAAGTATTCATGAAAAATACGTCTTAGGGGCAGCTAGGTGGCGCAATGAGTAGAGTGTCGGCCCTGGAGTCAGAAGGACCTGAGTTTGGATCTGGCCTCAGACACTTAATGCACACACAACTAAAAACCTAAAAACCTAGCCATGTGGCCTTGGGCAAGTTTCTTAACCCCAATTGCCCTCCAAAAAGCAAAAAAAAAAAAAAAAGCAAAATACGTCTTAGACATCTATATAGGCTACATGATTTTCTCCTCTTTCATTTCTTGATACTAACACTTTCTACTTCCACTTATCCCCCTTTGTCCCTATCTCCATTGAAGTAAAAGACTTTAAGCAGACTGTCCTTTTCTTATGGGGTAACAATGTGGAGAATTGATCTATGTTGTATGTTTAATGGACATTTCAATTAACTACCAACATCGGGGTAAAGATGAATTTCTACATACTGGGGAGAGAAAGCCCAGAGGGAATTTCTATTTTTATTTTTTTAATATATGGGAGAAGGATCCTCAAAATCTTAGTGTAGTTTTAATAGGACTTTGGGGGATTCACTGTATTTAAACAACCTTAAGTGATTTTATTCTCTTGCTTTACATGTGTTATGGGAATGGGAATCTGAAGATCTTCCCTGCCCTTTGGATAGGCTTAAGTGACTCTGAGAACCTTCCCTGATTTGAAAATATACTCTGTCCCCTAATAGGCTGAATGTGGTCACAGGGAGCCTGTGGCAGGAGGCTTGTTTTTCAGGAATACCCATACCTTGTTACTTTGTGATTGGGCAGTGGCTCAAGAGAGTTGTGACATTCTCTGAGCCAGGAGAAGGTTATATATACCCTGATGTGAGGTTTTGCTTTGGGGCTCTTTTTGAGAAGAGTTGTGTGATTTGACCAGATGAGACTCTGGGCAGTCATTGAGGGCCAGGCTTTGAAAACCCAGGTGTTGGTGCTTCCCTCTCTGGTAACTGTGACTAGGTATGGATGTAATGGTTAGACAGTGGGAAGCCTGTCTGCTGATCTGTTTCTCTGTCTGTATTTGTTGTCTGCTTGTAACCTCTGTTTGTATTCTCTGAAGTTCAGGGTGCTGACCTTTCCCCCCCGAACTAGATAAATGACATATGTTTGATTAAAGCAAGATTGCTAATCCATTTTGAGTTGCTTTACTTTAGAAAAGCAGATCTAGGAACCTGTGCTAGCAGCCATCCTGGGTATGCTAGGGTTCTTGCTGCTATAATGTGTTACAAGTATTTCTCTTTTTTCCCCCAATTTTTTGTTTTTCTTTCAAGAATTGAACTCAGAAAGGACATTTCAAAAAGCTGAGGACAAAAACAAACTCTTGATATCTCATGTCAACAATGAGCATTTATTTTTTACCCTTCCCCTCCCCCCTCAGTGTTGTTTGGCTCCAGAGATACAGAGACAGCAATGACAACAGTCCCTGCCCCACGGGGCTTATAGTTGCTGGGCTGGAGGGAAACAGCAAGTACACAAAGAAATAAAAAATAGACGCCAAAAATGCAAAGTAAATTTTGGGGAAAGTGGGACTACACTAACAATGATCTCACTTGATAACAGTGGTACAACCAAAATTTTCTCATGGATAGGAAAATATTTAGGCTATTTTTACAAAGATCATTTTGACTAGTTTTTAATAATTGGCAGGTGTATTAAAAATCTCTTAAGGGACTGGAAAGTTGGCATCTTTCTCTGCTAGTTGCTAGATTTTCATTTGTCTCTTTCCTAAGAAATGAGAACATGAAGCAGAGGTAACTATGCATTCGGTCAGGTGTCATTATTTGACAAAATGAAAAGGAAAGAAGAATTTTCTACTCTTAGCTCAACAAAAACGTCCATAGATTTTGGAGAGACTCTAGATCTTTCCTCCTGAACTGTTCTTAAAGTTGTTTTCTTTTTGTTTTGTTGTCATTTTGGGGAAGGCGGAGTGAGTCGATGGAATTCTTCCTGTGTGGCAACACTAATAATTGAATTATGAAAAGCATTTGGGTCTGAAAATTATGAAACAAATTCTTTGTGAAATCAGATCTGTGCCTATAAACAGTGGTGTTTGTTAAAAAATCTGTCTAAATATTAGAAGGCTTGGATGAAGGCACAGGACATTTCTGGACTAATAAGTGGCAGTATTGACTTTCATAACTCCTTTTCACTGCAAAGGCTCAGAATGTTTTATACACATGACTTGAACCTCATGTGCAAGACTAGCCAAGAGGCAGGAAATAAGGAAATACAGTTGAAAATGCAACTTAAGAATCAGAGAAAATTAGACCTGAAAGGGCCCTGAGAAACCGTTTTGTCCAACCCCCTCATTTTACAGACTGTGGAAAGAGTGAAATAGGCTGGGATCCTGCTCACAGGAGGTCTTTAAGCAAAAGCTGGATGACCACTTGGCTGTGTTGACTGGGGATTTTTTTTCAGGTATGAGGCCACTGAGTTCTCTTCCAATTCTGCAATTCTGTGACTCTGTGAAGATTCTAATTTACTATCCAGAAGCAAATATCATCCTTTCTAAGCAGGGCTGGACTTCTCTCAAGGGACCATTAGGTATTTTATCTAGTGGCCAATCAGGCCTTTTGTATTTGATCAGAGACAAAAGTTTATGTGCAACTGGTCTACGACCTTTGGAAATTTTACTTAAGTCAAGTACTCAAGGGCTTGATAGTGCTTCCTTTTTGTCAGCCACTGAACAAAATTCTTAGGAATATAAGCACAAGCAGAGAGAAAGACAGTTGTGCTAAAGGAGCTTGCATCCTTATTTGTTGTAGTTTGGTCATTTCAGTTGTTTCTCACTCTTCCTGTATGGCAACACTAGTAACTGAATTATGAAAAACATTTGGGTCTAAAAATTATGAAACAAAACAAAAATAGTCTAATGGAGGGAAACAGCAAATACACAAAGAAATACAAAATAGATATAAAAACACAAAGTAAATTTGGGGGAGAGTGGGAATGCAATTACCAATGATCTTGCCTGATAACAAAACAAAACACCTGGGGTTTTACTGGCAAAGATGCTGGAGTAGTTTGCCATTTCCTTTTCCAGCTCATTTTACAGATGAGGAAACTGAGGCTAACAAGGTTAAGTGACTCCCCCAGGGTCACACAGATAGTGTCTGGGGCCAGATATGAACTCAGAAAGATGAGTCTTTCTGATGCCAAGCCCAATGCTCTATCCACTTCACCACCTAGCTGTACAATAGGGCAAAATAATCCAAAGGAAGCTGAAAAAGGGTTTGGGAAGGGGAAGTACCTTCAGGGATTGAGTAGAGAAAGCTGGGAGAACCATAAGGCAGGAGATAAAGAAGACATTGCTTGGGGCAGCTACATGGTGCAGTGAATAGAGTACCAGCCCTGGAATCTAGAGGACTTGAGTTTAAATTCGGGCTCAGACGCTTAACACTTACTAGCCTTGTGATCTCAGACAAGTCACTTAACCCCAATTGCCTTGCCTTCCCCACTCCAAAAAGGGGAAAAAAAGAAAAAAAAGAAGAAGACTGCTGGCCTGGAACCTTTTCCTAAAATGTAGACTCAGGGAGGAATTAGCCTAACAGAGGAAACAAACCACAGGGGCGGAGTGAACTTCCAGAGTGAGCTGAACTTGTTAAATTGTAGAGAAAGAAAACTCAGGAGTAAAATCTGGAGAGGAATGAAGGTTGTATGGCTTTACATCCTGTGAAATATGCCCAATTTTGCCATATGGGGGTAACCATATGTATGTCTCATCGTGATCACACTGGGCTCTCATTTCTCGTTTGCTTTATTCCTCACCTGCCATGAATTTATTACAAATGGAGGAAATTTACTCTTTCAGGTAACTGAGGAACCACCAGGTGCTTTGTTTTTGCAGGACAATAAACAAAATCCTAGTGGTACCTGGTGAACGCAGATTGCAATCTAGCTCTAGCTTTCTTCAAAGACCTCCTTGTGCCTAGTGAACGTCAACAATGACACTGCTGTCTGACATGCCTGGAAATTATCTCAGAAATGTGAATATACCTAAGAAATGTGCCAAAGCTAACATCACTAAAGACCCTTTAATAGGATCACAGAAGGGACCTTGGAGATTGTCTAGTTTAATGTGGTCATTTTACAGATGAGAAAACTGACGTCCAAAAGGACATGGAGTGAGTCTCTCAGCAGAGCTGAGAATTCAAACCAAGCTTCTCTCAACAAATTGGGAGTGCCCTTTCAGAAAGAGGCCCCAGGTTAAGAACTTTTTTTTTTTTAAAGCAATTGGGGTTAAGTAACTTGCTCAAGGTTATATGGCCAGTCATTATTTATGTGGGGGTGCTCATTTTCTGAGGCTGTATTCGATCCCGGGTCATCCCAACTCCGAGGCCAGCGCTCTTATTCGCTGTGCCACCTAGCCACCCAAGAAAACTCATACATCTTTTTTTTTTCTTTTTGGAGGGGCGGTTGGGGTTAAGTGATTTGCCCAAGGTCACACGGCTAGTTTTGTGTTTAAGTGTCTGAGGCCAGATTTGAACTCAGGTCCTCCTGCCTCCAGGGCCAGTGCTCTATTCACTGCACCACCTGGCCACCCCTTATGTTAAGAACTTTTCATCAAGAAAAACTGGCATCAGTTTGGTTTAACATAGGATACATTCCTTGTTCATTTTTCTTCACTATTAGCCTTCTTTTGCTCCCCAGATCTATTAGTTTAAATGTTGTGTCTCCACCATCACCCCCTAGTATAACAAACTCCTTGAGGGGAAGGGACTGATTTTCTATTTGTCCTTTATTTGTAATGCCCAGCACATGGGAGGTCCATAACTGAACTGACTTGAAAAAATATTGCACAAAGTAGACACATCTCATCTTTAGGCTAAGCCATTTAGGGATTTCATAAATATTCTGAGGCTTCAGGACAGCAACGGTTATTTATATAGATAGCTCTTTACAACCACTTTTGCTTTCAAGCTTTTTAACAACCCTGTGAGGTAAATGCTATGGGCTCATTTTACAGATAGAGAAATTGAGGCTCAGGGAGCCTGACTGAAGGTCACACAGCTTGAATGTAAAAAAAGGCAGTGTGGTGGACAGAGCACTGGGCTTAAAGTCAGGAAGGTGGATTTGAATCATCCTTCAGATGCTTGCTAGCTATGGAAAGAGACTTAATGTCTCTAGACCTCGGTTTCCTTGGCTGTACAATGAGGCAGTTGGATTGACCTCTAAGGTGCCTTCTGGTGTTAATGCTGGGATCCTAGATAGTGGCAGGGTATGAACCAGGGCATTTCTGACTCTAAGTTCTGTATGCCATCCATTATACGAAATGGCCTCAATGCATTCCTCTTCTGAAACCAAAGGACTGAGGGAGAGAAGGACAAAAGTGATTCATTTGAAACAATTCAGTGAAAAGCAATCACTTCCAAAGCCAACCTAATCAGGTTAGAAGGGGCACCCTTATTCATTGGAGAGGCAGGAGCCAGTCTTTTGAGACTGGTCTGACTGAGCTAAGGGGTCCACTAGGTGGCAGGGTTTTTAAGCGATCCTGAACCTTGTGTCCCAGCACCTGGAGAGGGACAGTCGGGAATCCTCCCCCTTGGACTACTCAGAGAAGGTGTTTAGCAAGCACATGTCTGTGGTTTCCTTTGACCACCTTGTTACTTCCCCCTCCCCCACGTGAGGGTTATTTTTCCAAGCAAACAATGTATTAAGAATGTGTCTTAGCTTTTGGCCTCAACTCCCAACAGCAGAACTGATTTTAATCCTAGGTCTTTGAACGGAAACACATGTTACTCCTTGCCTCTTGGAGAGAGAAAGAAGGAGTGTGCTCCAGTGTTTAAACCTACAAGAGACTGGATCTTTCCCATCTGCCTGAAATCTTTGAGTGTCACTAGAAGAGAGATACAGCCACAGGACACATGATTAAGACACAGTCACTATGGAATTCAGCACTGATCTAAGGTAGACTGGAATTTTAGAGCTGGGTCTTCTCTTAAGCAAACATTAGTCCAGCTATCTCATTTTGCAGAAGAGACTGGAGTGAAGTGATGCATCCAAGGTCACACAGTTATTTAGTCATTAAGTTCGAATGAAGACCCAGGTGGGTCTTTTGGCTTCCAGTTCAATAACCTTTCCAAAATGCCATGCTGTGATGTCTGTCTAGATCATCTACTCCAATAGTGTCGAATTCAAGTAGAAATCGGGTCACAAAGCCATGTATAAGGATTCCTGCAGGCTACATAGTGACTTAGAGAACCACATCTTAACATTGTCTATGTTTTGTTATATTTTTATTTATTTCTTAGATATTTCCCAATTATCTTTTAATCTGGTTTGGGTCACATGCAGAAGTGTTTGTTTGCTACTCCTGTTCTATGCTCAATGCATCTTTTTCCTTTTCTTTGCAGGTCTCTATAATGCAGACAATCTTTATAACTGACCAAAATATGGGGAAAGAAGGAGAAATCAGTTCTTTTAATTCTGTAAAATCAGATTAAAAGGAAAATAAGAAATTCTCAGCCTGGCATTTAAAGCTGCCTTTAAACTAGTTCTCCCCTGCCTACCTTTCCAATCTCATTTCATCTTACTCCCTTCATGCCCTCTCTGTTCCAGTCAAATTGGCCTAATAGCTGTTCCCCACTGGTGACGTGCCATCGCTGTCTTCATTGCATTTTAAAGGCTGTCTCCCATGATTTGAATGTTCCCCTTTCTCATTTTTACCTTATAGAATTTGTTTTCCATCAAAACATAGCGAGGTACTGCTTTCCTATAGGAGGCATTTCCTGATCCTTTATACTTCTTGAAATTACATTGTATGTACTGTGTGTATAATTGGTATTTATGTATCTGTGTATGTGTTGTTTCTCTTCAGAAGCATGGCATTCCCTTGAGGGAGGTACTGTTTCATTTGGTATCTTCCTATCCCTAGAGCCTAGCACATACGGTGGTGTACCTTTCATATAGCTAGTATTTAATAAGCCTCTGTTGAATCAAATAGTGTTGAACTGTGGTCTATCCAACCACATGGTGGAGAGGTCCGTTGAATTTCATTGCTTCTCTGAATAAGAAGCATGTACATTCGCTGATTGCTAGTTCTTGGATTTTAGGATTACTGCCGTGAAATTCCAAAAAAGTCAATTAGATTGGATTTAAAGAAAAAAAACTTCTTAGCAATTAGAGCTGCCTGAAAAGTGCAATGGGCTGGCTCAGGTTCTCTCTCATTACCCCTTCAATCTGAGATTGGGTGACCACTTCTCAGGTACATTACAGTGGGGAATCCTTTTGTGTATGGGACATTGAGGTCCATCTAGCCCTCAAATACTGTGATTTTGTGATTACAGATTTAAAACTGGAAGGAACCAGGTCTGACCTTCTCATATTACAGATAAGGAAGGGAGGCACAGAGAAGTCAAGTGATTGACCCAAGGTCAGACAGGGTATGTTTGTGAAAAGAAAACTCACCTCAAAGGCAGGAGAAAGATTTGGGTTCAAGTCTCACATTTGATGCATACTGACTGTGATACTGAGCAAATCATCTAATCTTTCTGTGTTCTAGGCAATTAAGACTAGAAATTACAGAAAAAGTACCTTCTTGTATTGGAAGAGGGAATTAACTCATCAGGAATTTCGCTATGCCTCTGAAATCACTGCCCCAGGCCCTCTCCCAGTTCCTTTCCCTTTCAGACAGGTTGCAGAGCTGGGATTTGATCTATTCACTTTGAATCCAGCCATGCTGAATGTTCCGATCACTGAAAAATGGGCATTAAGGTTTTTAATTCAGTACAAAAGTGGCACATCTCATAAGTCTAATTAAGTTGGAAATTAATGAAGATGCTTTTGGGATAACTTTATTCAGCACAAATAGAAAAGCAAAAACAATTTTTGATTTTCTGACAGTAACAGTAGAATCCCACCTGTGGCACTTAGGGACTGAGCAAGCCTGGGCACTTGACTTTATCTCTCTATTCTTCTGTTTCTTCATCTACAAAATGGAGGGAATATCAGCACCTGTCTCAGAGGGTTATTTTAAGGATAATGTGTGTATGACACCTTATAAAACTTAAAGCACTGTACAAATTAGCTATTACTAGATTGATATTGGGGCAGTTAGTTGGCACAGTGGACAGAGTGCCAGGCCTGGAGTCAGGAAGACCTGAGTTAAAATCTGGTCTCAGATATTTACAAGTTGTATGATGCTGGACAAGTCACTTGACTCTGCCTCAGTTTCCTCATCTGCAAAATGAATTGGAGAAGGAAATAGCAAGTTACTCCAGTATCTTTATCAAGAAAACCCCAAATGGGGTCACAAAGAGTCAGACATGACTGAAATGACTCAACAAGAAGACTGATGTTACTAAATTACTAAATTGCTAATAGTCTAATAATAACTCAATAATGGGATAGGAATAGATTGCCATAATTATATGAGTTTATGTGTATGTGTATGTGTGTGTGTGTGTGTGTGTGTGTGTGTGTGTGTGTGTGTGTGTGTTATAGGTAGCAGTGATAGGTCTTGAAGGCTCCATCACAAATAATTTGAGGTTATGTTACATGAAATGAGTCTTTGGAATTAAGCTGAAGGGTGGTCTTTACTCAGCAATTCTACCCTTTAATAGTGTTAATTAATATTTATAAATGGATCCAAGAAAAAGAGTTCCACCCAATTGGTGACTTCTGTTGAGAGAAGGATCACTTTCAATTGGAACTGAAGAACTTAATGCATGGACCTCCCCTCCCTCCTCCTAAGCTTCTCTGCTTTGGATTTAGATGCCAAACACCAGGAAGTATTTACCTTTTGGCTCCCCTGACTTTTGGTATTGAATAGGATATGAAAGATTTGAAAGATATGCTTCCAGGGTGAAAGTAAGGAGCCTATCTTTTCCAAACCAAGGATCATACCATAGATGTGAAAAGATGGATAGATGGAAAAGTGCAGACAGAGAAGTCTCGCCGGGCTTGTCTGTGGTAGACTTCTTGTCCAGTTCACGTGACTGTCTTAGTGATACCATACACAGGCATACCTGTTCATAAACACCTTTCATGAAGACTGCAAAGGGTGGAAGGGAACATTGTCAGGAGTGAGTGATGGGTGTAGGGTGAATGGGCAAAGTGACAGAGGTGGTGATAGGGTTGAAACTTGAACTATTCCAGTCCCGTTGGCCCATACTTTTCAGCCTTCTTCTTTATTGTTGTAGTTGACTTGATTACTCATGTCTGACTCTTTGTTATTGTAGTTGACTTGATTACTCATGTCTGACTCTTTTTGACCCCATTTTGGTTTTTTTCTGGCAAAGATAATGGAGTGCCTTGTAATTTCCTTCTCCAGCCCATTTTACAGATAAGGAAACAGAGACAATAGAATTAATTAATTTGCTCAGAATCACACAGCTGGTAAGTGAGCTCAGATTTAAACTCAGGTCTTCCTGACTCTAGGCCAGGCATTGTGACACCTAGCTGTCCTTTATGTCCAGTGTGAAGTATCGCTCCCCCTCTACTTTCTTCCCTGAAAGTTACCTTTCTCGTCCCTGATTTTTTTCCCTATGAACCTCTCTTGGTTAAAGCAGAGAGGAAATGTTGTTTGAAAAGGATAGAAGGATATAGTGCAGTGGACAGAGTGCTGAATTTGAAGACAGAAGGCCCAAGTTCATATCTCCGCTCTGGTAGTTACTAGCCAGCCATGTAATATTAAGCTAATCTTTTCTAGCCCCTTCCTCTGGGCCCCCAGCTCCTCATCTATACCAGATGACCTCTGAGTCTCCTTCCAGATCTAAAGGGAAAATCTTATGATTTCTAGCCTTGGCTAGAGGACTCTCTTTGTGGCTGGTATGACATTAGTTGGTATTATTGCAGAAAAGACAGTCTCCTCAGTTTTTTTATCTGTAGAACAATAGAAGTTCTTTCTTAATTTTGAAGTAAAACTCATCTTGGCAAGATCCATTGTTGTGGGCTTGGTGATTTCAGTTCACAGCTGTAATTCTATGGTTGCATGTATCTCCTTGGAGAAAGCACATGACTCAGTGGCTACCAGTATACTGAAAACATCTTCTAAAGATACCTAGTTAATAAGCTTTTTCAAGAAGCTGTGTGTGGTAGTGGAAAAGGTACTGATATCAGAGGGTCTGTGTTCACATTTTTGCTATGATGCTTGTTGGTGCCTGTGTGACTTTGGCAACTCTGGGAACTCAATTTTCTCATCCTTAAAAACGAGTAGAAAGGCAGATGCTAAAGTGGCTAGAGGGATGGGCTGGGAATCAGGAAGACCTGGGTTCAGGTCCTGCCTCTTCCTCCTTTCTCTGTCTCCTTGATGATGCAAAAATCTCTCAGCTTCTCACTGACCCCAGCAAACTCATCAATTGCTAAGTGGCATGGGTGGATAAAGTTTTTGAACTGGCAGTTCTTCAAATTGATGGAATCACAGGAACCTTCCAGTGAGCGGGTTGCACTAGATAATATGTAAGTTCCCTTCTAGTACTAAATCCTATGATTTTGTATCCTTGGTGAAATTGGCGAAAAGGGCAGTCCAGAATGATTGCCTCCTCATATTACCTCATCCTAGGATGGTAATAATAGCAGCTAGGCAAGTGATTTACCTATGGAAGCATTTGAACCAGACCTGGCATCTGACCCCTGAAGATACACTGGGGAAAAAAAAAAGGAAGGAATGACTGCTATGGATTAAAACAGGGAGGCTGACTTCTCTACAGCTTTTTTTTTTTCACATTATCCAATTCAATTTAATAAGCATTTGTTAAAGTACCAGGCATTGTACACTCCAGCTAGGTGTTGGAAGATATAAGGACAAAACTGTCTTTAAGAGGCTTCCGTATTATTAAGGGAAAAATTCTGAGTACCATAGTTCGTTTTGGAGGGGAGGGGATTACCTTTTTTCACACTAATCCATCTTGGGCATCCAACATGTGACCCATGGAATAAAAATAACCTACCTAAGATTTTTCACATTTTTTTTACCTGATAAAAATCACGAGGTAACCATGGCCCAGGAGAGTCCAACACTTTCCTAGGCCAATCATTGTACATAAGATTACCACTAGGTGTCATTGCTACTCCCCTCCCCTCATTCTATTGTCTAGCTAGCCCTACTAGACTTCTTTTAGTCTTTGTGGTCTTGCCCTGGTGGGCTCCCATGCCTGAGATGTACTTCCTCACTTCCACCTCTTAGAATCTCTTGGTTCCTTAAAATCTCTACTCAAGTGCCACCTTCTGCTCGAAGCCTTTCCTGATCCCTCCCCCCACCCCAGCTGCTAATGACTTCCCCTACTTGTTTCCTTGTGTTTACCATGTACAAATGTATATGTATGTGTTTTTATTGTTGTTGTGTTTGTCCTTTGTTTTCAAAGAGGACCATGGCATCAGGGAAATGACAACATAACTTGCACTGCCTGAATGGGGACCCAGCTACTTGGGTAACTCAGCTCATCCTCTCCCTCTCCCTCTCTTTCTTCTCTTTCTACTTCTCCTCCTCTCCAAAGAAGGTAAATTTTGATGACCAGAACCTGCCCACTTCACTTGGGGCTTACTGGCTAGATTCCTTCCTTCCTTCATTTCTCCCTTCCTTCCTTACTCTTTCTCTCTTTCCTTCTTTCTTTCTTCCTTCCTTCCATCCTTGCACCCAGTTCACTCTGAAGCTCATAGATTTGACCACAATAGGTCCCTGAACACTTAATAGCTGTGTTTTAGACCCTCTTACCTTAGAATAAATGGCAATGGTAACTGTTTCTCTTTGGAACAGCAACCCTGAGGGTTTTCCCCTCCCAGCTTGATTTTTTTCCAATTAAAAGGACCATTCCTTGACTCACTTCTTAAAGAAGCCTATTCACTGAATGGGTGTTACCTCACTCTAAGTGAGTCTGTGAAAAAGGTCTTATCGGAAAAGGGCCAGGGTCTCCCACTGCATCCTGGGTCATCTCCAGTCATCGTGATGCATACCTGGTCACTGGATCCAGATGGCTCTGGAGGAGAGAGTGAGATACATACATGAAGACATATTATATATACACATATATATGTATATGCATATGTATGTAAATATTACACACCTAGCACAGTGACTGTCAATATTCTCCCTCCTAATCTCCATCTCCTGACTTCCCTTCCCTGGCTTCTGTCAAGTTCCATTTTCTATAAAATGCCTTTCCCGATCCACATTGACATTGATTCCCTTCCCTCTGTTGATTTTCTTCAATGTATATTATATGTTGTTTGTACATAGTTGTTTACATGCTGTCTCCTCCAATAGAATGTGAGATTTTTGAGGGTAGGGACTGTCTTTTGCCTTTCTTTGTATCCCCATCCCTTAGCAGAGTGCCTGGCATGGAGTAGGAGCTAAATAAAATGCCATCTGAGCAATTGACATTTTTCTTTTGTGATTTAGTCCTTTTAGTTGTGTCTGACTCTTCTTGATCCTGTGGGGCTTTCTTGGCAAAGATACCAGAGTGGTTTGCCATTTCCTTCTCCAACTCATTTGACAGATGAGGAAACTGAGACAAACAGGGTTAAATGCCTTGCCTAGGGTCACATGGCTAGTAAGTATCTGAGGCCAGATTTGAACTCAGGAAGATGAGTCTTTCTGACTCCACATCTGGCACTCTATCCATTACACCACCTAGCTTCTACTCCTACTGACATACTAGGTACTTAATAAATATTTGTTGATTGATTAGGTAATCAAAGTAGAATATAATTAATCATGTATCTACAAGTTACCTTAAAGACTCTTTAGTGTTTGTGAACATCTGCAAGGCTTAATCTCCTTCACTAGCAGGGTTCTCTCTCTTAATCTTATTTTGAATTTAAGAAACAAAATAAAATGGGCATTTACATATACATAAAAAATGAGCAGGGTTGTATATGAACTGGAGGTTTCTATTATGTACAGCTAATTCTTCTTTTTAAATATACCAAGTATCAGCTTAAAATCACACTAAGACTTTTGGGACACCTGTGTAACCAATTCAGCCTGTAGCTTTCAGAGCTGACCTACTTGAATGTATTTCTTTCTGGCCTTTCTTCTGTTTTCATTTTTTATTTTGAAGATGCTTCAGATTCTTCCTCTCCTCCCTCATCTCCCTCTCTCCTTTCTTTCTCTCCCTTTCCTGTTTCCCCCTCCCTCTGCCATATTGTGCTCTGTGCTTTTTCAGAATGTCTATTGAGATGTCATTTTGTGGACCATGAAAACGCTGGTTGCCAGCCTTTTTCTATTTCTCTCCTTAGTTCTCTGTCATTTTTCAGTCATATCTCACTCTTCATGATCCCCTTTGGATTTTTTTTTTAAGTATCCTGGAGCGGTTTGTCATTTCTTTCTACAGCTCATTTTACAGATGAGGAAACTGAGGAAAACAGGATTAAGTGACTTGCTTGGGGTTTTGCAGCTAGTAACTATCTGAGGCTGGATTTGATGAATATTCGTGACTCCAGGTCCAGCCCCAGTATTCACTGTGCCACCTACCTCCCCCCATCAAGCTACTTTGTATTTATTTGGTGGGTAGTTTATAGTTACTAGTCTCTATGCACCACACCCCTCCAGTAGAATGTAAGCTTCTTGAGGGCAAGGACTATTAAATTTTTTTCTTTGTACTGACCCCTTCTTCTTTCTCCCCCCTCCCCAGTGCCTAGTACAGCACCTAGAATATTTATTAATTCTTATATTGAATTGAATTGACTTGACCATAGAGAACATCTACTCCAGAGATTCTTAACCAGGGAACCCTGAACTTGTTTTAAAAAATATTTGGATAATTCTATTTAAGTATAACTGGATTCTTTTGTAATCTTATGTATTTTTTTATGAATTTTAAAAACAGTAAACATGATACTGAAAAAGAGTCTGTAGGCATCACCAGATTGCCCAAGGGTTAGTCCAGGGATGGGGAACCTGTGACCTTGAGGCTACCTGTGACTCTCTAGGTCCTCAGGTGGGCCACACTCGAGGACCTAGAGGGCCACACGTGGCCTTGAGGCTGCAGGTTCCACATCCCTGGGTTACTGGCGTAAAGTTACTCAACCTCTCAGTGGCAGAGCTGGAACCAGAGCTTAGGTCTCCTCAGTTCTGTACTCCAGGGAGAAGGACTCACAAGGACTGTGCTGTCATGTTCTGAGTACTGGCTTGGAGATGTGTTTCAGATACTTAATATTTGTATTTCCTTTGGTAAGTCTCAGTTTTCTCATCTTTAAAATGTGGGGGTTGGATTAGATGCCCTCTAAGGCCCTGCCCAGATTTAAAATTCTATAATCATGTAATTGGACAATGAAACCCCAACTTTAGCTTTTATGTTTTACCTTAGGCCAATCTCGGAATATCTCAGGGCCTCATTTTTTCCTCAGCTATAAAATGAAGGGGGTGGGGGGTAGATGAGGTGAACCTTCAAGGGCTCTGCCAGTTTTTTTACCTCTGCTTAATGGAGATGAGAAAAATTGAGTTCTCATTGTCTGACCTATCTACCTTCAGATGATCACCCTTAAATATGAGAGATGGGAAACAGGTGGTTTAGAACTGAGAGAAAGGACTGCCTTACCAGTTGTGACCTCCAGGCCAGCCTATATATGTATGCCAGGAACAATTATATGAATAACGAATTTGAAGTTTATAATTCTTCTTTAGTAGAATGTAAGCATCCCAAGGGCAGGAACAGTTTCATTTTGTATTCCTAGCACGTAGTAGGTGCTTATTGGATTGAATTGAATTTTCAGCAGGTATCCGCTAGCCTAGAATCATGGCCTTAACAAGTACCATTTATTGATGATCCATAGATAAATCCTTTGGATTAGAATGTCGAAGGATCTTTGAAGTTGGAATGAAACTTGGACTGAAGCACAGGGGCCTTCTCTGTCTCTATGAATGTGAAATAAAAGTTAAATCATCTCCATCCACAATCTCCTGTCCAACCAGCACTTGGATAAATCTTGTTCCAAGGGTAGGGTATATTGCCAAGCATACTGGAAGGTAGATCTGCAGTGTGGATTGGAAAGGACAGTCTTGTCCTAAGTTGGGAGTGTTATTTTTCCCATGGTTTGATTTGCCTGGCATTCTTTGCCTGGCATTTTTCCTCCCTTTTCCTTCTCAAGGAAGAGGAGAAGAGAGGAGGGCAGGTTGCTGACGAAGTCAAGAGGGCGCTTGGGCTGGCTGGGTTTATTGCTTTTGGCAGACAGTGCCCGTGATGTGGTTTTACTTCCTATTTGTAGAGCCTTTCTAGAAACCTATCCTCTGTTCTTCAGTGAGTCTTCCTTGTTCATACACACACTGTGCATGTATGTGTGTTGTATATATGGAAACATATAGATACACATATATGTATGTACACACATATTTTGCATTTTATCTGTTTCCTGGCAAATACACATAGGCCCCGTGAGAAAACAGGGCATCTGGGTGAGGGAGCAGAAGGAGAACTTCACTATATAATAACCATTTTCCTCTCTAAATTCAGATTTTGCTTTTTAACATAACACTCTTGCTTAGGATCATAGATTCAGAGTTGGAAGGGTCCTAAGAAGTCCTTGAGTCCAATCTCTGTCACCTCCTCCCCAATTTTACAATTGAGGAAACTGAGACCCAAAGAGATTTGGTCAAGGTCACATAGTAAAATTTCAGAAACAGGGTTTAAACCCTGGTCCTCTGACTCCAAACATGTTCTTTTTCAGTTCATCTGCTTGCCTTTTCCTTTGGTTGCTGGGCAGTAAGAAGAATACTTTGCACACATTCATATTGGAATGTTGGGTTTTCTGGATCTTAGGAAGATGGCTTAGACATTTGATTGAGTTAAATTCTTAACTTTCACAAAGGCACAACCTCACAGTCAAACTGTCTGGTTTCTATTCCCCAAGAAAGCAACTCATTCAGAAGTTCACACTTGGTTCACAAAATCATTATCTCCTCAAGCATTCAGCTTGCTGGGAAAATATTGCTCTTTTTGCCAACATTTCTATTTTGAAAACAGAAAAAAGGTTCTAGGAAGAGGTTGAAATAGTTGTGTGTAGTGCAAGTATTGTATAACGGCCCCACTGTGTTACAAGTCTAAGGAAAACAAGAACCACTTACTTAGCAAGGAGAGAAATGCCAAGACCTGAATGTAGCTTTAAGCCAGGAATGTCTCCAATTTGCACATGAACAAAAAAAAGTGTCCTGTTAATTCAAGGGGAGCTTCTAACAGGCTATGGAAACAGGGAAAAATAAAGAAGAGGTAACCATATCTGCAGACAGGAAAGAACCATTTAGTTGTGTTTAAACAATGATCTGATGATTGGGAGTCTGGGTGGGGTGGGTCAGTAGAAGACTGAGGAGGGTAGGAATGGTTGAAAGCACCAGTGTTTAAGCCAGGCAGATTTTTAATGAAGAAATGAAATGATGGGAATCATGTTTCTTCAACACACAGGCTACTTCCCCACACACCTTCCAGCAGGGGATTGTCATTGGAGAGGGCTCCCTTTTGAGAGATGCAGAGGGAGAGCCAGGGAATGGGAAGGCTGGGGCAGGGGAGGGGAGGGGTCCTTTTAGGTCTTCAGGCTCAAGGCTCTCATTCCTCTCTGGGGCCAAGAGGGTATTCTTCCTTAGTTTCAACACAGCATTGTGGGGTCCTGTGTTCTTAAGACCATTGGACTTAGAATTGAAAGAAATCTTAGAGACCATCTTTTTCTTTTCTGTATTTTCTTTTTAAATACAACTGCATTTTATTTTCAGTTCCAAAGTCTCTCCCTTCCCTACCTCTCCCCCATCCATTGAGAAGGCAAGAAATAACAAAACGTATTGCGAATATGAAGTCAAACAAAACAAACTTCTCCGTTAGCCATGTTCGGGGGGGGGGGGGGAGAAAAAAATGAAAGGAAAAATAATATGCTTCAATTTGCATTAAGAATATATCTGTTTTCATCATATGGCTTTTGGAATTATGATAGGTCATTGTGTTGATCACAGTTGCTATATTTTTCATGGTTGATTTTCTTTACAATACTTTTGCTACTGTGTAAATTGTTTTGCTTCTGCTCACTTCACTTTGCATCAGTTCATTTATTTTCCTCAGTTTTTCTGAGACTATCCCCTTCATCATTTTTTACAGCACAATAGTTTTCTATCATGGTCCCATACCACAGCTTGTTCAGCCATTCCAATCAATGGGCTTCCCCTCAGTTTCCAATTCTTTGCCACCACAAAAAGAGCTGCCAGAAAGATTTTTGTACGTATAGATCAGAGATAATTTTTTTTTAAACCCTTCCATTTTAGAGAAAATGAAATGGAG
Organism: Gymnobelideus leadbeateri; assembly: GCA_011680675.1. NCBI lineage: Eukaryota > Metazoa > Chordata > Mammalia > Diprotodontia > Petauridae > Gymnobelideus > Gymnobelideus leadbeateri. The sequence continues at coordinate 747,437 of WOXC01006312.1, read as the reverse complement.
GCTCAGAGAGACCAAGTAATTTGCACAAGTCACACAGGATTTGATCTCGGGTCTCTGAAAAAACACTGGATTTAGAGTCTGAGGACTTTTGGGTTTGAATCCCACTCTTGTATTGTGTTCCTTGGAGTAAGTAATTTAATGTCTCCTAGGCCTTAGTTTTCTCATCTGTAAAAAAGAGGGGATTGGTTTAGATGTCTCTTAGTGGTTCTAAATTCAATGCTTTTTCCACTATATTTTACATAAGGACCACTCAGCATCAGAAATATACTTGGTATGGGGGACTAGACCTCAGGTACCATTGAGGTGGCTGGTTTTCTATAGGGATTGGGACTATGGTCTGGAGGGTACCTCTCATTCAAAGTGGAGTAAATTAAAGAGAAAAAAGGCAAGAAGCAGGCTGGCCAGAGGAACACCAACAGAGGCCAGGAATGCCATGGTTGGCAAAGCAAGTGTTTCTGCAATGACTCCTGGCCGTCGAAGTCCCCACCCAGGTAGTGGCTCTTCCCCATGAGGTCAAGGGCAACCTCTCTCCAGCTGAGCCTGTGGTGGGAGTGGGAGTGGCGGGGGGGGGGCTTTTCAGTTCTTCTCAGTTGGAAGTCACTCTTCCCTACATCACACCTAGCTGTATTTCAAAGATTAATGAACAGAACCTTGTCAAGTTTGATATATCGCACTGGGGGAGGGACTTGGCCAATGTCATCATAAATTCCCCGAGCTGCAAATTCTACCTTAAGGACCTAGCATAAGGTTCGGGTGGGAACTGAAGAAGAGGGAATGGCCATAAAATGTGGAAAGTGCCAGTTTTGAGAGAAAACTGTAAATTTTCTAGGACATTAGGTTTCAAAAGAAGGATTACGCACAGACTAAACAAAGTAGAAGTCATAAAAAATTTAAAGACACCACAAAACATAACAGAACTAAGATCCTTTTTAGGTATGACAGAATCCGAAGAGGAAACTTATACCAAATCATGCCACCCAGGCAGGGCCATTAATTAACCTAATGAGAAAATATGTTCCATTTCCATGGGCCTAAGCGTGTCAGGAAGCTTTTGACATTTTAAGACGGAAAAAAAAAGGCAATTGCTCCATTCTGAAAACTTCCAAATGTTAAAACTTATCGGTTCAAGTTCCCTGAGGTACTTCTGATAATGGCCTTCTGGGCTCTCTAGGGGGATATGGTAATTGGGGTATAAGTAGAATGGGAATTAGAAAAGCAGAGGAGGAAAGAGGAAGTTGGAATCCAGGGAAAGATCAGGGAATCAGACATCTTGACTCAGAGCTAGTCACAGACTTCCCAGCTAAGCCTGCAGAGCAGAGGCTGAATAGCCCAGTGGATGGGAATGGTGTAGACAGATAAACAAAATGATCCTGGGTCTTCACCATCCCCTCCCCCATTGTTGACCTCAATTAAGCTGTGTTTATGTATGAAAAACAAAGTGGAGGGCTGAGGTAATCTTAGGATTATTTGACTCCAGAAGAATTTATCTGAATTATTCAAATTTTTTTTTTGGGGGGGGGAGTAGGGAATGTGATTTTTTTTTTTTACTTAATTGTTTATGGGTTGCCATAAACAAGAGATTTGGAAGATTCCTCTCCAGTCCCTTGGGATTTATGAGATGACTTGGACGAGGAAGGAAAGAAACAAGTATTTATTAAGAGCCTACTATGTGATAGGTACCGTGCTAAGTGCTTTACAAATATTATCTCATTTGATTCTCACGACAACCCTGGGAGGTAGGTGCTATCATTATCCCATTTTACAGATGAGGGAACTGAGGCAAAATAGAAGTTCAATGACTTTCCCAGGCTCCTACAGTTATTAGGAGTCCGAGGCTGGATTTTGTCTTGCTGACTCCAGGCCTAGCATTCTCTCCACTGTTTCACATAGCTGCCTCTATGACAAGAATTGCAATGGATAGGCAACCATGGATGGATTGCAATCAACATTGACGGATGGACTGTACACATCTTTGAGATCACACATTTGTTGGAATTTTTAATTGTTGGATAGTTCAGTTCGTTATTTCACTATTCACATGTAGACATGATCTTCCATAATCTCCCCAGTAAGAGTTGTATTTAAGTTCTTGGTTTGGGGGAATTGGTCTTCTATGGTAGTTGGGCTTATGGTGGAATTGACAACCCTCCTTTCTTGTCTCCTAGCATTTTATCTTCTTTGCTAGTTGCACAAAAAGTTGCTGTTGTTGTTTGCCCTTCATTCTTGAAGAGGACCATGATGACATCAGGAAGGTGATTCCATCATTTGCAAGTGAATTGGATTTAAGTGAGGGAGGGCTGTGCAAAGTCACCAGCCTCAGTGTATCCTCTGGAGCCACTGGGGTCCAGTGGCAAGATATAGATCTACATCATTCCTTTTCCTTCACATTGGGACCATTCTAAGACATAAGTTATGTCTATATCTTCTGCCTGAGAATGGCCAACACTGGATTTCACATTAACTGTGTAATCAGGGTCTCTAAGTGGCTCTTTAGTTCCTCAGTTTTTTCCATCTGTGAAGTGGAGATAATAACACTTTTTTCACTGAAGTAGTTTCAAGGATTATTGAAATAATGTGGGTAAAGGGCTTTGAGGTCTTTATATGAATGGGTAGAGGTATGCCACTTATTAGTTACATTCAAATTGTCACATAGTCTTATAGTACTGAAGTTGTAGTTCTAGGTGAGAAGGTAGTAGTCAGTTATTTATGTATTTCCCCCTCAGATTACATTCAGACCTAAAATTTCAGAGTTATTCCAGGTGCATAGGAAACTGGGTGGTGGGGAGGTTTGCTCTACCCTGGAGCTGTCCTAGGAGGGATTATGGCCCCAGGATTGGGTGCTTGCCTGACAGCTTGTGTGTGGGAATGACTTTTTATATTTCCAGAGGTGGTAGAGGGAGTAGCACTGATCTGGAAGCCCTGGGGATATGCCCAGACTGCTTTGGGAAGGTGGGCCAATCTTGGTTGGTCTTGTTAATTCTGAGGTTGTTTTCCGAAGCTCTCCAGATCACCAGGGAGAGAACTGGGTCCCTTAGGGCCACCCTGGTTCTGTCTCGTCCATACTGTGGAGCCCAGCATCCACTCAGGTCTCTGGAAGTCCCTATTATCATACCCTTATCCCAGTGCTAATGCCAAGTAACTTGAAATGTTAGAAGCCAGTTTGCAATGTGAGACTTTTAAGAGTACCCGAACACCATTTCAAAGCTTCAGCAATCTGTGATTTCCTTGGTATGAATTTTCCTAAAAATCTCTCTACAATTTCACTGATTTGTCTTGCGAATTATTGTGGCCAAAAAAAAACCAAAAACCCTTGAGCCAAGCTGGTGATGAGCCTCCCTGACTTTCCCAGGCTATTATTATTATTTTTTTTTTGCTTGAGGGCAATTGGGGTTAAGTAACTTGCCTAAGGTCACACAGCTAGGTTTTGGTTTGTGTGCTTTAAGTGTCTGAGGCCGGATCCGAACTCAGGTCCTTCTGACTCCAGGGCCGCTCTACTCACTGCGCCACCCAGCCGCCCCCAGGCTATTATTAAGGATTATCATTATCCCCATTTTACAGATGATACTGAGGCAAGACGGAAGTTAAGTGACTTACCTGGGGTCACACAGTTAGTATGTATATTAGCTTACATTCCTTTCCTTCAGACATTCTACTCTCCAGCCAAACTGGGCATTCTTGACTTGTGAAATCCTAGCTTCCTTCAAGGTTTAGTTCAAGAGCTACTTTCTACAGTATTTACCCAATAGAATGTAACCTCATTGAAGGCTGTTTTTTCAGTGGTATCCAACTCTTCATGACCCCATTTGGGGTTTTCTTGGCAGAGGTACTGGAGAAGGTTACCATTGCTTCCTCCAGCTCATTTTACAGATGAGGAAACTGAGGCAAACAGCATTAAGTGACTTGTCCAAGGTCACCCAGCTACTAAGTGTCTGAAGCCAGATTTGAACTCATGAAGATGAGTCTACCTGACTCCAGGCCCAACACTTTATCCACTGCATCACCTAGCTGTCCTTCATTAACACTTTAAAAATGATGAAGGCTGGTATCATTTCCATCTTCATTCCTGCACTGCGTAGTAGATAACAAGTGCTTAAGAACATTAGCTAGTATTTATATAACACTTTTCAAATATCCCATTTTATCTTCACAGTGACTCATATAGGGATATTATCTCCATTTTATAGATAAAGAAACTGAGGTAGAGGTTAAATGATGTATCCAGAGTCACACAGCCAGTAAGTTTCTGAGACTGGATTTGAACTGAGGTCTCATGGACTCTAGGTCTGATGCTCTATTCACTAGGCCACCTTGTTGGTGGCTTAATAAAATAAAAATAAAAAAAATAAAAGTGACTTAATAAATGCTTGATAAATGAATGAATGAATAGATGAACTTCAGACAACAGAATATATTACATCACCAGGTCAATGCTGTGACTCAAAAATAATATACTTTATAGGAAGACACATGAGAAATTAGTTTTGCTTGAAGAAACCTTTGGGGGGAGGAGAAGGGTGAAGAGGATGGGATCAAGGATTTTATCATATTGAAGATATATCTCTATATCAAGGATAGAAAGAGGTGAGATGGATTAAACAATGGGCCACAATGTAGGTTACATTTTTAAAAGTGGCTTGATCTGAGGGGTCATTTTTCACTGGAACAGATATTCTGGTTATTGTTGTTGGAGCTGCTTAAGGACAGGGACCAATCCATCTGAATGAGTGAAGCCTGTCAGGGCAGGATCTCTGGGGGTCCCTCTGCTCCCTGTGATTATTTCATAGCCTGGAGGTTTGGACTCTGAACTCTGGAGTAAGTGGCACTCACCTCTGAGAGCCCTGTGGCCTCTAGGCCTCTGGCAGTTCTGGGGCCCCTGACTCTCAGCTCTGCCAGAGCTCTGAATGAATGTGAGAGCCAGGTGGCCAAGGGGGCCTCACACCGAGACTCAGCTTCACATATTGCCATACAGGGTTTTACTGCCAGCTGCTCATCAAAACAGCTACAAAAAGGGGGAGGGAGGGAAATTAAGTGGACTAAACATATGAACATGCTTCCTGCAGGAACCAGAAGGACAAGAGGAAGAGGTAGAGACAGACAGATGGAAACAAAGAGAGACAGAAGGAGAGGAGGTAAAGTGAGAGAGAGAAATGATGAGAGACAGACAAAGAAAGAAAGAGAAAGGAACAGACAGGAAGACAGAATGAGAGAGAGAAAGAGAGAGAAAGGGAGGGGGAAGGAAGAGAGAAAGGGGGCAGGGAGAGAAAAAGTTATGGAGAAGAAAGAGAAAAGGAGGGAGAGGGAGAAAGAGGAGGAAGGGGAAGAAAGAGGGAGGAAAGGTGAGAGGAAGGAGGGAGGGAGGGAGAAAAATCATGGGCAGATTAGGAGGCTTTGCCCCTCTAAGGCCAGAATGAACAAGGGCAAGCACATAAGAGAGTGTCAGTAGACAGTTGAAACATAAATACGTACTTGGTGGCATTCACTGCCATTCTCAACCAGGTGTCCAGCATCATTGCCTTTGACCTAAAAATATTAGAGAAAATTTTAAATGAAAATTAAAGAGTTATGATAAGAACTCACCTTTGCTACTGACCTTCACATCCACCCTGAGGGTGCTGGGATATATGGATAACCTATAACCTTCAGAACCAGAGCAGAACCATTAACAGCTCTCTCTCTCTCTCTCTCTCTCTCTCTCTCTCTCTTCCCTCCCTCCCTCTCTCTCCCTCCCTCTGCCTCTCTCTTTTCTCTCTCTCCTCTCTGTCTGTCTCTCTCTGTCTCTCTCTACTCTCCTTTCTCCCTCTCCCTCTCCCTCTCTCTTCTCTCTCTCCTCCCTCTCTCCTCTTCTCTCTCTTTCCATCTTCTCTCTCCCTCTCACTCCCCCTCTCCCTATTTTTCTCCTTCTCCCTCTCTCCTCTCCTCTCTCCCTTCCTGTCTCTCTTTCCCTCTCTCTTCCCTTTCCCTCTCCTATCTCCCTCTCCATCTTCCTCTTCCTCCCCTTCTCCTTCTCTACCCCCTCTCTCTCCTCTCTCTCTCTGTCCATCTTCTCTCTACCTCTCCCCCTCTCTCTTTCTAACTGCTTTTGCATCTGAATGTGTATCTGTAAGTTTGGCTGCCATCTGTGCCTCCACATCCATAGTAAATGTCCTGTGGGTCAGGTGCCTCAACCATAAACTGAGCCAGGCTATGCCACCTACTCTTTAAGGGTCCTTCCAGATCAAAACCCTGTGATCCTACACAACCTGCACGCATTTATTAACTGCCCAATATAATCAAGAAGGTCCTATGGCATAGAGGGTAGAGGTTGGGTCTTGGAGTCAGAAAGTCTATGTGACTGGATCATCAGCAAATGTCAGCACCCCAGACAACCCTCTAGGACTTTTAATACACAGAGATATTTCTGCTTTACATGGGTGGATGGAATTTCCATAAGAGAAATTTTTCACAAGTTGAAATAGATGTCAGGGACCCATTTCCTTTGCCTCCCCCCAAAATATCCCCCAACAATGACAACAAAAACTGTGCAAGACACTGCTCTTCCATTCCATTGGAGGAACCCTGCAGGAATGCAGATAAGCATTTACTTGTTGTTTTGAGGAGGAAGAGAACAGCCATTTGATGGATAAATGTGCCAGGCACTATGTGATAAGATAAGAGTGAATCAGCACCTGCCTTCAAAGAGCTCAGGCTATGCAGCAGACAGTTATGTGTTCAGGTAAGTACATACGAAATGAATCCGAAGGATTTTTCCAGGGAGGCACTAACCTTGGAAGCATCAGGAAGACCTGGCACTGACTTTGGAAGGAAACTAGGGCTTTTGAGAGGCCAAAGTGAAGATGGAGAAGCTCCCCGCAGGGAGGCAGCCTGTGAAGATAGTGATGGACATGCAATGCCACATGGAAAGAACAGCACATAGACTGGTTGGTCTTCAGATGGGCTATAGAGCCCATGAAACAGATTATTGTGTAAGATTGGAAAGGTAGTTTGGAGTCAGGCTGAGAAAGGCTATAAATGCCAAACAGAAGAGTGTGCATTTGATCTTAAACACAGGCTGGCATAGGGAGCCACTAGAGTTTATTGAGCAGTGGAGTGACATGGTCAGACCTGTGCTTTAGAAACACCATTTTGAAAGCAGTCTAGAGGAGGCATGGTTAAAGGGTGGAGAGATTTGAAGAAAAGAGGATGATTGGGATGCTATTGCAACAATCCAGATAAGAGGCAAATAGGGCCTGAACTAAGGTGGCAGCTATGTCAAGAGAGAGAAGGGGATGGGCAGGAGTGGTGGGAGGAAGACCTGGCCATGGGGTGGATACGTGGCATAAGAAGGAGGAGTGGAGCATAACCCTTGGGTTGTGAGCCTGTCTCACAGGGAGGATGGCAGTGCCCTCAAAAGAAATAAGGTCTTTTGGAAGAAGGGTGGGTTTGAGGGGAAAGAGAATGAATTCTGGTTCTCAGGGTTTCTGGTCAAAATGGAAACAATATACTAGAACTTTAGTAGTTAGAGTCATTAGTGAGAATAATCAGTTAAATCAGGAAGTGCCCAGATGGCCAACTCAGAGGCCCACAGTCTCTATCACTGGGTAGGGGGGATATTGTCCCCCCACCTCCCACAGTCTCTACCACTGGGTCGGTGGGATATTGTCCCCCCACCCCCAGCCCATTTTTCACAGAGGACTAGCTTTCTACTGTTTCCTCTGTGTGCAAGCATTTCTAGTTACAATTCTGATCTTGATTATTTAGACATTCAGCGATTATTAACTTTGACTTATTCTGTGGCCAGGACTCATCCCCTGAGATCTAATTATTGTTGCTGCTTACTGAGATGACGTATCATTTCTTCCATTTCCCATCTCCATGCCTTTGCATAAACTGTTGTGAATGCCTGGAATTATTTCCCTCCTCCTCTTGGAAACTTGAACTCCCTTCAAGGCTCAGATCAGGTGGCAACTCTTTCAAGACTTTTTTTTTTTGTTTCCCTTGGTTCTTAGTACTCACATATTTCTGTGCATTTTCTATTTTCTTATCTGTGTACATGTTGTTCTCTCCCCCCCATTCCTCCCTTTCCAATAGAATGTAACTGCTTTGAGAGCAGGCCCAGGTTAATTTCTGTCTTTGTATATCTAGCACCTAGCCCAGTGCTTGGCACACTGCAATACCTACTTGCTTGATAGAATTGAATTGAATTCTATTCCCTCTCCACAATCTCCCCCCCCTCATCCCATCATGCCCCAGGCCCTTAATTATCTTAGCATCTCCCCTCTAGAACCTGTAGGACAGAAGCATAGGAATAGGGGAGGGAGCCTCCTTGGCTGATGCCTGATAAAGCAATGCCCGGTGGACGTGGCAGAAAGGCAGCATAGACCATTTCTACATAAAATTTAAGGACTTATTTTAAAGGCTATGTGAACTGAGTATGATATTTTGGCTCTTTCTGTCCTTAATTCTTCTGGTAGCTGAAATCTCTGCTACATGTATCTCATCTGTTGATTTGAACTGCTTAGAAAAACGACATTAGGCTAAATGGAACTGAGCTTGACTCGTTCCAAGCTTGGCTTTCTCACTAGGCCTTTTCTATGTGAGATGGGGATTGCATGGGCTGCTCCTCCGGAATGCCTGTAATGAAATGAACCCTGTCTGTCTCCTTAATGAATAGCAGTGATGTGCCCTCACACAGAGCTTTTCATACGAAGATTTCTTCCAAATATGAACCTCCCCACGTCTCTATAACAAGGGGAGAAGTGAGCTGGGTCACGTAGTGAGCCTGGCAGGGTGTACTGCTCAGTCCCCGGACCGATCTCTGGAGCCCACATCCTCCTGTTTCAACATCTGTAACCATCTTCAGCTTGTATCTCAGGATTCATGTGCCAGAGATCATTGACTGGGCCTATTATGCTTGAACTGTATTCTCTTCAAATGCCATCCTGTTCCTGGCCCAGGATGGGCTGGCGGTAGGGGGTTTGGAAGGCAGTTTCCAAGTTTGGGCCTGTTTTTTGCTACTACCACTTTCACCGACCGTTTTGACTAGAACCAAATGGAAGAGAAGGACTGAAGAATGTGAAGAGGAGTTTTGTGACAGTGGTAGTGGGAAGACCCTATATGATAGATAAAGGAATTTGATAAGGAGATACACACACGTATATACATAAACTTAAGGGTCTATATAACAATATATCTATATCTTTGAAAAACAGTGTTGTAGAGTGGATAGAGAGCAGGACAGGAGTGAGAATAACCTGAGCTTATGCCCCACATCTCACATATATGGGTTGTGTGCCCTGGGTAAATTACTTAATTCCTCACTACCAGGAGGGAAATCTCTAAGGCTATAAAAATGTCTGAAAAGGTTCTAATCTGAGTTCATAGCAGTTTCTTTACCAAGAGATTACCTACACCAGTGAAATCCCAGGTTCAGGTTCAGTCCTAGTTCCTACCCCTTATTCTGGACTTAAAGATAGCATTGGAAAGTGATTCTTTGGAAAGAGCTCTGGATTTGGAGTCAGAGGCCTTGCCTTTAAATCCCAGGGCTGCTTCCTTCTCATCCTTGAGGCTCTTGTTCTCCTCTTCTTCTTCCCTTCTCCTCCTCTTCCTCTTCCCCACTCCTTTGCTCCTTCTTCCCCTCCTTTGCTTTCTCCCCCTCCTCTTCTTCTCTTCCTCCTCTTCCCCTCTCTTCCTTTTCTTCCTCCTCCCCTCTCCTCCTCCTCCTCTTCCCCTCCTCTTTCTCCCCCTCCCCTCCCCCTCCTCTTCCTCTTCCCCACTCCTTTGCTCCTTCTTCCCCTCCTTCGCTTTCTCCCCCTCCTCTTCTTCTCTTCCTCCTCTTCCCCTCTCTTCCTTTTCTTCCTCCTCCACTCTCTTTCTCCTCCTCCTCTTCCCCCTCTCCTCTTCCTCATATTCCCCCTCTCCCTCCTCTCTTCCCCTCCTCTTCCTCCCCCTCCTCTTCCCCTTCTCCTCTTCTTCCTCTTCCCCTTCATCCTTCTCCTCTTCCCCCTCTTCTTCCTCATATTCCCCCTCTCCCTCTTCTCTTCCCCCTTCTCTTTCTCCCCTCCTCTTCCCCTCCTCCTCTTCTTCCTCTTCCCCATTCCTCCTCCTCCTCTTCCCCCTCTCCTCTTCCTCATATTCCCCCTCTCCCTCCTCTCTTCCTCCTCTTCCTCCCCCTCCTCTTCCTCCTCTTCCCCTTCCTCCTCCTCTTCCCCATTTTCTCTTCCTCCTCTTCCCCTTCTCCCTCTTCTCTTCCCCCTCCTCTTTCTCCCCTTCCTCTTCCCCTTCTCCTCTTCCTCCTCTTCCCCTTCCTGCCCCTCCTCTTCCCCCTCTCCTCCTTCTTTTCCTCCTCCTCATTGATAACATTTTATAGCACCTACTATGTGCCAGGTCCTAGGCTATGTGCTTTACAACAACCCTGCAATGTAAGTGCTATAATTACCCTCATTTTACAGGTGAGAAAGTGAGGCAGAAAGAGGTTAAGTGATTTAACCAGGATCACATAGCTAATAAGTGTCTAAGGCTGAATTTGAACTCAGGTCTTCCAGAGTACAGTGGACACTACCTGTGTGACTTTAGACAACTAACATTACTTCTCTGGGTCCCAGTTTTTTCATCTGTAAATGAGGGGATTGGACATAATTATCTCTAAAGTTAATTTCAATTCTAAATCTACGTTCTTAAAAAGTGAGTGTTGACAGTGATTCCATTCTCTTTTAATGGATTATGTGGGAATTCCCACCCTACAACATACATAAGTGGAAGCCTTTTCTCAAGGTCAGATGCCCAGACTTGAGGTCTGTTGGTATCTTAATCTACCAAACCAGAGATAGGAACAGAAAATGTGCTTCTTTTCCTGAATTGATGACTTAATTTCCCAAGTAGGTTCTAGGCTCTCTTGGGGAAGGGACTATGTTTTGTGTTTTATTTTTGTAATCCCCCATCTTCTCCACCCGCCATACACATGCTATGCCTAGCATCTTGTATACACAGTAGGCACCTAATCAATATATTTGCTGCATTAATGGGTCATTTTAATTTTATTTTTATTGGTGACAGAAATGGTTGACCTAAGCAGAGCTTCATCTAGAACTATTTTTAATTAGATTGAAATAATTGGGGGAGAACGGGTCGGGGGTGATGTTAGTGATAGTGTTACAGAAGACAGTCCAACTGTGGGAGGTCCATCTCATGTCTTTGTGGTCATCAGGAAAGAAAGACATTTGCATGGGCTGCCATTGCAACGGACCCCTGTGGGTGTTGGTTGCACCATGAGGCCAGAGTGGTCTGGCCTATGCGCTGAGGCACTGGGCTGGTGGTTGCCAGGGGAGGAAACACATTTACCCCACCCTGATGTCAACTCCCTGGGACAAATTTCAGTTTCCCAGGCTAAATTTTGTTCAGTTCTTGTTTGTCTCTATTGTTTGAATGATGAATTTTCAAGCGAATTGAGAGTTTGTCCAAATGGCTTTGGGGAGTGCTGTAGACTGTATAGTGCCAGAGTGACTTCCCCAAACTTTGGGAACCCACCTTCCCCTTCACATTAGCAGCTGCCGTCACACATTGGTAAGACTTTCATGGTCAACCGAGTTTAGTTTTGTAGGAAATCCACTATTTTTGGTAAATTGCATAAAGCATGTATAAAGAAATGTTGCATGTTTGATCCAAACAAGCAGGATAAGAAACCAGAAAACAAGTGCTTAAGAGAAAGTATGAAATAAGAAGTGATTTTTTTACTCCATTAAATCTTAAAGTTATAGGATTGGGAGCTGAAAGGGACTTTAGAGATTGTGTAACACAACCCCATCATTTTACACAAGTGGGCAGCCAGGTGGTGGGGTGACTAGAGCCCTGGACCTGGAGCCTGGAAGATCTGGGCAAAAATCCTGCCTCAGACACTTACTAGTTGTGTGATATAGGGCAAGTCACTTAACCTCCATCTGCCTCCATTTTCCCCTCTATAAAATGAGGATAATAATATCACTACTTCTTAGGGTTAAGAATAAAATGAGATAATAGTTGTAAAGTACTTTATAAGCTTAAAGCACTATTCAAATGCTATGATGACGATGATGAAGAAAACAGGCTCAAAAAGGTGAAAATCTTGCCTTTGTCACTTACTAGCTGTGTGACCTCAGGCAAATTAGGTGCCTCCTTGGGCCTCAGTTTCCTTATTTGCAAAATGAAGGGGTTGGTTTAGATAGCTTCTAAGGTTCCTTTCAGCTTTAATGAAAACTAGCTTACTCAAAGTCATACACAGTGTCAGGAGAAGAGTTAATATTAAAATCTAGATCCTTTGACTTGACTTTCCATTTTCTAGCTCTTTGTATTATGGAGGAGGAATCAAAACTCCAACATAAGGTTAAAAATATGACAATTCTGTGATGTTGGCTCAGCTTGAGAGAAACTATCTGAAGGAAGCAGCATGGATATCCTGAGTCCTCAGTCCAGAGTTCTAATTCTGACTCTGCTACTGTTTGGCCTTGGGGAAGGCACTTACCCGCTTTGGGCTTCTATTTCCCCACCTATAAAATGATGATTGTTGAGACTGAAAATCTTTTCCAGCCCTAGGTCTCTGATCCTATGAAGTAGAGCCTAGCTTTCAGCAGTTGGTAGCCCATGGATTTTTGGCAACACTCTATGGACTTAATTTTTACCAAAGTTAGTAGCGTATTGAGTCAAGACGTGCCTTCTTGAAAAGAGCAACAACATCATTAGGCTTAGTTTCAAAAATAAATGTTTGAAAAGAAAATGGGAATAAATATTACCATTAACTTGGCCATTCCACTGTTGAAAGAAACACAGTCTTGGCATTTGGGGAAAATGAAGTCACTCTATAATTCCAACGTTTGCTTATTAGGAATATATCAACTCAAATGCATTCCAAAGTTGCATTCTTTTACTTGCCTGTTGCTTAGGGTTATGGTGGTCATGGCCATCGTCATTGTTGTCTGTTTTACCCTCTTCACCTGCCAATCTTTTTACTGTTTTCAGTTGTTTCCAGTCATGTCTATCTCTTCGTGACTCCATTTGGGGTTTTCTTGGCAAAGATTTGATTCAAGTCAAAGACCTTTGATTCCTCCTCCATAATGTAAAGATACTGGTTTGTCATTTCCTCCTGTAGTTCATTTTATACATGGGGAAGACTTGCCCAGGGTTACACAACTAGTGAGTATCTGAGGTGAATTCAGAAAAATAAGTCTTTCTGCCTTTAGTCCTAAGACTCTATGCCACTAATTGGTCCCTATCTTTTTTTTTATTCAAACAAATGCTTTATTAACTTCTGTTTTACATCATTCATTTCCGCCAGATTTTGAGTTACAATCATTTCCCCCCCTGTTTTTCCCCTACCCACCCTCCCAGAATAGCAATCCCGCAAGATATCACTTCCTCCAATCTGCTCTCTCCCATACCTTCTCCCATACCCCCTCTGACTTTTCCATTAGAGGAAGGTGAATCTTTGTGTCCCAATGCCTGCACATTTTATCTCCCAATTACAAGCAAAAGAGTATTAATAATAGTATTTATATATGTTAAGACCTCGAATTTCAGATCCATTTCCTTCCTCCCTTGTCACCCATTCCCTCTGGGAAAATAAGTAATTCAGTATATGTTGTACATGTCTAGCTATGCAAAACATTATCATAGTAGATATATTGTACAAGGCTGCTTATAATTCCCTCCCACTCACCCCACCCTCCACCTGGTCCATTCCCTACATGATCCTGTCCCTCTTCTATAGTGGGTACTTCCAACCTCCCCTCCCCCCAAGGATGCCCTCCCATCTATCATCCTTCCTCTCATCCCCCTTCTCCCTATTCTGCTGTAGGTTGAGATATCCCATTTAGTATGTATGTCATTCTCTCCCTGAACCAAATTCAATGAGAATGTGGTTTTGCCTTTTTGCCTTCCTATTCTCCCCCTCCCTTGCAACCACTTCCCCTTGCTTCTTCTACATGAGATAGTTTACCCTACCCTGTCTCTCCCCATCTCCTCTTGCCACTTTCCTCTCTCACCTCATAATTTCATCCCTTGAGTATTATCCCTTCCCAACAAATTCAACCTATGCCCTCTATCCATATATACCTGTAACCATATACACACACATTCACATATGTATTCATATGACCACACACCCTTCTTCCATTATTTTCATAGTGAGAAAGATATCATCAGTCACAGTTATTGCTTTTCCATATAGGAATGTAAATAGTTCAACTTTGATAAGTTCCTTTTGATTTCTTTTCCCTGATTACCTTCTCAGGCATCTCTTGCTTCTTGTGTCTGGATGTCAAATTTTCTATTCAATTCTGGTTTTTTCCTCAAGAATGCTTGAAAGTCCTCAATTCCACTGAATGACTATATTTTCCCCTGAAACAAAATACTCAGTTTTGCTGGGTAGGTGACCCTTGGGTTCATTCCCAGTTCTTTTGCCCTCTGGAATATCATATTCCATGCCCTTCGATCCCTCAGTGTAGAAGCTGCCAGGTCCTGTGCTATTCTGATTGTGTTTCCACAATATTGAAATTGTTTCTTCCTGGCTGCTTGTAGTATTTTCTCCTTGATCTGGGGATTCTGGAACCTGGCTATAATATTCCTGGGAGTTTTCTTTTTGGGATCTTTTTCAGGAGGTGATCGGTGGATTCTTTCAACCTCTATTTTGCTCTCTGGATCTAAAACATCAGGGCAGTTTTCCTTGAGAATTTCTTGAAGGGTGATTTCTAGGTTCTTTCTTTGATCATGGCTTTCAGGTAGTCCAATAATTTTTAAATTGTCTCTCCTGGATCTATTTTCCAGGTCAGTGGTTTTTCCCATGAGATATTTCACATTGCCTTCTAATCTTTCATTTGTTTGGATCTGCTTAACAGCATCTTGATTCCTCATAAAGTCATTAGCTTCCATTTGCTCCAGTCTAACTCTGAAGGACTGAATCTCCTCAGTGAACTTTTGAGATTCTTTTTCGATCTGGCAAATTTGACTTTTTAAGGTGTTCTTCTCCTCATTGCCCTTTTGGGCCTCCTTTGCCATTTGAGTTAGTCTATTTTTTAAGGTGTTGTTGTTTTCCTCAGTCAGGCTGTTGACCCTCATTTCATACTTTTCCTGCATCCTTCTCATTTCTCTTTCCAGTTTTTCCTCCACTTCTCTTATTTGATTTTTAAAGTCCTTCTTAAGGTCCTCTATGGCCTGCAACCCACTCATGTTTTCCCCTGGGGCTTTTGGAGCAGGACTTCTGACCTCACAGTCCTTTTCCTGCTCTATGCCCCCAAAATAGGAGTCTAGGGTTGCATTTTTCTGTTTCCTTTGCCTTGGCATGTTGCCACTTAATTACTTGACTTTTGGGCTTGTTGCCACACTATGGCTTTGCGGACAGATAGGTGAATTTTCATCCCGAACATGTGGGAGGGCACCTTCTGTTTCTGGCAAGCTGTAAACCCACCCACAACTTCCACCCCAGATCACAATCCAGATCCAGGGAGGTTAAAGCAAGAGTGATTACCCCCCCCAAGACTGATCGCTGGATCTCCCTATAGTTCGCAGGCCAGGAGCTGGAGCTGCCTCTGAAAACTACAAAATGGGGTGTCTCCTCAGTGGCTTCTAGCCCCCAGGGGAGGAAGCTGATGCATTCCCCAAATACTGGTCCTAAAGTCCACAGGGCACTAACCTCTTACTTTGTCCTAGGCATGTCTATGTTGATAATTCTGGAGTCGCCACAGCTGCTGGTGTTCTGGGGTCTCTCCAGCTGGCTGCTGGCCCTGCCCCCCTGGGGCTAAAACCTCGGCTCACGGGAACCTGGGCTCCGCTCGGCTCAGCTCAGCTTCCCATGCTCTGCGTGCTGCGCGCTGCCGGCTCCCAGAGTGCTGCGCTGGTCCTTCCTGCAGGGCTGCTGGGCTGTTCTCAGTGGGAGGTTAGCTTCTCTGTGTTGTTCTGTGGGTGCTGGGGCTCCAGAGTCCCCTTTTACATAGTTTGGGGGGAATCTGGGGGCAGAGTGGCTTGGATGAGCTGTTTCTACTCCGCCATCTTAGCTCTGCCCCCCGACATCTGGGTTTTCAAAGCCAGGGGGCTCTCAGTGGCTGCCCGGAGTCTTATCTGGTCAAATCACACAACAGTTCTCAAAGTGAGCCCCCGGTCCCTATCTTTTTATAGTCCAGCTCAAATGCCACCTCTTTTGGAAGGTCTTCCCAGATCTACCTTGTCTACAATGACCTTTTCCTTTGTGTATCCCCCACAGTCCTTGGTTCTCATCTCTCTCAGTTTTATCATATGTTAATAGTTATCTATGTACATTCCTGATTCTTCTACTAGACTGGGAGCTGCTTGAGAACAATGGTCATGTATGTCTTCTTTATCTCTCTCTCAATACAAGTCTCTAGAGTAGGAATCTAATACCTTTATTGAATTGAGTTCCAGTTCTATATTATCAATTGTCTATTGGACATTATGATTAGAGATACCATAGGCATCTCAAACTCAACATGTCCAAAATAGAACTCAGTCTCTTTTCCCAAACCCATCCCTTTGACTTTCTTTTTTTCTTTTGAGGGTATTTTCATTCTTCCAGTTGCTTGGATTCCCAGCCTTAGAGTCTTTCTTAACTCCTCAATCTCCTTCACTCCAAATATCTGAATATTTTCCAAGTCCTATTGATGCTACTTCTACAACATTTCTCCTATATGTTCCCTTCTGTGTATTCACATGACCACCAGCCTGGTTCAAACCTTTATCACCACTCATTTAAATTCTTGCTATACCCCCCTAACTGGTCTCCCTGACCCTTCCCAACCTAACCTTCACACACCTATCCAAAAGCATGGATCTGACTACATCTATTTCTTGCTGAAGAAGTTTCAGTGTTCTCAGATTGATTCTAGGATAAAATATGAACTCTGGTTTGGCATTTGAATCCCTTTACAAATCTGGCCCCAACCTGTCTGTACAGATTGTTTTAATGAATAATGAATGAATGGGTAAGTATCTATTAGGTGCTTACTATGTGCCAAGCTCTGTGCTAAGGGGATCCAAATGCAAAATCAAAGACAGCTGTTCCTTCATAGAATTTATATATTAATGGAATAGGTGATTCAGAAAGGCCCATGGTAGTCTGGGGAGGACACGTTAGTCTAGAACGCTACAGGGATGATGAATGGGACCACAGAAGAACAGATATGACCCATTCCATCTAGGGACAGTGACAGAGTTGATCTAATGATAGTTTATGGCTCTAGATGTAGGAGCAAGAGGTGGGGCAAGAAGGGTAAGCATGTGCTATGGCAAGGTGGTTTTCAAGAAGGGGATGGCTAGAGAGTAGGAAATGAAATGAAATGTGGTATCTGGGTCTCTCCTGATATAGGGGATCTGGTAGAGACAACCATTAGAGGGGACAGTAGGGCCCTAGGGTAGACTGTTTTGATATTACTCTCCATCATTCACTCTATGCTCAAGCCAAACTAGACAACTGTATAGTCCCTGGATTTATCATTCGCACTCTCACTTCCATGCCTTTGTTCAGGCCACCTCTATTACTGAAATATTGTCTGACTTCAGTCCTTCTGCTCAGAATCACCATATCACTTCAAGGCTTAACTCAGGAACTAGATATTTCCTGATTTTTTCAATCATTCATTCTCTGTCCTCCTTTACTTTGTGCATCTTTGTATTTTTGTTTTGTTTGTATTTAGTTTTATATTTAATCTGTATAAATGTTTTTCTCCAATAGAATGAAAGCTTCCTGAGGGCAGGGACAACGTCATTTTCCCCCCTTTATAATCATACCTAGCACAGCAGCAGATGGTAGGTGCTTAGTAAATATTCGTTGAATTGAATTTAAATTGTTACCATCACTTAGATTTTTTAAAATGCTTTTGGTAACAAAGTTCTTCTATATGCATTATCATTACATTTTGTCTCATGGTAGCAGTGAGATGGATCAGTATAGCCAGGCATAAAGTCAGTGACCCTTACTGGCATTAATATAGTGCTTTCCACTTTTCCAAAGGCTTTCACACACATAATTTTATTTGATTCACACAACAACCCTGTGGGACATTCATTCATTCATTCATCCATTGAAGAAACATTTATTATGTCTACTGTATATGGGCCATTGTTCTAGACACAGGAAAAAAAATTGCTAGAATTTCTATAGAGATGGTCTGGACAGATAAATCAACAGGACAGGACAATGGATTGAATGTGGGGGTGGTCAGGTGGAGACATTAACATATTTAAATGCTAAGGAAGGGATAAATCAACAGGACCTCACAAGTTATTGAATATGGGTGGTAGCAGTGACAGAGGTGGAGACATTAGCATATTTAAACCCAGTGAGATGGGTTGTGTCAGTATTACCATTTCCCAGTTTTCCAGAAGGGAAATAACGAATACTTTTAGATGACTCATCTAAAATCTCACACTCCATGGGATTAGAACCCAGGTCTCCTGACTCACAGTTCAGTAGTCTTTTCAGTACACTTTGATACCATAACCTGTTTTTTTTCCCTACCTTTCTTTTGTTCTTTCTTTCTTCTTTCTTCCTTTAATCTGGGGAAGAGAGTAAAGCCTGGTTAAAAAATTTCACACCTAGAAATGGAATGGTATATAGAGAACTGGCCTTAAAGCTAGCAAGACCCGAGTTCAAGCCTTGCCTCTGGTATGTATTGACTGTATGACCTTGGACAGTTAAATTTAACCACTCAGTACATAAGTCAACTCTAAATTATAAGTTACAGAGAAGATGCCAAGCTTCATTGGCAGAGTTCCCTATACCAATGAAATCAGAGGTCTAGCTTTTATTCCCATATATTTATATACATTGAGATTAAACAAAGAACATTGAGGTCATTTTGCTGAGGAAAGAGGAATTGCCATAGTTAGCCCCATGGTCTACTTGATTGGCTATTTGATCCCACATTATGCTGCAGAGCAACTCTCTGTCTGATGGCATCCTTGTCCTACTAAAGTAAATTACCTACCCAGACTAGCTCTGTCTTTCTCAGCTTCTCTTCATGACCATTTATAGCTCTTTCATTCTCAAATTTGTCTAAATCCCATTGAGCTCTGATGGAAGTGACTTAATGTGTGTTGAATCCTTTAGCCAGAGGCTTAAAATAGTTTTCTCAAATAGGCTACAGTAAGAATTGGGGAAATGAGGTAGTTGTATCCCTAGTGGGAAAAATTGGAGGGCTAAAATTTGCATGATCTTGGTTCGAGTCCTGTATTTACTACTTAGTGGCTATGGAGCCCTGAGTAAACCACTGGATCTCAGTGAGTGATGGCTTCCTCACCTCTTGGATGGGGATCTTTTCTACCTTACAGTTTTGTTGTAAGCAGCTAATTAAATTTTGAGAAGTATTTTAGAAACTATACAGTGCTCTGTCAATTCCACATTATTATTATGCTTTCCAACTTTGTTCCTGATTTTAGTGGGCAGAAAAAGTTTATTATTTATCAAGTGTCTATGGTGAGTATTATCCTATGCCTTTCAGATTTATTTATAGCTAGACCTCAGTTTCTTTAAGCCAGACATGTCTGCAGCCTGCAACACTCCTGACTACAGCCAGAACGAGATTAGAATGTAGTATTTGGGGAAATTGTTAACAAAATAAATAAAATATAAGACATAGATAATGTTAATATGTGGTTTTCTAAGTCACTAGGCATGTGGCCTGCAGTGATCCTTATGTATATTTAGTGGACCTGTTTCTTTTTTGAATTTGACAAAATTCTTTTAAATTTTAAAATGAGGTGATTGAATTGGATAACCTCTAAGATCCCCTGGGATGATGATCCATTGATCTTGTGACTCTGTTGGTTAAGGAATCATGGCTCTTGTTAATAATATTGGTAGATTCTAGTTTTAGAATCTAATGCACAGTTCTGGGGTGTATTGTTAGGACAGGTTTTAGAAAGAAGTCAAAACAAAAAAGTTTTACCTTGGACTACACAAGATTGCTTTCACCTTGGCCAGAACTCAGTTAAGGAAATAGTGGAATATTGACTGTAATGGCAGATAGAGTTAATTAGTTGTTGATCTGTTCCTGTGGAAGGAGTTTCCCACCATGATGGAATCATAAATACAGGCCAAAAATTGAGTGTGATTTAAAAAAAAAATTGAATATTAGGCTACATGGTTTAATGGACAGAATACTAATGTACAGACCTAGGAACCAAAGAATAGGAGCTTAATAAGCGTTTGTCAAATTGAATTAATATAAAAATTCTTACCCCAGGTATACAGAAGTTTCCAAACTAATTCTTTATCTCATTCTCCCACAACCCACAAGCAACACTCCAAACTGGAAAGGCATCAGTCAGCACCTACAGAACCACCCAAACACAGCTGGCCCTAGGATAGGACTAGGTCCTAGCCCTATTTCTGGGTGTTTAGATATACAGGCCGTCCCTAAGTCTGGACACATAGGAAATCTCATTAACTATGCATATTTTCAAGAAATGAAATGAATGAAATTATCAACATTTTATTTAATTAGCATAAATTTTAGCCATGACAATGTCATGCGGAATAAAAGTTTTCATTAGCTATTGGGGACTATTTTCCATATTAACGAATTAATTTAATTAATTAATGAGATTTCCTTTGCATCTCCTATGTCTTCCTGTGAGATCTCATTAATGATTAATCAAATAAATAAAATGCTGAAAATTTCATTTCTTGAAAATATGCATTGTGAGGAGTGGCTAGGTGGCACAGTGAGTAAGAGCGCTGGCCTCAGAGTTGGGATGACCTGGGATCGGATCCGGCCTCAGAAAATGAGCACCCACACATAAATAATGACTAGCCGTGTAACCTTGAGCAAGTTACTTAGCCCCAATTGCTTAAAAAAAGAAAGAAAGAAAGAAAGAAAATATGCATAATGAAATTTCCTATGTGTCCAGATTTTAGGGACATCCTATAATATGTCCTATAATATCCTTCTTCTTGGAGCCATAGATCAATCAATCTATCAATGAATATTTATCAAGTGCCTTACATGCCAGGCATTGTGCTAAGTGCCTATAGTTGAGCTGTATTATAATTCTTTGACAGAAGGTACTAAATAACTGTATTGACAGAACTGTAATTAAGGCAGTCAAAAGACCACTAGCATTTTCCCCCAGGGCATTGACATCCATCCAGGTGTATTTCCTTTCTGTTAGACCCTCATCAATAAAACTCTGGTTGACTGTCTTGGGCCTGAACCCTTTTCATGACCCATTTCCTCCTGGGAGTTGGGGTGTCAAAGTAAACTGACATGTCATAGGGATTGAAGACATGTTTTCTAGAGGATGAGCTTTTCTCAATGTGACCACATCATCCATCCTGGGCACCAGATTCCTTTTTGGGACTACATGCCAACCTTTCTTCGAAGAACGAGCAAAGACTGGTTGAGACTGATTTCCTTTCTGAGCCTGACACCTTTCTTTTTTCTAACATCACTAATTGTGTCTAAATAGCTTAGATGTTTATACTGTTGTACTGATCAAGATAGATTTTTTAAAAAATGGTTAACATTACTGAAAGCAATCTAAATTAGAATTTATCTGCTTATTGATATCATTTTGGGGAATGGCAGCAATATATATAAGCAAATTGGAAATTTCAGTCAAAGATATGAAACTAGGCATGAAGCAATATTTTAGGTTAACTGCCTTATGTTAACAGTTAATAGAAAAGCATATGGTCCTGTAGCTTTAAGTTGGCTGCCATGTATTATCAATGGTGACTTATAAAGCAACCTTAAAAGTGTTATGAAAGATATGCCTATCTGATGCCCTAGGGACTCCCATTGTCTCTAGAATCAAAACCATGTCTCAGTGGGACATCCAGAGTCCTCTGGCTTGGCTTTCCAAGCTTTTTACACATTACTTCCTTTGAGCCCTACAGTCCAGCCAACTTGGCTTACTTGTTGCCCCTCACCTATGACACATCTCCTGTGTCTGTGTCTGGAATGTGATTCTTCCTCATTTTGCCACCTCATAGAATCTCAGGCCTCCTGCAGGGCTCAAAGTGCCCCTTCCTAAGTGAGGCCTTTTCTGATTGTCCCAGCTGCTAGTGCCTTTCTTGCTGAAATTCCCTGTACATGTACACACAATATATCTATATCTATATATCTTTATATATCTATATCCATATATATGTGTATTTATAAATAAACAACACATACATATATGTATGTATATATACACACTGAATACCCGTACATACTACACATGTATACATATATACATACAAGCAAATTTGTATCTACTTATCGGTGTAAATGTTATTTCTCCTAATGAAATGTAAACTCCTTCAGAATAGGTATTCTTTTGTTTTTGTCTTTGTATGCTGCCCAATTCTCAGCCTGGCCTAGCATATAGTAGGTGCTTAATAAATGCTTATTGGTTGATTGAAAAAAGGAAGTGGGCTGGTCACATAGAGTGATAAGACAACCTTAGGGATGCACAATAAGATTAAAAAGTCCAGAGAAGGGCCTCCAATGTTGGGTAGATCCTCTAGGGAGGATTTATGGAAAATTAGACAAAAATAATACAGAATGAGAAGACATATAAGTCTGAACCAGAGGAGGGAGCACCCACACCAGTGGAGTGCAGCATTTTTTTTCTTCAGTTGTAGTATTAACAGAATTATAGAGTATCAGAACACGAGATCATCTAGCTGAGGTCCCTATTTTTTAATGTAAGGGAAAGAGTTTCCCTCCCCACATTCATTTATGTAATGTCACAAAAGCATTAGGGCTCTTTCTCTCTCTCTTATCTTCTCTCTCTCTCTCTCTCTCTCTCTCTCTCTCTCTCTCTCTCTCTCTCTGTCTCCTCTCTCTTTCCTTTTCTTTCTCTCTCTCTCTGTCTCCTCTCTCTTTCCTTTTCTTTCTTTCTCTTTCTCTCTCTCTCTCTCTCTCTCTCTCTCTCTCTCTCTCTCTCTCTCTCTGTTTCTCTGTCTCTCTCTCTGTCTCTGTCTCTCTCTCCCTCTCTCTGAATTACTGGAAGATAAGAAATAGGTCATTCAGATATAGCACCTGAAAAGTTCCTGTCATCACTGTCCCTAGATATAGAAATTGTTCTGTGGCTGCTGTTTTACCAGCTAACCTCCCAGCCTAGCCCTTACTTTCTTCATGCTCCCTTAGACAGTGTTCGTCCTAATGGCAAACCCATCCCTTTGTGGATCCACACCTGAGCATACCCACGAGCTCCTGGGGCTCTTTACTAGAACACATCCAAGCCTGGTCCAGAGTCTGCACCAGACACACCTATAAGCTGCACCCAGACACACCTTTAAACAAACACATGAACTAACTTCCATACTTTTAGCTTCCAAACAGTAAAGTCACTCTCTAGTGATTCTCTTTCTGAGTCAGCCTACTAATTATGGACCCTAACACTAACTCTCTGTCTCCACAGCATTCTCTGCACTTTGTAGTTCTCATACCCAGAGAATAATGTCTTAGCCACACCTACTATACTGATTACCAGTGTCAGGAGAATGCCTTGACCATTCTTTTATAGCCCAGGGAGGGAGGATAATTAGTAATTGTTCTATTCTTCTTCTTGGACACAGTGATTCCCTGTTCTTAGGATAATAGATTGGGAGCTGAAAGGGACCTTAGAAGTTGTCTAGTTCAAGCTTTTAATTATACAGATGAGGAGACCAGAGCTCAGAAATGAAGTGGCCAAAATTATACTGTGGCAGAGCTGGGATCTAGACCCAAGTCCTCTGAGCCCAAATCTAACTCTTGCCACTCTCCTAATGAGCTGATAGTCTACACGTATTGATGCCATTCTCCTGATCTTTTCGTCCAGTAATCCTAGCAAAAAAGAGATTAGATAGTATGGCTTGCCTGTTCTTTGGAAATACCCTGAAACAACCCATTTTAATGATTCTTTCTCTAATCTTTATGGGGATCTAATGTTTCTTGGAATCCACTTTTTGGAAGCATATAGTATCCTGATACCATTTCTTTTCTCTGCCCTTTAAAGATTACTGACTGTTTTGGGACCACATTTGCAAATTCTTTAAATACCTTATTATTCATCTGGGTCAGGGGAAATGAACTCATCTAGAATAGTCAGGTGCACCTTTTCTATCTCCTCATCCATGTTGGAATACAATTTGGAATCCAAATGAGTTTATAATACATTCTCTTTTGCTTTTCTGATTGAGTACTTTTGCCTTTCCCCCCATCATTTCCACTGCCCTAGTCAGTTGACCTGTTCAATCCTTGTTCTTCATCTGACTCATTTTACAAAAGCATTTGTTTTAATCTGGTAAAATCTGCCTTCTCATTCTTCCACCTCAAACCCCTTCCCTACATGAGAGAGAATACACCTTCATTTTACTCTTAATGTATCTAACAAAATCCCTACCTCTTTGTTTTCTACTAAAGATGATAACCTTAGCTCATCCTGGGTTTGGGATTTTAATCTTCCTGTTATTTATACAGAGCCATGAGGTTGGTTTTTTTTTTTGTATCTTTGGTTATATGTCTCTCTTTCTACATGTCTTTTAAAAATTTAAGCTAATCAGGTAATTCCCAATGAACTCACATCATTTGTTTAAGATGCTTCGCCCTTTTTATCCTTATTGCCATCATTCATAACTAAATGATCAGAATTTCCTTTTTGAGTACTTCCACTTAAACCATCTTCCATGTTCAAATTTCAGGCTATGGGTTCATGCCTATACTTTCAACTTTCTCTTGTCACTAATATGACATGGCCATTTTCACCCAACTTTCCTGTTACTTCCATGGTAACATTCTTTTTTTTTTTTATTAAAAGCAATTGGGGTTAAGTAACTTGCTCAAGGTTACATGGCCAGTCATTATTTATATGTGGGTGCTCATTTTCTGAGGCTGGTTTCGATCCCGGGTCATCCCAACTCCAAGGCCTGCACTCTTACTCACTGCGCCACCTAGCCGCCCCCATGTTAACATTCTTGATGGATAAAATGTTGCTTGCCCTAATGTCTTCCTTTATCTTTTGAGAAGTGATGGTCTTCTGCAGAAAACTTTGGTCCATCAATTGATTTGACCATAGAAATGGGTGTGCATGATATCCTAATGACTGTATATGAGCCACATGGATTTTGAATCAAGGACTAGTTTAATTATAAGACTATAAATATGTCAAAAGAATCTGGCAACATCTTACTAAGTTACACGGGTGAGCTCAAGCACTTTCTAATGCTGGCACAGCCACAAGAAGAACAAATTTTTATAGTAAAGAGCTACACAGGCTTTAAAAAGATTTTCAGGTACTCATGATACAAAATGCTTTATGGAAACATGAATATAAATCAGGCTGTGAAAATATAGAAAAAGCCCATTTAATATGTCTTATTCTTCTGTACACTGTGTACTGTTTTTTCTTATAAGTGCCTCCCCTCATTTCTTTGAATAAATGCAGGATTAGGCTTCTTTGGAACCTTTTTGGATCTTTAACTAGAAGAAACAGTGCTTGTCCTGAGGAGAGATGAAGTGTGGCTGCTGCTTTAAGAAACACCTACTGGAAAATGGCAAAGAGCAAATCTCTAAGTTTCTAATGTAATGAACAAATATGTTATGGCTGAAGTCCTCTCCCTTCACCCCCCCCCTTACTTCCTCCCCCATCTCTTCCTCTCCCTCTCTCTTACACATACACACACACAGACACACACGCATGCACATGCACATGTGTGTGCCTTGGGATTAAGTAGAGTCTCAGGCAATTACTTGGACAGAGATGCAGCTTATTTGGTCTCAGGATGACCATATCACACTGATTTACTTTTGCCAGAGAGATGACCTTCAGCCATCAGAGAGATTCAAATCATAATCATAGCACACAAGACATGTTGAAAGGAGGGGGAACAGATGCATCATTCTTTTCTACTATTACTCTGCTCTCCTAGGCACTTTCCCATGAGTCATAATTACAGTGTAACAATAGTTGGATCACAAACCATAACCCTTTTGAGTCTTGAAGGTTTATTGGGGTCTGAAGTCCTCTTGAAAATAATTGACCATCAACAAGTTCCTCAGTTGAGGACAGTCTAATTATTTTCTATCATTAGTAATAGTTACTTTCTCCTTCTAGTTACACATACCATTAATGGTGTAGTGTGGTCCATCTGCGACTGACTCCATTGCATTTTACTAGCCATGGTGCTGACCCCTGTAGATGCTAATGCTCCCCTGCTTTCTCTAGCCTTGGTGCTAATAGTCTATGCACTGGCCACCCTTTCTCCCACACTGCATTTGCCTCATTAGCCACTCACTGATAGATCACAGCTTTCTATATCTGGAGCAGATAGGACTTCAGAGGCCATCTAGTCAGGCCCTTTCATTTCACAGATAAAGAAAATGAGGTCCTGGATAGTTTGTTAACAATTGTGGGATGAGAATAACAATAATGCCGCATTGGTGGAAAACTCTGAGGTTTCTAAAATGCTTTCCTCACAAAAACCCTGTGATGTAGGCAGTGCAAGTATTTTTGTCCTCATTTTGTAGGTGAGGAAAAAACTGATGCAGAGAGGCCATGGGGCTTGCCCCCAAGTTAATAAGCATCAGCATCTTTCCTTAGATTTGAGTTATCAAAATATTCTGTGACAGTGTTGTTTTTTTGATTCCTGAGTATTAAGTACTTAATTTGGAAGTCAGATTCCCCTCATCATGTACTCTACAGAATACAACATAATGGGAATTTATAAGGGTTATGTGGTCGTGATAGACTTCACCCTTATTTATAACTGTAGTACCTTTGGGGCTGCTCTACTGATTGAATGGTTCATTCATTTAATCACTCAGCTAATATAATAATATTATTATATAGGGCATAGTATGTACCAGGAATTGTGCTAAGTGCTAGATATACTAAGAAGGCAAAAGATGGCCCTAGTGTTAAGGCATATATGAAACATATGTACATATATGCATATATATGTGCATACATATATATGTGTGAAGGTTGAACTTCAGCTAAGACTTGAAAGAGGCCAGGGGAGGCAGGAGGTAGAGATGAGGGAAAGTGTTCCAGGTATGGGTGACAATTTGTGGGAAGTTCCTCATCTGAAGGCTGCAAGCATATATGCACACATATATATGTATATATAGATGTCTGTATATATATATGTACATATATATATATATACATACACACATATATCTCCCATATATATATATATAACCCGTAGCCTGAAATTTGAATGCTGTAGGTTCACTGGGAGTTACCTGACTAGCTTAAATTTTTAAAGGACATGTAGAAAGAGAGACATATAACTAAACATACCCAACCCCCCCCCCCCCAACCTCATGGCTCTGTATACACACACACACACACACACACACACACACACACACACACACACACATATATATACACAAACTGTATATATGTATAAATACAGTATATGTATATATCATATACACACATATATGAATGAAAGAACAGATTACAATACAATCTAGGGCTAAATTAGGTGGTATATACCCCCAAGAGCTAGAAGTATAGTCCAGGAAACTAAATTCTAGTACTATGGTGGTCTATAGGAATAATGCATTGAGTGGTATTTGGAGTGGTTATGAAAAGTGAATTTGTCTCACTTGTCAAGTAACAATTTTGCTGTAAATGAAGTAGTGTTAAGCACACTACTGCCTTCACAAGCACCTCCCACTGTCCCCAGCTAGATTCCTAGATTTGATCCAAATGCATTTTCTGACCTATCTAAGAATAAAGGAGCAGATATGCAAACATTTTACCTTCCCAAAGAATGGATTTTGGGTTCACACTCATATGAACACTCTTGAGAAGGCTGGACATTGACCAAAAAAAAAAAAAAAAAGAGGCTGTTTTAAGTGACCCTGGCCTCTCATTTCTGTATTTTTTTCTCACCCTCATCTTGCCTGGTTTCTCCATTTTAGGTATCCAACATCCCATTGCCCTATGTTCTACTCTTCCCCTATCAAGTGTGACTCTTGTGCAAAGATCTCATATCAATCAGTTATGCCTTAGATTAAATATAAATCCATGGGATGTTTCTCTCATTGCACTTGTATTTTAAAACTAATTCTTTAATTGTGGATGGAAGCACTTTGTTTCCCTTAAAAGGAATCTCACCTATTAGCCAGTAGATAGGGAAAGCCTTTTCGAGGGGTTGAGGAAGAGGATGGGGAGGCTGTCAAGAAGGATCCTCCCAGAATCTTTAAAATCATATGATCTAGGTCACAACTTACTCCCTAAACACTAAACCAGCTCTCAACATTGGCAAACATTTTTGTAAATAAACCTTCCAAATATGAGCATGAAAAAAAGTTACATTACATAAGGCAAGGATGATTGTAAGGAAGCAAATTGGATGTAGACTGCTTTCAAAATGGTTGTTTATAAAGTTGGTGCAAATATGAAACACTTTAATGCACTTCAAATTATTCATTTTGCCATAGTTTTTAAATTACTGAAATAAAAATAATTTAAAAGTAGCGCATGTACATTAGCTCATAAGATAAAGTTTAATACATTTTATCAGTTTAAAGGACAACAACACCACCAATCTAACCAGAATTCCAGGCATGCATTTACATAAATATATTAAATTAAGGAAAGAAATTATACACTTAAACATCCTTTTTTTGTCTAGAAATCATTAAATCCACAGATCAACAATAAAACCAGTTCTCTGCATTTACCACTTCAACATACAACTGTTCCATTTTCCAGATAACACAAATACACTTGTTAGAATTTATATGCATTATACATATATATTACATAGATAGTGTGTATACATATATAGAGTTTGTACAGGTAGATAAATACATACATATACATGGGTGTGCGTCCGCATACAAATCCACACTGATGTATTGTATGCAGTATGTACTAGTCTTGCTGGATGCTGATAGAGAGCTAAAGTGGAGATAGTTGGGTGTATATTCCCCATCTTTTCCAATGGACTTTTAAGCATAGGGATCCCAGCCTCCATGATCTTATACCTCTTTATCTCCCCTATCGGGCTTAGCCCAGTGCCACGTCCATGGTAGGCACTTAAGAAACATCTATTGAATGAATGAATGCTGTTTTATGGAATACTATTCACGCTGTTTTTCCTTGGTTAAACTTGGAATACAGAAGAAGAAACTGTAGTAATGAAACTGTTGGGTTCTTTGCAAAAAAAAAAAAGATAAAGTTGCAACAATCTCGAGTGTATGAACCTTGATCCCGTCAACATGCATCTGCCTTCTCAGCTTGCTGCCACTGCCACAGCTGTCTGCCCTTTACTGACAAAGATGTTAACATGGATTGGTAACAATAGCTTCTGGGAAAAATGTGTCCAGAGAGACTATTCTCACTACCTCTGTTTACCCAAAAGAAAGTTAAAGAAGTGAGGAAGTATGCTAGAAGAATTATGAAACAATCATTCCATAATTCAGTGATAGTGTAACAAATTTGTCAGAAATAGAGAAAGCCAGGAGACTGAAGTGATATTCTTATGATGCTAACATTTTTATACTTACTAATCCTTGTCACATTTTGTGATGTTTACTTTAAAAAAAGTCACCTTAATAGCTGAATAGTCAAATGTCACACTGACAGAAAAACAAATACAGTAGAATCCCCTTAGAATTACCCCTGTCACATGACTTTGAAATACCCCATAGGACAGATTGTCCCTTAAAACATAATTACCTATTGAAGTCTATAATCTGGGTGTCAGTCTGGCTCTAGTAAATAGGCTTACAAAGCGTTCTACTGTGTAACAATCACAACTTATCCTAAGAAATGCATGACTGAAAACTGTTGAATTAATGACATGTCCAACCTCCACGACTGTCCAAATAAGAAAGTGCATTTTGTGGCAGAAACTGGACTGACATTCCTTTTGAAAGCAGGGCACTATTGATTGGTTACTTTTAAATGGAACAGGAGAAAAAACACAGGGAGTAGTTCACCACTGGTGGAGAGAGAGTTTCACCTCTTAGGTCTATCATTTTGAGCCTCCTACTCTTTTTTTTTTTTTTTTAAAGCAATTGGGGTTAAGTAACTTGCTCAAGGTTACACGGCTAGTCATTATTTATGCGTGGGTGCTCATTTTCTGAGGTCGGATCTGATCTCGGGTCATCCAAACTCCGAGGCCGGCGCTCTTACTCACTGTGCCGCCTAGCCGCCCCTTTTAGGGCAATTGGGGTTAAGTAACTTGCTCAAGGTCACACGGCTAGGTTTTTGTTTTGTGTGGGTTAAGTGTCTGAGGCCGGATCCAAACTCAGGTCCTTCTGACTCCAGGGCCGGCGCTCTATTCACTGCGCCACCTAGCCGCCCCAAGCCTCCTACTCTTACCCTTGGCTCAGGAAAAAAGAGATTTGCTACTGGGTCATAACAAAATTCATTACTGTACCCACTCCAACTTTGATATTTATGCTTCCTGAAGAAAAAATATTGTAAGGAGGTGAGAATACTCATTGTTTATATATTGTCTCTGACTTATGTATACTCTGCCTATATATGTACACACACATTTTGGAATTTAGTGCTATATCATTCTTATCCCATATGCAAAGAAAAAACTAGCATTTAAGTGCCAACTTCATCATATGCCAAGCTTCACAATTCATGACAGGCCTGATGCCACATCTTTTGGGCAGAAGTTGATGAAGATTCTGCCTGGATAGAGATGGTAGGTACTAAGGGTTAATAGTGAGAAAATGAGGCCATTCTTCTTTGACTATCTTCCTGTTACTACATCCTCAATCTCACACATCTATTTTTTTTAAAGTTATGGGAAATGACACTAAATGAGTATATGTCAACTTCACACATTTTAAAAGGGAAATTTAATTTTAAAAACCAGGATTCTGATAACTGGGTATATTCAGCCTCAAATGTCTGTTGAAATGGCAAGGGACACCCTGAACTAAACCTTTTTTTAAACAGCTATGCTTATGTGAGTCATTAAACGCACATGAGAAAAACTTTGAAAGAAACACACTTGTAGGAAGTTGAGGGCTGTTGGAAGGCATGATGACCCCTTTCCGTGGCCTAACAGGCAAAAGCACATCCTTTTTCAATTGTCCTTAGCATTTCTTCTTCTTCTTCTTCTTCTTTTTTTTTCTTTTTTTGGAGGGCAATTGGGGTTAAGTGACTTGCCCAAGGTCACATGACTAGTTTTTGTTGTTTTTTTTTTGTTAAGTGTCGGAGGCCAGATTTGAACTCAGGTCTTCCTGACTCTGGGATCGGCGCTCTATTCACTGCACCACCTAGCCACCCCAACGTCACCTAGCTGCCCCATCCTTAGAATTTCTTGATCTTCTCCAGGTCTCATTTATTATTACTTGTGTGACTAGTTTGTATGTGAAAGGCAGAGGAAGAAACTGAAATTAATGCATTCATTTCTCCCTTTCCCTCTTGCTTAATTTAAGGAGAAGCTTCTTAACAAGCATTCAGAACAGCACTCTCAGATTTCTGGGGTTTTACTCATCAGTACAGGAGTTCATTGATATACTTGAGTGTGTGCTTACCTTTGCCCCCGCCCCACCCAGACGCTTGTGTAATCCCAAATGCAGCTATGAAGTCCCTACTAAGGAAACACTCTGATCTCCTTCTCATGGCTCTTAGAACAATGTTCTTTAAAGTTGACTCCTGTGTGACAGCTGCTACTTAGGTGGGAAACAGCTGCTAACTTTTCCTTCTGCAGCTCCCCCCCCAGCTGAACCCTAGACTCTATAAGGAGAACATTTGAGACTGCTGCCCTTGACCTAGAGGATATGGATCTGTGGTGAAGTGACCAGTTGAGCTGGGGCACGAAGACTTCATTTCATTCCCCAAGCTTGATTGGCTACAACATAAACTGCCTTTTAGGTTGACACATGACTGCTATTCTTCATTATGAAGAATCTAATTTGGGAATGAAGAACTTGACATCAGTGGGATATTCTGTAGTGAAAATGTTGAATGAGATTTAGATGCAGCAAAAGTTTGAGTTTGAGACTTTGTAACTATGGCTGTTGTGAGACAACATGTATTCAGTTTAAACCACTAGAGATGGAAAACAGAGAAGATAGTGAGGAAAGGATGAATGGGGGCCAAAAAGAAAGAAGAAATCACTGACAGCTTTCGGTATAGGCTCACAATGGATATTAACTGAATTGGTTTCTTGCTCAAAGGTTGACTATTGCGTACTCGTACTGGTCTGGTCTCTTCACTCCTACTTTGGGGATGGTTTCTCTTTTGGTTTGAGACCAAAGACAATCAATTCAATTTTTAAAAGTTGGCCTAGTTCAGGGGTTCATAAGCTGGGATCTGAGAACTTGTTTTTTAAAATTATTTTAGTAACTGGATTTCAATATAACTGATTTCTTTTATAATTCTGTATATTTTGTGCATTTAAAAAGATGATTTGAAGAAGGGACTGGCAGGCTTCACCAGTCCACCGAAAGGGGTCCATGACACAAAAAGGGTTAAGGACCCATGGCTTAATGGAACAAATAAGTAAACTAATATGCATTCCACAAGACTGAAAAGGCAGCTCATTGGACAGTGCCATAAATATTATTGAGAACAGATGGTGTAAAAAGATAACTTAAGTACTGGATAATTATTAGGTTAGTCATCTTATTGCCAAGAATTTTGATCTTTCAGGTGGGAAAGAAGTGATTGGAAATAATACCTTCAAATACACGTGATGAGAACTAGTGTGTATTATTAGCTCATGGTAAAGTTCTCACAGACTGGCAATTTTGTTTGTCTGAGTGGGAGGCTTAGGGAGTAATGGATAGTAGAAAAGTATGGCACTTTTTTATTCCCACATTGGGCAACTTGAAAACCAGATCCTCATGTCAAACTTATTTTGAGTTTAATGGAAAAAAGAGTGTTTGACATATAATGATTTTAATTAGATTTTTTCTTCATCCGTAAATATTTCCTCATTTCTATTTTAAAGCACAAGCTATTGGAGCTAAATGATGATTGACTTATATGGGGTAAAAGAATTACTGTCTAGGACATACTTCTTAAGCACCTCCTACCTGCTTTCCACCATACATAAGCCAATTGAGATTTCCTACAGATATGTATAGATTTTAAAAAACTGAATGGTAAGTTTAAATTTTTGGTCATTAATAAGTTACTGAGATGTCCTCCCCCATGGACAATAAGAAGTGACAGGGACCTGAAAGTGTGTTTCAGTTTAAAGTCCATGAGACTCAGGGGCTTTCTTTTAGAGTTTCTTCTTCTATGCTGAAAACCCACAGCAAGCAAGGCAGTGACAACTGGGGCTTATGGGGATTTCTAAAGCTACTTGGAACTCTTTTCAACTTTGGAAAAAGAAATTTCCTTCATTTAATGGAAATTTAACTGACCGATGGGTTGGCCAAATGATCTTTTTGGAAATATGTTAAATATGTAAGAAGAATGTTTGAATGGTTCAGATTTTGTTGAAAATATGGTAGTCTCTAGTGTTTTTTTTTTTTGCAGAAACTATGAAGAGTTTAACATGTAATAAAACTGCATGATCTGACAGATTTAGACAGCTGGTTTATTCACAAGAAGTTCACATTTTGTTAATGTCACCCACGTTGACTAGGGGAAGATTAGATGGTAAGGTCAATTTACAAAAAAATGGTTGTCAGGACATTTTCTTAATTGTCAAACTTTTTTTGTGATGGAATTTAGCACAGGGGCTAGGAAGAGAAAGCAATGGAGACAAAAGACTGCTCTTAACCTACAGATGCAAGCCGCTGCAGGGTTCATTGCAAGATTTGTCACACCATTGGGCCAATGAAGTGTTAGTGGGACTAGCAGGGACCACCCCTTTTCTGGGGTAAGAGGGCAATTTGGTCTCCATGCTCATTTAATCCCAAGACTTCTTTGAATAGACTGTCAATTGAATCTAAATCGTGCAAAATTATGCATGCACTTTTTAATGCAGGGTATTGTTCACGAAGCACTGGACCAAGATTTCTCAACCAATTTCCATTTGCCATGAGGTCACTGGAAACTGAAGCAATCATATATGGAAGACAAATGCAGTGGACTTAACGCATCCTTTTGCATTGTGGTCTAGTTATAAATGCTCCCTGGCTTTAATTACAGAGCTCTCACTTTAAAACAACAGAGAAATACCGCCTACTAAGAAACTGTTCCTCACTCCCTCCCTCCTCCTTCACCACCGCCTCTCTATCCCAATCAAGGCTTATTTTTCTAAAGGTGAGAAATGGAGCAAATTTGAAAAGCCAGTCTGTCTTGCCTAATTTACAATACAGTACCCAGGACTCAGAAGGAACAGGTGTTTATAGGAACACCAAGGTGGGAACATGTTCATCATGAGTAGATTTTTTTTTCAGTAGTGCAAAGAAACCTAATCTATTATTACAATCCAAATGTGGCAAACTGGCCACTTAAAAACCATTAAGAAAAGGCCAACCAGTCAGAAGATGTTTTTCTCAGGTTTAAATTAGAGTATTTCATTTCTTTAAAAATCTGAACAATACATTTACAGAAGATTTATTGATACATTTACCAAAGTGGTTTCCATGGCATCCTGGAGGGACACTTACATGAAAAGTCCTATTTGGCAAGATTTCGTTATGTTAAAGAGCTTTCCAAGATTGGTTCAGGACAAGCTCTTCTCCAGGAGAGTTCCTTGCAGTGTGAAATCAGCACAGTTCTAATCCCATACAATCTGGGCAGTCCTGCTATTGTGAAAAGCACTTTACAAATGTTTAATGCTGGAATTTTATAATGACTGGCTGTTTTCTTGCTTTTTTTCATCCCGTCGTGAATGATTACATGTTGACCCAAGGATACATGGCTAGCTTAGATCCACAGCACATTAAAGAGCGTGTTTGCTCTCTCACTCCCCGTCATTCCAATTAAGTTGGTGAAAAATGTAACTTTAGTATTTTACAGGACATGGTAAAGCGGTTTCATCTAGGTGATGTCTATATTATAAAAATAAAATAAAATAATATAAATATGTAACATGAACCCAGTGCCTATTGTTAAATAAAATATACAATAAAAAACAGACCTTTTAGGATGATTGGTTTTGAAATATGCTGATATAATTTAATTATAAAACACTGGAAAACAATCTTGAGATTAAGCTGGGGTAACCCAATTTCTATGCCAATAAAAAGGTAAGTGCATAACATTCTGTAATGTAATACATTGATGAAGGTGAAGATTACAATTTTATATCAAGTTGCCCATTTAGAAATGCATCAAGGAGTTCTGAAACATTATCTCTTCATATAGTCCTTCTATTTTAAAATGTTATTTTAAAAAAAAGAGGATTAAATCCGTCAGTTTATACAGCGTAATGTTTCAAAACTCCGTTTAAAAAT
The DNA here is from genome assembly GCA_011680675.1 of Gymnobelideus leadbeateri. NCBI lineage: Eukaryota > Metazoa > Chordata > Mammalia > Diprotodontia > Petauridae > Gymnobelideus > Gymnobelideus leadbeateri. The sequence goes on along the minus strand of WOXC01006312.1, from coordinate 712,158 downwards.
TGTTCTTTAGTTATTACAGACAGAAAATGGCTGGGATGTCAAAGAATCTATTCTGGTGACATAAAAAATGTCCTTTCTCAGTGTCCAGTGGATTCACTGTGTTAACTACTCCATAAAAAGAAACATAGTTAAAAAAAAATCCACCAGGAAGCAGCCACACTTGTGGGGTTGAGGGTAGGGGATGGATGAGTGTGTATATACATGTGTGTGTATATATCCATATATATTATGATATATAACATATATATACACACACATACACAGATGGCATATATACACACACACAATATCTGCACGTTTGTGGAAATGATTTTTTAAATTAATAAAAGAGGAAATGAAATCACAGGAGTTTGTAGCAGGATAACAGTCTTTTCATTGTTTCTTTTTTTTTTAAATGACAGGATTAAAAATAAATGCCCATCAGGAAGGAGAATCCAAAAAGTCCCCGAAACTATACAATGTAACTTGTTAGATCCAGCAAATAGGATGTCATGTCAATGATCTGATCAAGAATACCTGCCCTGGGCACTCTGCGGATGTTTCTATCCACTTGTTCACATTGAGGTCCCAGGTATCCTTTTTTACATAGGCACTTATTGGGTCTAACACAAACTCCTCCGTGGCGACAGGCTGGTTCACATTTTGCTGGAAAATAAAAAGAAGCAAAGCAGATTCTGTGAAGGTAGAAAGAGAGGAATCAAAACTCACTGTTGATGGGAGATTGTCTCAAAAACATACAGATGGGGTCTTGTGATTTGGAATTGTTGATTTTCTTTTGTTAGGGATTCAGGCTTTGTATCTCTACATTGCCCAGGCTGTATCTACAGGGGCTCCTCATGGGCCCATCCCACTGAGCTTTAAAGTGCTGTCACCGTTCACTCCTACTTAGCAACCTGGTGGCCAGCTGGACCCAGGGTCTCACCATATTAATGCTCAACTTACTATGAACACTCAAGTAGCATAGGCCACTGTAGCTAAGAAATCCTTAGCTCAAAAGATTCACCAGTCTCAGCCTTCCAAATTGCTGGGATTACTAGGTATGTGCTACCGTGCACAGAAAAAAAAAATTATTAGAACCATGTAGCTATTTCTGAAGAAGCAAGATTCACTGAGAAACTTCTCTTCCCCTAAAAAACATTTCCCTAGTAAATCAACTGCCTTTTCTAATGGGGACTTAGGTCTCCACAAAGAAATTCTTCTTTTCTCCCTGTTGGGACACTGAAGGACTATTATCCAACTCCATGATTTTTCAAATTAAACTTTAAAGCCCAAAGCAGAAGGGTTTGCATTTCTCCAGGCCCCTGTTCCCATTCATGAGGACAGAGAGTCAAAAGTTGGTTGTGATAACACCTGCTATCCAATCATTAACACATAGACTTGACTTCTTCCCCTACTCTCCCCTAACCCTGCTCCTAAACTTCAGATATTTTATTACTGATAGTTACTTTGGAAATAGCAATGAAGGAAGCAGATTAGGCATGTCTACTATTGTCTTTGCTAATCAGGTGAATCTTGGCATGGGAGTCAATGTAGTCTTCCCTGAGAGGGCTTAGTGGGAGTATTTAAACCCTGATAGTATTTTTCTTTAAATACTGACTCTCCTACTCTACAGACAAGTTATTTATGACTTTCCAAATGCTTTAGCCAGGTCTTCAGAGAGGCTGCTAATAGTGTGGGTTCTGACATTCAGGGAAGAAATGATATAGAAAACAGTTAAATACTTCCTTCTCCCAAAGTTGGGGAAGATGAACATATTGGAATATATTTGTACAAACATTTCTGTTGTTGGAACAAGAATAGCAGGCTGCAGATTTGTTTACATGTAACAAATGTCTCTAGTTAGTTCAGCATATCAATCTTACATATCGTTTAGTCATTATTTCTATAGAAGTTGTATGCTTTGTAGATAATGTCTAAAACAATGAACTTCACTAGGTGAATTTATTAATTAAAATTTTGAAATTCAATGAGTTTTGGCATTTTTTATTTAGGATTTATTCCCTTCTTGTTTCAAAAGAAAAAAAAAGTTTGAGGTGGTTAACAGTTATTAACATGACATAAAATAGGGACAGAAAAATGGAACAGAAACAAAAGATCTTACCAGGCACCTAACATGAACTGATTACAACAGGAGGGACTGAAATTGATTCCGACAGAGGAAAACAGTGGGAAATATGGTGGTCAGTTTAAAGCTGTTTGAATCACAGAACAAAACTTTTTGTTTCCTCTTCTCTTATTAAGTCATTTGGTTCTGCTTTATTATACACTAAGGCATTATGCAAGATTTTATTCCTTACTGAATTCATCTGTTTGATTATTTGTTTTTATTAGTAGTAATTACATTTATAATCTATTTTAAAACTTTTATCTAATTCTAAACATTAGGTTAAAATTGACTGTAGCAGAATGGATCTTTAAAATAAAAAAACGACATTCAAAGAGCTTTTGAGTAATAGAAAATTTCATGAGTTTTCTATCTGAAATAAAAGTAAAGTCCAATTTAAATTAGTAGTTTTATTTTTGTTGGCAAGACTCAACCTCAATATTTGGATTTCTTTTCCCCTAATAGTTTGTTTTTCTTTTCTAAGTCACACATGACTTCAAGTCTAACACAAATGCATACATTTCTGCAAATCTCTGAGTTTTAGCTAATTTATTCTTGCATGTAATTTAAAACCAAATTAAATTAGTTTGACCAGAAAGAAAGAAATAAAATGATGGAAGGAAGGAAGAACTATCCAGAGGTATCTTTTCTCATGTATAAAATCACAGGATATTATATTTGTGAATTTTCCCTCAATTTCATGCCATTAGTGTTTGCTTACATCTTTTGAACCTTCTTTACGCAACCCCCAAGTCCAAGTTAAGTATCACTTGGTGACAGTGATTGGGGAAAGCACACGTTTGTGGAAGAGCCAATGGATGGATATGACACTTGTGCTCTCTTTCTAAATGGAAGGAAAACAAACGGTAGGAAATGAGCAAATACACCCACCCACCATGCTGGGCCAGTGTATTGACTTTCCTACCTTTTGAAGCAGAAATTGGCTTGTGTGCGAAATCTTAAAATTTGGAATGGAAAAGACTTTACAAGCCATCAAAGTTAGATTCCATCCCCTGTAAATCCTCTCATTACAGATAAGGCTGGCCTACAGAAATGTAGAATGCAGCCCATGAAAATAAGGGAAAAGTTTTCTTTTTAAGCCTTGAAAAAGAGTGTCCTTTGAAGCGTTTACAAATTGGCAAATGCCATTTCAACTTTAGAAGTTTCTAGAAAAAAATGACTGGAGTGGAATGATTAAGTTTGTGAGAATCCTGTTCCCCACACAAGTCCCACCTCTTTCTCCCCATTCCTATTCCAAACCCTTGCAGTTATGCTGAGCTACTAACCGATTCTGCAGAAGTCACCCTCCCAACCGGGACTACAGCAACATCTTCCCGTAGGCGTGCAGTAACCATTTCTACAAAGCCGAGAGCATTCCGACGTTATCGGCTGTACAGGCTGAACGGTGGGTCTGCATTCTTCAGGCATTAAAGGTCTGCAGAAAACACACAAATACAAGCCGAATTTGTATTTCCTCTAAAAAGCTACTCTTGGAAAGAAAGCCAGTGATTTCATAACTTAAAAAAAATATGACTTTTCAAATTTTGTTCTGTAGAGAAAATTTTGTTTTTAGGGATCCATTCACAAAGATTTACAGCTTTTTATTAAAAACAAACATGCTTACCAGCAAGGAGAAACAAACCCATTTTGAACTGTATAAATTAAAAAAAATATGTATCATAAATATTTCAAGGATCTATATTTTTGAAACTTCAATTTTCATGATTCTAACAGCACATTTCTATCATATTAATACTTTTTAAAGATTTGGTAGCCAAGAATGTTCTGCCAAATTCACTTCTTAAAACAGATTTGGAGAAAACTAGGAAAAAAGAAAACTTGAGGCCTACAAACATTTTATATGTGCCTTGTGAAACTTTCACCAGTCACTGTCATACTTAATATATAATAAGAGGAGTGTCTAGGTGGCACAGTGAATAGATCACTGGCCCTGGAATCAGGAGGACCTGAGTTCAAATCTGACCTCAGACACTTAACACTTACTAGCTATGTGACCTTGGGCAAATCACTTAACGCCAACTGCCTTGCCTTCCTCCTCCAAAAAGCCAACATAATACACACACACACACACACACACACACACACACACACACACACATATGTGTATCTATACATAAAATAAGAAGTGAAAAGTAGAAATGGGCCTTGTATGGTTGAATAAATTAGTCATTTCAATTTTTATTTGTTATTATTATTATTATTTTTTGCTTTTTGGAGGGCAATTGGGGTTAAGTAACTTGCCCAAGGTCACACAGCTAGGTTTCTGTTTGTGTGGGTTAAGTGTCTGAGGCCGGACCTGAAGGATACGAACTCAGGTCCTTCTGACTCCAGGGCTGGCACTCTACTCACTGCGCCACCTAGCCGCCCCTATTTGTTATTTTTAAAAGTTATTTGATTTCTTTCAGTCTCATCAATGGGTTTAACCCAACTGGGTGTCAAGTTTCTGCTAATCTTCATGATTATTTTAACTATGATCAGCCAACATATAAAACAGGCAATGGAAATACCAACCTGATTCAATGTTAATAATGTATTATTAAATTTATGCTAAAAGGCAGTCCAATATTAATCATAATAGGTATAATATTTGTCGCTCTTCTTGAATAGAGAAGGATTTGTGATTTCATGAGTGGGATGAACTCCTGGTATGGGAATTTCCTTCTCTAAAGCAGATTGTAATCTTTTCAGGACTTAACAGGTTCTTTGAAGCTGCCTTAGGCACTTAAATGACTTGCTGGGACACAGACACCTCAAAGGCTGAATCCAAACACAGTTGTTCCTGGTGCCAAGCCCAACACTTTATCTACATGGGTGCTAATATTAATACCACATAATTATAAATTATTATGAATGACAGCACACATTACCATCATTCAGGGTATATATACTAGTTAATGATTATTATGATTAATAATAATGACAGAGGCAAAAAAATAGTGGAAGTAGGTAAGACCATTGTCATTTCCCAAGTTGTAGACTTTTTTGCATTTCTCAGCAATTGCCTATCTTTATGGATGAAACCAAGACACTGTGGGAAGAAACTTTTTTTTTACAGAAGACCTCACTGGTGCTGAAATAAAATGTAATCATTCTTTCTGACTCAGACTGGAATGATCTCTTACTACTGACTGCTACCTAACCTTTGGAACAAAATGAGTACACCCCCCCTTATCAGTCCCTGCAACCTGCCCCCCACTTTCGTAAGAATGCAGTATTCATTTAACTAATATAAACAAGAAGTTTTCATCACTACCCCAAATGACCACCCCCAGGATGACCAGCCCTGTTGCTATGACTCCTGGAGTTCTATAACAAAGAAAACACACAAGGTGATAATTATAGGTCAAAACTCCCACAAGAGGTAAATTATAGAGCCGTGCAGAGATAAGCAAGCCAATTAAACCAGGCCGACTCAGCTCCCTTAAGACATGTTACTTTTTTATGTTCCTGTGGCAATATTAACAGCAGCGATAATAGCACTCAGAATAATATGGAATTTAAACGATGCCTCTGGGCTATTTCTATACCGGCTCTGAGGATTATATTATTTGCAAAATTGCTTAAGACCATGGGGCTCTTCCCTTCCCCCTAAAGTCCACCACATCTCTGTGGAAGGCATTTTATTTCTAGCGTGCTTTTCAAAAACATCTGACACTCTCACAGACTCCAAGATCCAATGCTTTGTAATGGTAGTTCTAAATGAAAAGTGCCTAAGGAATTCCCTAGCATTAATTACATTTTCATTCTCAAGTCCTTCCGAATCATTTTCTCTGTGATTCCTCAGAGGGGCAACTTCCTTTCAGGGTGGAAAAAACATTAAGCGCCCATTATACTATGGGGACTAGAAAGTGTGGGTTGGCCAATAGACAGTGCTAGTCATGTGGCTCAATATTTGACATATTTTCTCTGTCTGCTGAATATCTCAAGAGGCTTTGTGTCCTGCTGGAATACAGTTTGAGATCTTCCTTGATATGTTGATCCCTCTGTCCTTCTGGAGACTCTTCTCCACAAGTATCTGACAGGGCTCCTTTGGGTTTCTCTACCTTCTTGATCTTCTTTGCAGGTTCATGTCCTAAGTACTACCTCCTATAAGTGAGAATACCCCAGAGGGTCTATCCTGGGCTCCATACTCTTTTCTTCCTACACTTTCAGAATCTCATCAGTTCCTATGAATTCAATTCTCATCTTTATGTAGATTATGCCCATATCCACATTTTCAGTTCTCATTTTGATTTGGAGCACCAGGGCCACATCTCCAATTACCCGCTTGACGTCTCCACTGGAGTGTCCCATAGATGTCTCAAACTAAGCATATCTAAAAAAAATCCCTTGAAAAAAATCCAATGAACCTTTGCTGTTCAGTCATGTCTGACTCTACGTGATCCTATTTGGGGTTTCCTTGGCAAAGATACTGGAGTGGTTTGTCACTTCCTTCTCCAGCTCATTTTTGAGGAAACTGAAGCAAACAGGGTTAAGTGACTTGTTCAGGGTTACATGACTAGTAAGTGTCTGAGGCTAGATTTGAACTCAGGAAGATGACTCCTCTAGATTACCAGCCCAGTGCTCTTTTCACTGAACCAGCACCTGTACCCCAACATGCTGTTGCATTGCTTATCCCTTAAGCCTGAAATGCTCTCTCTCCTGATTTATACTTTTGGGAACCCCTCCCTAGCTTCCTTCAAAGCTTAACTCAAAGGCTACCTCCTTCAAGAACCATTTTTCTGGATCCTCCTGATTTTTAATGACACTAACCCCATCAATTTGTATTTGTTTTGTGTATAGCCTGTATTTGTTTATCTGTGAATTTGTAGCCTTTGAGGGCATTGTTCAAACAAAGTTTGAACAGCTTGAAAAAGTGGATTGGAGAAAGATTGAGAAGGGTTTAAATGTCAAGTTGAAGGATGTGTCTGTATACCTAGAATAAAACACACAATAGTGTGATGTTTAAAAAGTTCAAGAGACATAGTTTCTGGGTAATTTAATAATTTTTGTTAATAGTCAGAATGTTTATTAATAAAAGGATGGTCATTTGACTGTCTCTCTTAGACCAAAGACCCCTCATGGTAGTAGACTCACATTTTATATGCCCTTGGAAGAGTAGGTGTTCATGAAGATGGCAATCAACTCTGATTGATTAATGAGAGAATGAATATTACAATGAGAGGGTGGGCTGTATTACAATGAGTGTTTTGGGGTATGTGACTTGGATCACCCAAATCTTGGTCAAAGAGACTTCAATTTCTCTATCACTTATCTGACAAAGGGGAGAATCAATATTTCCCCAGAACTGAGTAAACGCAATGAGCAAGAATTGTAAACTTCAAATTCCTTTTACTGTCCAATTAGATCTTGGCCTGGGTAAATCTTTGAGAAAGATTTCCCACACTGGTTGATTTCTGGATGAGGAAATAGAAAAGGGGAAAAGCCTTAGTCCCAATACAATAATCAGTTATTAAATACGAGAGAAATAATGATTTCTCTCAGTAGGTACTTAAAAATGCTTGTTAATTAATCGATATGTTTAAGTACAGTTCTGATGAAGATTCTCTTATGTTTGTCACAGAAGAATAATGGGAATGTAGCCTCTAAGATCTTCTGAACTGCCTTTTTTTTTAATCTGAAAAAGCTTTTCATTAGTCCATGAATATCCATGTTTATATATTTAACTTTATAAATGGGAATCCTTAAAGAATTTATGATTTCCACAGTTTGGGAAACTTAGTTAATAATGTCTTCCTTAAAGTGAAGAGAATTTGATGGAGGTTTTTTGGGTTTATATTTATTGGGTGGGTCCCCTGTGGTGAACATGGACAGATGCTGGACAGGAGAGGCTAGGAGGAATTGAGACCTGTATGGTTGGAGGGATTATTCTTGTCACTGAGATTATAGATCCTGAGGAGACCTGGCAAATTTAGTTAATGATCACAGACTAAATGAAATCCTGAAGAATTAGTAGATAAATCCCAGGGAGTTGACAGAGGCATACTGAGGTTAATTGACTTGTCTGGGACCACAAAGAGAGAGGTGGGCTGTAACCCAGGTCTCCCTAAATCTAAGCCTAAACACTCTAACTCCCATGCCACATGGCCTCTTAGACATATTTGTCTTCCACTAACGTCCTTCTCTGATGCTTCATCAAGGCATGTAGGAGATCATGGAACATATGCCCTGGCAGGTTCTAGCAAGCAAAAGTACAGAACCAGTAATTGTCTTGTCTGTGACCAAAAGGATTAGTCTAGCCAACTATGGGGAGGTCCAGCAGGGGAATTAATAAAAATAATGATAGCAGCTGGTTTCTAGAAAGCGTTAAGGTTTTGCAAAGCACTTTAGATAGGCTGACATCTAGGAAAACACAGAAGAAGATCTAGCTATGCAATCATTTCTACAGATGAAAGCAATTCATAAACATACTCTACAAAGGCAATCTGGCTCAGTACATTTCATTGAAGGGGAAGACTTCCTTAAGGGTTGCCAAGTATTTCCTTTGATCCTTTCAATAACTTGGGAGGTAGGTGCTAGCATGATTCCATTTTATAGATGAGGAAACTGAGGCTGAGAGACATTAATTTATCCAGACTCATATATCTAGTGTCTGAGCTCAAGGAACCGAACTCAAGTCTTCCTGAGTTCAGTATTTTCTCTCTATGATACCACCTAGCTGCCTACATACAAATAACTATGTTTGAATAGTACTTAGATGATAGCTCTAATCAGACCTGTAGCAAGCTCTAAACTCATTTTTTATGACTGAATACAATTTATTTCCATTGTCATAGCCAGAACATTCACCTCTTCGTAGTCAACCTTCTAGGCAAGAAGGTCTCTGATCACTTAAAGCACTCCAGTGTGCCTGCTTCAGCCACCTTCGTGGCCATTGGAACAAATTGTTCTCATTGGCCCATTCTGTCAGGGGAAGTCTTCACATGCTTGGAGGAGACACCCCCCAACTTCACTAATGGGTCTGATGTCTTTAAAGCACTATCCAAATGCCAGCTAGATGTGTGGCACCAAGTGAGATCTTTATGGGGGGTGATCAGTAAGTCATGTGCATAGCTAGCTCTTCCTCTCTGTATTTTCCTAGATGCTAGAATCCAGAGATACCACATGGCCAAAGGTGTGGTGCAGATCACATGTGATACAAGATAAGCAATCCATTTAACTTTCCTCCAGCCTATGCCCAACTGAGTGAAGCTCAAGGGATATGAAGCACCACTTAGCAGATGTGGGATGTGGTGGGGAGATCTATTGATGAAATCAAACTGGATATAGTCTGAAGTCTGTAGCACTAACTTGTAATTGTGGTAGGAGAGATGATGATAAGTCAGAGAAAAAGATGGAATCCCACAGAACATTCTTCTGTAGATCTGGATAACCGTTCCTTTGTCTCTTTGCCAGTCTCCTAATCTTCCCTGGTGCTTCATCTACATCAAGCACCTGATTATATAGATTCATACAGATAAGTGAATAATTCCCCCCACCTCTGATTTTATCTGTTATTTAATGCCTAAGATTCGGTGAATTCATTCCTGTTTGTGTACATAGGATCATAGGAGCGTATATTTAGAGACTGTGAGGACAATAGAGGCTATCTACGTAAGCCACTCTCATTATACAGATGGGGAAACAGAGGTGCGGTGTCTCATCCCCACTGATGAGATCATGGAGCTACTTATATATTAAAAGTGCAGCTATCACCACTATAGGCATCCTCCCCTGCATTTGATCTAGAACTTTGGTATTAACTTTTTGTTATTGCTGTTTCTATCTTTCATTTCACTGCTAGAAGAAAGTCTGGGGTGGAAACCACCTTCACCAAAACAGATCAGTAATAATCTCTAGCTTAGTCCTTGGGAATTGAGTGTAATTATACTTTGAGAGTATTTAATAAGAGCTGGATTTTGAACACAGGTCCTCATTCTGAATTTCGTGCTCTTTTCACTGTATTACAGTGTTCATCAAAGTATTACACAAACAAAATACAAACACATGTCTTATGTTCATCAAATTTTGTTTATGGAAGTGTAGTCTCTCTAGGTCCTGCTTGGTGGCCTCATCATGGCTATGCCTGTGGAGCAGAAGCCCCGGAAGGTCCTACTAAGCTGGAAGGGTTTTAAGTACAGCGACTGCTGCCTGAGAACTAGGCTCCGCATGGGTGGGCTCACCAGCAGGTGATCAATTCTTTGGCTATGACAACCCATAAAACAGAAAAATGCAGAATGGCCCTCAGTCTTGGGTGGCCTCTTTCCACTTCTGAAGTGATGATAGTGGAGTAGTAGAAAAAGACACAGAGGGCACTAAGAATAAGAGAATTTTTAGACAATCTAGACACATTAAATTTATCTAGACAGAGGGATTCTTAACCTTTTCTATGTCATGGACCCTTTTAGAGCCATAGTGAAGCCTGTGGTCTCTTTAAAGTATGAAGCAAAATATATAGTATTTCACAGGAAACCAATTATGTGAGAAGAGCTATAAAAATATTTTTTAAATTCATGGTATATCTAGCATATATCTACCAACAGGTCTAATAATTACAGTAATTTTGAAGCAGTGATGAGCTTAAATGATGAATGTTATGATATAAAACTACCTGTGATTTCTATTGGTGACAAAGTCACAGGTACTGCCAACATTAGTATAGCTTGCTGCCTATGTTCAAAAGTAAAGGGAATGCTAACTTTCTGTTAGAGGTTAGAAAAAATGAAGATTTTATTTTTTTTCCCCATCCATGGAACCCTTGTGAATATCAGGTTAAGAACTAGTGATATTGGGGCGGCTAGGTGGCACAGAGAGTAGAGCGCCGGCCCTGGAGTCAGAAGGACCTGAGTTCGGATCTGGCCTCAGACACTTAACCCACATAAACAAAAACCTAGCCGTGTGACCTTGGGCAAGTTACTTACCCCCAATTGCCCTCCAAAAAAAAAAAAAAAAGAACTAGTGATATGGGAAAAGTCCTCTAGCACATTGGATAGACACCTTGTGAAGAATTTCTGGGATGACATGGGTGAGAATCAGACAAGGATAATGAAACCTGGATGAGTTTTTATCTGTACCACTGGAAGAAATATCTCTACTGATGAGATCATGTATCTATTGATATGTTAAAATTAAAAGTGCAAGTTCACGTGGAAGGGTTCTTTTCACTGTGAAATCTTGACAAATTCTTGGTGAAATTATTTTTCATTGAACTTATGATTGATTTTCTCTACTTACACATGCTCCATATAATTTTTAAATATTATCAGTCCATTTTGGATGATAAAATACTTATTTTATTTTACTTATTTATAATTCAGAAGGATCTGTCAGTAATACAGGAATCCCCCCCGGCATTTGATCTAGAATCTTGGTATCAGCTTTTTGTTATTGCTAGTTCAATTTTTGATTTCACTGCTAGAAGAAACTCTGGGTGTGGAATCTACCTTCACTAAAACAAATCAGTAATAATCTCTACCTTATAGTCTTTGGGAGTTCAGTATAATTATACTTTTAGAATATTTAAAAATCTATTTTATTAATTACATTTTAATATTCAATTGAATGTACTGGGAAATTTTGATAGGAAACTCTCATGGCCCTCATGATATATATATATATATATATATATATATATATATATATATATATATATATATATATATATATTTTTTTTTTTTTTTTATTTTTGCTTTAGATCTCTAGTTATAACTAGGGAAGGGCAACTGAAATTTTCCCCTAGGGTAAATAAATCTAAAGGAGTAGTATCAGTATTTTTGGTCATTTAGCAACATGCAAATAACTGAGTTTAACACTTAGTTAGCTTAAAATGGGAAGCTACCACACGATTTTTTCTTTCTTCTGGTGGCCACACCTTCCATCCTTTTCCCAGGTAAATTGATGGCTTTTTTGATCCCAGCCCTTTCTTTCTGTGCTGTTGCTTCTCTCCTTCTCCTAAGAAATTAAGGGCACATTTTCTGATTCTATTCTTTTTTTTTTTTTTTTTGGAGGGCAATTGGAGTTAAATGACTTGCTCAAGGTCACATGACTAATAACTGTTAAATGTCTGAGGCTGCATTTGAACTCAGGTCCTCCTGACTCCAGGGTCAGTGCTCTATTCACTGTGCCACCTAGCTGCCCCAAATTTTCTGATTCTTTATTAATAACTGAGGCTCTGAGAGAGTAACCAGAAATGATAATTGAAATGAGGACATCGATGAAATTCTCACTTCAGCCCCTTCCTCTGATTGGTCAGTTTCTCCTGGAGCCGCCATTTCAAGGAAAGGGCCCTGGCCAGGCTTGTTCACACTTTCTTTCCTCTTTGGGCTCTGCTCTGACTCTCTGAACTTCTTTTTATTTTTTATTTATTGATTTATTTTTCGCTTTTTTTGGGGGGGAAGGTAGGGCAATTGGGGTTAAGTGACTTGCTTAATGAATAGTGTAGGCCATTGAAAATTTTCCTTTAATATTTAAACAATAGACCCAGAATCTTTCTACTATTTGAAGTCAAAAAGTGGTTTTCTAGACAGACATGTTTTGAGGCTTGGAGTCTGAGGTCTAATAGTTTATTGCTATCTCCATATCCCCCACACTTATTTAAGCCAGGAACATGTATTTCTTAATCCCACCAAATATGAGAAACAGACAAGGCTTTCTGTAGAAAATTGTGCAAGACTCTCTCTCTCTCTCTCTCTCTCTCTCTCTCTCTCTCTCTCTCTCTCTCTCTCTCCCTCTCCCTCTCCCTCTCCCTCCCCACCCTCTTCTCATTTTCAACAATTCAAGTCTTTTTTTTTTTTTTAGAAAACCTGTCTTGGACTGCATTCCAGAGTATCACAATATTTGCAACATTTTTTTTTTCAAATAAGGGAAGTGACAGCCTTCTAATTTTCACCATGGCCACAAAGAGGAAAGAATGGAAACATGGGAAATACAGTCAATAACAAGCAAAGTATGTGGCCAAATATATGCCAACACAGGGATATCAGTTATCTTGACCTTTTTTGGTAAAAAAAAATCAAGTTCACTTATAGTTTCATTAAAATATCCAGTGTACTATTAAATCATAGTTGGAAAGGACCTCAGAAGTCATTTCATCCAGCCTTTTTATTACAAATTAGGGAACTGAAAGCCCTGAGATGTTTGTCTAAGGTCATAGGCAGTAAATAGAAGACCTGGGATTTGAACACAGGTCCCTCCCTGGTCTCTAAATTCTAATTTTCTTTCTGTGGTACCATATTCTCTCCCTAGAGTCATTACCCAGCACAGTTATTAAAAAGAAAAAAAGACATTGTTATAAACTTACTGAAAGTGACTTTTAGTAATGAATGAGAAGTGGCAACTCACCTTCCTACTTCCTCTTTTTTGGGGTATGTGAAATTTTTCTACCAGTAGTAAAGGCTTAAAAAAGTTTAAAGAAAGGAAGGAGAAAAGAACTATAATAAAATGGAAAGTCTACAGAAAACCATCATGGAGGAAGGGTAGCTGATGCTACCCTTCTACTGACTAAACAGGCCTCATAGTACAGAATAAAGCATACAGGATGAAAAGATGGGGTTTTCCCAGACCTCGAACTCTATTACAACATAGCAGTCATCTGGTAATGATTAAAATATCGAGAGACAGATCAATGGAAGACACAAGATGGAGGGAAATTAATAACAATGGAATTTAAAAACTCTGTTTGATAAGCTGGAAGACATAAATTACTCAGGAAAAAAATCCCTCTATTAAAAACTTCTGGGAAAACTAGGAAGCTGTTTATTAAAATTAAACGTAGATTAATACCTTACACTACTTCCACACCATATTCTAAATGGATATATCATATTATTTTAAAAAATAATTGAGAAACAGATCGAATACTTCTCACAGCTATAGGTAGGAGATGTATTCTTAATTAAAGAATGGGGGCAATCATTAAAAATAAAATAGATAACTTTTATTACATGAAAGTGAAAGATTTCTACACAAGGAAAATTAATGTACCTAGGATGAAGGGAAAGAAGAGAAATGGTCAAATAGGAAAAAATCTTTGTATCAAATTTCTCTGATAAATGTTTGGTATCCAATTAGAACAATTAACACATGTATGAATGTATATGCATGTGTGTATTATACACATATGTAACCAAAAGCCATTTCCCAAAGGATAAGTGGTCAAAGGATAGGCACAGTTTTTAAAAGAATTGCAAAGTATTAGCAACCACATGAAAGAACACTCCAAAACACTAATAAGAGAAATGCAAATCAAAACACCTTGAGGTTTCACCTCACACCCTTGGTAAAGATAACAAAAGATGAAAATGGTCAATTTTGGAGGGGTTTTGGGAAGACAGGTAAACTAGCACCTTATTGGTGGAGTTATGAATTGGTATAACCATTTTGGAAAGCAATTTGGAATTATACAAATAAAGTGACTAAATATCTACACCCTTTGACCCAGAGATTCCATCAGTAGGCTTATGTCACAAGGGGGCCATTGATAAGAAGAAAGTCCCTATATACACTAAAATATAGCAACACTTTTTTGGGGGGTAATAAAGAATTAGAAACAAAGTAGATGGCCAGCAACAGGGTAAAATCTAAGCAAATTGTGGTATATGAATGTAATGGAAGATTATTGTCCTATAAGAAATAATGAATGTGATGAACACAGAGAAGAATGGAAAGTTCAACACGAAGTGATGCAAAGGGAAGAAAACAGAACCAAGAAAACAATGCATATAATAGCAGAGTAAATGGAAAGAATTACATTTTTACTTAAAACCAAAAGTGAATGATTCAAAATTATAAAGAGTGATTTTAAAAAACAAAAGATATCAATAAAAACTTATTTAAATAAAGAACAGATAGGGCTTTGTTTCATTTTTATTTTGGGGTCCTTGGGCATTTGTAAGTAAGGAAGTAGCATAATAGGAAAGAACACTGACTTTGAGTTGAAAGACCAGAGTTCAAGTCCAAACTCTGTGATTAACTTAACTAGCTGTGACTTTGGACAAGTATCTAGAAGTACCTCTCTGAACCTTAATCTCCTCAACCATAAAATGAAAGGGTTGGATTAGATGACTTCACTTAACCCTGTTTGCCTCACTTTCCTCATCTGTAAAATGAACTAGAGAAGCAAACAGCAAACCACTCCAGTACCCCTGTCAAGAAAACCCTAAATGTGGTCACAAAGAGCCGGACATGACTGAAATGACTGAACAGCAAATAACAACTTCTTGACTTCAAGACCAGTTCTATTTACATTATGCCATGTTGTTTACCGCTATAGATCCAGATGAAATAGTCTTTTGAAGGCAGTAATTCTGGGCCTTCTCCGTGACAAAAAAGGTAAAGAATGCCATAAATGATGTCCCTTCAATGATATTAGGTAATCTTTAAGTATACAATTAAAGATTAATTAAGTCACAAAATAAGTAGAAAGACAACTTGAGTTGAAAAATAATTATGACTTCACTCCACTGAGTGGTGTAGACTCTTTCTTTATCTGGATTATATAGAGTCTATGTTCTAAAGCAGTATTGAGGCTGGGCTAGATGCCATTGAATCTAGTTATTCTTTCTTTTTAAAAAAATTATTTAATTTTTAATTTACAGGATAAAACAAACATTTCAATAATATGGTATAATGAAAAAGGTGATTGTGCATGAAGCTGCAAATCTATTATTTACAACTTGCTATTTCTTTTAAATATATAATAAAGTTGTCACGTAAATTGTTTTCCCCTTTTTTTCTTCCCTCCCCCCACTCTAGAGATAGCTACTACTGGAAAAAGAACCTGATCCTAGATAACTCCTTGAATGTAAAAGAAAATCTGGGTTCAAATTCAGAGGAAGATAGTGAGGTTAAAAAAAGCCACTCCTACCCCAAAGAGTAACATCAAATGGTTACAAGTGCAAAAAGGGTACTTGGAAGAACTTAAAAAGGAATTAAAAATCAAATAAGAGATCAAGGAAAAATTAGGAAAAAAATAAAAGCAATCCAAGAAAATTAAGGAAAGAAAGTTAACCAATTAGAAAAAGATACAGATTCTTAAGAAAGAAAACAACCCCTTGAAAACTAGAATTGGGCAAGAGAAATTGAATGACATGATAAGAAACCAAGAGATAATAGAACTACACAAAATGGATGAAATTCTGAAACATCTCATTAGAAAAACAACTGGTCTAGAGAGCATATCAAGGAGAGACAATATAAGAATTGATTACCTGAAAGTTATGATGAGACATTATTTCCAATGAGTATGAGTTCAGTACTAGAATGTGAAGGGGAAAATTATTTTCCCCAGGATGAGGTTGATCATTTCACCTCAGTGAGGAGTCACTATCAGAAGCTTGAGTGGATTTATTAGATGACAAATCTTCCTTTTATTCATATTACTTCCTTTCTACCTAATACCTAAGGTGAATACTATACACAAAGTACTCTTTCTCCCCATGCTTCACCTTTCCCCTTGGGATTCTATAAGATCTACCCCAGTTATGTAAAATTTTATTCTTGTGATATCAGTTTACCAGGGAAAAGAAAAATTCAGGATTCTGCAGCCTTCACATTTTCTATGAGGCCACTTTGTAACATCTTGTGAGATGACAACGCCATCCATTAGCTTCCTTTTGGCTGCCAGAAATTTTAGTCATTCCAAATGAAACTCTGCTCTAGTGGGGAGGAAAGGGTGACTACAGTGGATACCTGGAGATCTGGCCATGGTATGTGACCTGGGGTTTGCTGCTCTTCTACACTGTTTGATCTTGTTAGGATTTTGTGGTGAGGTACCACAAAATAGTTTTACTGCCAGTTTCTTTCAAGTAATATTTAAGATGCCGCAAGTAATTCAATATTTCCGAAGGCACTACATGCATTCTGCACTTGTGGAATGCCCTACTTTTCATTGTTGTTCCTGCATGAGTACACAGTTAAAATATTTTCTGACATGTCTTTAATGTGAAAATCAACTGAAAATCAAGGGTGTCTATACAGAACTGGGATTCTTAACCCAGGGTCTTTGAACTTGTTTCTGAAATATTTTAAAAACTACATTTCAAAATAATTGCTTTCCTTTGCAATCTTATGCATTTTATCTTATGCATATAAAACCATTATTCTGGGAAGGGGATCATAGGCTTCACCAAACTATCAAAAGGGTCCATGACAGAAAAAAAAGGTTGAAGATGATACAGAATAACTTTCCTGCTGTGATATTAGAAAATCTTTAAGTATATAATTAAAGATTAATTAAGCCATATATTAAATAGAAAGACAACTTGAGTTGAAATTACATTCTATAGTTATTCATAATTATTATGTTATACTATATCATATTTTATCATATTACAGTTAGTCATAGTTACTGAGTGGTGTTGACTCATTTTTCTTTGTTTGGACTATATAACTTCTATGTTATTGCAGTCAAGTAATACTACTGTTGGGAGGCATGTATAAAAGCTATTTCTTAATGGTCTCAAACCAACTAAATGCCCTGAACTGAAACTGTGCTCAGCCACCAGCTTCTCTGTTTTGTAGCCCATGTCAGTACACATTGTCATCTGGCAGCCACCACACAAGCTTGGGCACATAAGGGAAACTTCATAAATGGATAAGATATTCTCAAAAGCAGGGAGCTTGGGACCTGACTGGTGGTAGTAACAGGAAGGAGGCAATCTGCAAGAGCAAGCCTTATCCAGATTTAATGCTGAAACAAAGAGGTTTAATAAATATATGCAAATTGATTAAATAAAAAAAATTGTGTTATACCTGTGTCTATAACTTCTGGATCAGTCTTAAAGAAAAATTAAAAACATAGTAGTACAGTCCTAATGCCCATAGCTGGTCTATAGGCAGAATTGTAACTAAAGATTTTTGTACTTAGGACAAGTGGCATGGAGCATTTCCTCAGCTGAAGTAGAGGGATGTTGTCCCTTTGGTGAGCACAGAGACCTCAGGACACCATGGGAGATTGCTGCTGGGGAGGCTTTGAGGGAGGGGAGAAAGAGAAGGGATAGTGCTGAATGGGTAAGGTGCTCACCCATTGGCTTCCTGTTGTGATTGAATTATATTCTTCCAAACTAGATGCCAAATTGTCATTTATATGATACTAAAAAGTTGCAAGTGTTATCAGAGCCCTCTAACCCAGGGGGTGGGGTAGGTTCTAAATTCAGCATTCTGGGGCAAATCCGTCCTTCCTCCGTTATGACTATGCAGCTTGACTAACAGATCTCTGAACCCAAAGCATTCGACAGATTTCTTGGCAAGATGATAAACTGCCCAATGTTTTATTTTCAAAATCAGATAATTTTCTATTTTAACAAAGATTTCAGAAAGTATAAAGATAAAAATGTTATTTCATATTATGTAATAATCTGAATTCAATTCAATACAATAAATATTTGTCAAGTGTCTACTATGTTCCAGGCACTATGCTAAAAGCTGGGGATACAAAAGAGGCAAAAGATGGTTCCTGCCCTTGGGGATCTTACAATTTGATGATGGAAGCAGAAACCTATATTTCCAATGTTTCCACCACTTTCCTTACTTCTCTAGTAATTCATCAGTACTCTAAAAATTGATCACAATATCATCAGTCCCTTGGGTGTATCCCATCCTAAAATTAATTTTAAACTGAAGCTCGTAATAACAAATTTATAAAAAAGTAAAGTTATTTTAATTATAATTTCACACAAAACATTCAAAAGCTTCAGTTGCCATGTTTCTCTTTTGAAGATCACAATACTAGAATCCTCATAGGTAATTATGACTAGTAGATAGTCTGATGCTGTGGAAAGTATAGCAAGTAGGGTTCTATCTTGGCTCATTTATGTGACTTTGAATAAGTTATTTAGTTGACTATGGGCCTCAGTCTTCTCTGTTTTACAGGACTAACTGACCACAAGGTCCTCTTTCCACTTAAAATGTATGAACCTATGGGAGAAAAACTGGAGAAAGGAAGTTTTAGGGACTGATTGGAATTTTTTTTCCTTTTTATTAAGAAGGAAAAATAAAACATTCTGCCTCCCGCTTGAATGAGTTCCCTGGAGAAGATTTTTTATAAGCACATGTTCCAAAGGATGTTTTGTTTCGTTATAATTCTTAAAATGTCTAAGATTAGTTCATTCATTCATTCACTAAGTGAATAAAAAATGAAAAAATTAATTGCCTATTATGTGACAGACACTGTGCTATGCATTGGGGATGCCACATCAGAAATTAAGTCATTACCAACCTCAAGAAGCTTATTTTCTATGGGAGGAGGGAAGGGAAAAGATTAATATAAACATAGAAAATATGATGGAAAGGAAGAGAAGAATAGGGATATGGGAGAGATTGGACTGGTGTGAATGAATATAAGCTGAGAGTGCTTACCTGAGAAAGGGGCTTTGGCCTCAGCAGCCCATGACTCTGAATTAATCAGATTCTGAATAGAGCTAGAGGGCAGTGGAATGACCCACTCTTCACAGAAGGTAGAGACAGAACAAGTTATTTCCAATATGGCTGAGTCAAAATTTGCCTATGTATGTTGCAAGTGTTTCTTCCACTTCATTGCTTTTTGTTTTATTTTTGGAGTGGGGAAGGCAAGGCAATTGGGGATAAGTGACTTGCCCAGGAAGTGTCAAATGTCTGAGGTCACATTTGAACTCAGGTCCTCTTAACTTCAGGGCCTGTGCTCTGTTCACTGCGCCACCTAGCTGACCCTGTTTCTTCTACTTTAAATGGAACCTCAGCACTCCTGTTTTAAAGTCTGCTCTTGTTCTAATCATGGCCAAGAAAGATTTAATGGCTTTCCAGTTTGTAAGCAGACTGATTCTGAATGAACATGTTTGACTGTGCAGTCAGTTTAAAGAATGATCAAAACAGGTAGACCATGCCTAGCTGGCAATGACACTTTTGATGGGTAAATGAACCCACGGAGTAATACAGTAATAGGAGAATGGAGAAAGAACAGAGAGGGATTTCTTTTTGCCCAGATGGAGCTATGTACCATCACTCACAAAATTAATTCTCAAACTATCTAAGTGGTCCTTAGGAATGGAAGATTATTTAATGCTTTTCTTTTGGGGGATATAAGGCAGGTAGGGCACAGTCCCCTATCAGAGAGGTTGTGTAATTTATCAGTGCTGGTGGAGAGACTCATAGAAAAAGAAAATTGGGACTTTATTATTGGAAAACTCCATCAGCAGAATTAAAAACATTTGTCTGAAAAACTCGTTCTCTCCATCCTGCAGATTAAGCTGCGGATCTTAAAAGGTTGTCTATGACTTCACTTATGTTTGAAATAGGAAATAAAAACATTGCCCTGATTCACAAAAAAAGAAAGCAAAAAGCTGCACTTTAAAAGGGCATAAGAATGTGTCCAAAAAAGCCATTTTTAAAGTCCAGGAACACTATTATAAATCCCTCAGTTTTTAGATAACACCCTCGGTTTCATTTAATGATGTTAGCAATAATAATCCCTTCACTCAAAGTGTTTTCTCTTACTCCTCTAGTGAAGCAGCCTGAAGAAAGATGGTTATGTGCCTTAGGACTATTTGTCTTTCTTGATAAAAGGTACTTTTACAAAACCATGTGGGATTACTTTCAACATGTGGGATGGAAAGGCAAATCTGCACTCCGACCCAGGGACTGCATTGTCTTATGATGCGTTGACTTCCAGTATAATCCCAAGACATTCAGGGGGTGTAATACCAGATTTTCTTTATTGTACCACAAAGAGGAATCATGGCAGGTTCTTTATAATGCTACTAAGAGTTCTGAACAATGAGGCCAGTTTTCAGAACACCAATGGGGCCTCATTTGAGAAGCAGAAAATTCCCACTAGCATCATGTTCTTCATTTCATGCCTTCTTTAACAAATGCATTTTGACAAGGACAACTCAATCATATTCACATAGTCAGTCAGACAATTACTATATGAACCAATGTCTCCTTACAGCATTTTAAATGAATGAGATAGTTGAAAAGAACCTCTAAATGGTACAAAACAGTGGTTTCACCCTTTGGCTGTGATGGTCAGATGTCACAGCTCCAAGTAATTGGATATGCCCTTGGAAAGCTAGCATTTCTCATAATCTAATGGACGTGGATACGACCATTTCTTGCATGGGATATTTGCTACTTTCTTTGAAACTGAGGATGTCTTTTTGTAGATAGTCTGTGTATCCCAGCACATACATACATATATGTATAGATGAATATGTGCAAAAATATAGATAAACTATTACAAACATGCCTATTATTATAAATGCACACATAGTATCATTCTTAGGTGATCATTCTGTTTTATATATATATATATATATGTATATATATATACACATATATATATGTCTGTGTAAATTTATGTCTAAATATACCTACAGGTATAGTTACTTCATTATAGACAAAGACAGACACAAAGATATCTTATCTATCTTTCCAATTCATTTATAAAAATTGTTTCTGATCTCTTTCATTTGATTGGGAATTCAGTTCAACTATCCTGAATGTCAGAAAACATCTGGAGAGCATTTGGGTCCTTAGAACAAACTCTTCCTCACAGCATCATCTCTAGCCTATTTAAAAAAGAATAAAATGTTATGAGAGTTGTCAGAGATGCTAACAGATATTCTGATAGTTGGTGAAAAGAATAATGTAGCAAATGTCCCTTTGCCTTTTAGACCTGAAATCAACCAGTCTGAATGTATTCTTATAGGATCTATATTTGCTTATGACCTCTGGTCTTCAGAAATCCTGTCATGTTTGAAAACGAGTCCCTGGTGGAGCCTGTATCCCTGCTAATAGCTGAGAGGTCAATGGAGCTGTGAAACAGTTTGTATTACTGCCAGGGTGGTCATGAAAACAACACCTGCTGTGGGAGTCCTTGGCAGCTGGGTCAACAGGCACTGTGGGAATTTATCAACCTAGGGGAGGCCACTTGCATAAAACTTTGACTGATGAATTGGGAGAGACTGGCTTATTGGGCTAAAGCTGCTCTATTATGTATGACTTTTCTTTAGGATGGCAGGGCTGCCTGTGTGCCGGCCCCAGAACACAGAAACTAAACTGGTTTCCCCTTGGAAAATAAGGGGAAAAAATCAAGCACTCTATTAGCGGTCAGCCCTGGGAGCAAGTATAAGATGAAGCAAACACAGAAATAAGTCAACTGCACATTGGTGGGCTTTCGTGGGATGGACAGTGGGGGATGTGGGAGAAGTTGCTTTCTCCATTGGTCACAAAGGGCTTTCTGGATACAGCATTGCTGTCAAATGAAATTCAAGTCTAGAATATGCAAAGAGTGCTAATGTTACGGGAGCGATCATTGCAAGAAAGTTAGGGAACAAGAGCATTATGATAGCATCTGACATTCTACAACTAAAGTAAGCATGATCAAAAATAATGCTGATTTGCAAATGCCAGAAAAGACTAACCGTGGACATATTTCCAGTCAAAGATGGTCATTTGATTTGCCCAGTTCTATCCATCTAAAACAAAACAATGCAAAAATCAAATGAACTCTATTTTGTCCACAGCTGTGATGACTTAGAAGAAACACCTTTAAATAGCTAGCACTATGCCTCAATTCTATTTCCATCCTCTGGGAAATTGACAACGATTTTATATGGGATTTGTTTTAACTTAGAAACAATTTGCAAATAGGAAGATTTTGGGTCATGAAAAGGACCTTTTGAAAAATGATATTTTCTTAATCACTCAAAACCCTTTGGAAACTTTTGCTGTAATTTCAAACTAAGAGATCCTTCCTTAAAAGGCCAGAAAGCCACCTGGGTTATGATCTTTGGATATTTGGCCAGAAAATAATACTACAGTCTCAGATGTGTATGGTGTCTTTCCTCTGAAGAATTCAGGGCTTTCAAAGTATATTATTTCATTGACCGTCATAGCACACGGTGAGGGGAGGCAGGTGCACATTTTATAGACTGATACTTGAAGTAAGGGAAAGGTTAAGCAAAGTGTCTTCATCTGACTTCTGCTAAAAGCTTCTTTAATTCAGAAAAAAATCCTCTGTACCATTTGCTTTTCATTAATAACCTTCTAGAACAGAGAAGCTAATTTATGTCTTTTCTAAGACTTTTAAGAATCTCATCATTTACTGTCTCCTAAGGAACTCCTAAGGAAGGTAAATAAGGAGGTCTTTGTATGTTTGTTCATAGGAGTGTAAATTTAGGGCTGGAAAGAAATTTGGAGGCCATCTGGTCCCACACACTCGTTTTAAAGTGGAGGAAACTAAGGCCCATATATGCTAAATGACTTGCCTGAGATCACATAAATGGCAGAAGTGAGATTCGAATCCATGTCCTCTGACAACATGTTCAGTACATTTTCTGCTGTATATGATGGCATAGAAAGCATTTAAGACTTGTAGAATTCATTCCTGTTGGTGTGTTGATCCACCAGTTTGCGGTGGTACTAAATTCAGAAGCTTAATATTCAGTTTCATTAGAAAAGACAGTTTTCCATTTTCTGCCAAGTGTCTTAATACAGGATTAAGGAAAATTCAAATTGCTGCTCATCTTTATAGGTAAAGGTCAAGAAAGAGCTTTTGTGCTTGAGTCAACTTGTTTTCTAAGATTGCTAGCCTAGGGAAACTCTTACACAAGCCAAGGCTTGTCTGAAAGTGTTGGAGGCTGGTGGGAATCCCAAGTGTGGTCAGGCCCTATCCCTAATGCCTTTGGACAGCTTTCTCTTTGAGTCCTCTTGGCCCTATATAGTCATGTGACACTTGAGAATGAAAGCCATTAGAAGGTTCCATTCCCCACTACCAGAAGTATATAGTTTTCTCAATCAGAGAAAGATTCTTCCTTTTGCTTAATGTCAGCACTCTACTGACCATGCACTAAGAAAACTGAGAGGCCTCTCAGTGCCTTGCATTGTTTCTGGGTGTCCTGCTCCTATCTCTCTCAGGGAATTCTCAATACACTTTCATACTGCACTTTTTATTTTTAAATATAAAGCAAAATTAAACAGCTCAATTTTAAGTCTTAGAATTTTATAGTAAAACATTTAACCAGTACTCTTCTCTGTGGTGAAACTCTCCTATTCCTTACTGAGGATTTGCTTGACTTTAATCTTTTATAGTCACAGACTTCAGAATGGTCCATGTGGCCTGATGTTTGGGAGCGGGGATTCTCACTTTTTCATAGATGATTTTAAGTGTTGCTTGAGACTTAGACACTCTCTCACCTTCTTTTCTTTCTTGTATGCATGAAAACATGAAGAACAATCATTTAAAGTCAGCATTCTCCTTTGAAGACAGAGGTACTAGTGCTGTGGTGAGGTCAGATTGTGCTGGAGATGTGGGGTGGTGGTAACAACAGGGCAGCACTGGAGTGCTGGGGATCTAGGTTCTGGTTCTGCTTCTGATCTCTGCTAGCTGAGTTACCAGAAGGAAGCCACCTGATCCTGAGTCCCTCAGGACAAACGAGACAGCTCTGGTTACAGATATGTTATAGAGGGAGTTTCAATTATGTTCATGACACTGATGAAATCATAGATCTACATGAAGAAATGAAAATAATCCACAGCTCATTCTTTATCCAGAACTCTTCCTCAGTTATAGGATACTAGTTACTAGGACAAGCAAGGAGGACAGGTTGTGTAGTGGAGAAATGGCCAGAACTAGAGCAAGGAGACATCTGGGTTCAAATGTCGTCTCTAGAACATCCCTTGTGTAATGGTGAGTCTGTAAGTCTCAGCCTCTTCCTCTGCAAAGTGGTGATAGTAATACTTATTTCACAAATGGTCTATGATTATCAAATGAAGTAATACATGCGAACTACTTTGAGAATTGTAAAGGGCTGCATTCTGCTAATTGTAAAGAAAACTAGGCAATGAAATGGATGGAGCACTGCACCTAGAGTCAGGAAGACTTGAGTTCAAATCTGACCTAGCTGTGTGACCTTGGGTGAGTCACTTAATCTTCACTGATGTTTGTTTTCTCAATAGTAAATCAGAGATAATAATATCACCTACCTCAAACAGTTATTGTGATCAAATGAGATATCTGTAAAATGCTTCAAAAGCACTACGTAACTCCTAGCTTTATAAATGTCAGTTCTCATGATTACCTACTGGAAGCCAATTTAAACTAAGGTTTTAATGTGGATAGATTTCTGTGGTAACAGGAGAGGCCACTGAAAAAACAGCCAGGCTTTCTTCAAATTTTGCTAATAATGAATTTCTCAGAGTGTGGGTTTTTTTCTTCCAAGGCAGGAAACCTGCACAAGGCAGTGCTGACGATTGGCTAATGTTTCAAGGGTAATGCTGTGCACATGCTGAAGTGTATGCTTATACAGAACTTCAGCTCCTCAGCAGAGAAATACTACAATAATAAACTTCTGGCCCCAAATCAAAACAGCATGACGTTTCTGACCAATGTTTATGCAAACGAGGGTGCTCTGCCACAAGCCAGGGAAGTTTTAATTGATGCCTTTGCCTAAGTACAAGGACAGTGTCTTTTGGACTCTGGTTACTTCCCTCCTGAAACCAAACACACATCTTAACCCTGGCCCCACATATGAAATAACTCCCCAGCAACAGTAATCTAATGGGAAGGCAGGCCTTTCAGGTATGTCACTCGGAGACCACCCTACTAGCGGAGGCTCGAAGAACACAAAACCAAGGTCACCCTGGTAATTAGATACTAATAATGGATTTAAGGTGTAAAATTCACTTTGACTCACACACCAACAGACTAAACAACCCAAATGAAGAGCACAAGATCTCGTTTTTCCCTTTGGTGTGGGAGAATATTACATGAATACCTAGAAACAAACAGGCAGCACATAGGACTCATAAAAGGAGGCAGGAATAGCCACTGAGAAAGCAACTGACATTGATCTAAGTGCAATCATTGGAAATCATGAAGAATAACAGAAACTTACATCTCAAAGTAGTGGATATATTACTACTGATTTATTCTGCATTAATTACTTCCCCAACTAGAATAGGTTAACAAGGAGCTGGTTTTCCACTCTATCAAACGATATGCTGCTATTCCACTCAAAAGGGAGGAAACAAGGGACTTTTCAGCTGTGGGAGGGAAGTGATCTCACTGAATGTACAGTGACTGACAAATTAAGAGTGCCAGAAGATGATAGATGAGTGATATTACAGAAGTAGTGGTGCTACTAAAAGTGGACTAATCAGGACCAATTATTCTCATTAGCAGTAGCCGAGAACTTCCTGGCAAGTCATGTTCACTGCATCTCTTTTCTTTAGAAAAGATGCTATGGGTTCAATATGTTAGCTTCTTTCTGTTCCAGTCTTTCCCAATCTCCCCTAGTTTGCTAAAGCCATCCACTGAAACTGTATTTATTTTACACACATTTTCAATATAGATGTACATGTTATTTACACCAGCACAGGACAGATGTTTCTTGAAGGTAGGAAATAGAATCCTTGTGTCTAGATCAGTATGTGGCACATGCTTACTAAATGTTATCCTAATGAATGAATGAAAAGGAAGAGAGATACCCATCTTGTTAGCAAGGAAACATCTTTATATGCCACTTTTTCATGAGCAGTTATCCAGAAAAGAGGAGCTAGTCAATATTTCTATGAGATTTTTTAGTTTCTAATTATTTATTGTGATATAAAGGATCTTGAAATCAAGAAAGGTAAAAGATGATTCCTCCCCCATTTAGCTGAAAGGTTCATACAGAAAAGATGATGCAGAAATCAGAATTGATATGTTTAACATCTGGTTAAAGTCTGTCAGTCACCTGGGACCCAACAAGAGTTGGCTAACTCTTGGTTTTGTGCTTATGTTGCTATTGGTTATTTGGTGTTATGGGGATTGATATGCTGCTATGGGGTACTGCTTTAATAGAATGACTATTGTTGTGATCTGAATAAAAAGGTTCTCTAGGAACAAGGTCAAGAGTAATGAAGCCCAGAATGAACTAAGACTAATGAGGAATTCTATGGACAACAAAAAGGGGTTTTGAGTTGTTATTGTTTGTGCTGGGTCAAGACAAGGATCAAAGGAAGGATAGGGTCACTGTTCTTAGATGATGCAAATGGACAAAAGTGAGAGGGGTGAACTACTCAAGTCTTTTTTTTTCCTTTCTATTTTCTCTTTGAGGAAAGACAATCTTTGGACTGGGAAACTTAGAACGAAAAATGTTTAGAAGGGAGTGGAAACCTGCAGGTAAGTGAGGCTACTATCTTTGTTGTTGTTCAGTCATTTTTCTGACTCTTTGTGACCCCATTTGGGGTTTTCTGGGCAAAGATATTGGAGTAGTTTGCCATTTTCTTCCCCAAGTCATTTTACAGACGAGGAAACCATACAACTAGTGTCTGGGGTCAAATTTGAACTCAGTTCCTGTTTCCAAACCCAGCACTCTGTCCATTGTGCCACCTAGCTGCCCAAAAGGGACTAATTAGCTGCCCTCAATAAGATATAGTGACTCGGTTTGGACAAAATATATCCTAGAATGCAAAGATCATGGCAAATTAAAGAGCTTTTGAAAGTTTTATCATAAGAGAAAAGAGTGGAGCCTGGAAATTTTCGACCAGTGATTTTGACTTTTGTTTCTGGAAAACTTCTAGAATTCATTACTAGAATGATGGTTTGTGAGCTTCTAAAAAGGGAAGGCAGTAGAGACTTATCAAGACAATATCATGCAAGACTAACCTTACTTTCTTTTCTGACAGGGTAACTAGACTAGATCATGGGAATGCTATAGAAAGAATATACTTAAATTTCAGCAAAGGATTTAGTGTTTTTCCTCCACTATGCTTAAGGATAAGATGGAGTGATATTGTTTGGATGATATTATTGGGTAGGCTAATTAGGTAGATTTGGAACTGATTGAATGAATGAACATAAAAATAGTCCTTAGTGGGTCAACATCAATGGGGAGGGAGTTCTATAGTGGGTTATTCCAAAGATCCATTGCTGTCCTTTGGTTTTTCAACTTTTTCATCAGTGAATTAGATGGAAACAGATACCTTTTAGGTTTGAAGATTACATGAAACTTAGAGGGACTGCTAATGCAGTGAAGATTAGATTTGATGGATCAAATCTAATAAGATTAGATTTAATAACAAGAAAGTTAAATGTAAAGTTTTGCTCTTGAATTAAAAAAAATCAATTTTACAAATACAGTATGGGAGGGGGAAGGTGGTATTCCTAGATAACAGTTCATCTGAAAAAAGTTTGGGGGTTATGTGGACCACAGGATGAACATGAGTCAACAGTATGGCAGCCAAGAAAAGCAAATTCTATCCAGGACTACACTAAAAGACTACACAGTATCCAGAAAGAGGGAAGCAAGAGATACATTTTACTCTGCTCTAGTGGGTCCATATCCAGAGTACTGAGCTCAGTCTGGGAAGTCATATATTAGGGAAGACTTAGACAAGTTGTAGAGTGTTTAGAGGATAGCAACCAGGGTGGTAAAAAACCTTGAAATACTTTCGTGTGAGGATTGGTTGAAGGATGTAAGGATGACTAGCCTGGAAATTCAGGAGAAGGCATAAAAGAAGCAAGATATTGGTGTTCAACTATTTAAAGGGCAGTCGCATGAAACAGATATTAAATTTGTTGTGTTTATCTGCAAAATACAAAACTGGGAGAAATGGGAGGAAGTGGCAGAAATCAAAAACATTGCTTAAGGGGGAGAAGGAAGACCCTTATTGATTAGAGCTATCCCATGATGCAATGGGCTGCCCTGGGAGGTTGTAGAAGTTTTCTAATGCCTTGAAGGGTATATTGTGAGAGAAATTCATTTTGGGTAGGAGTTGGAGTGAATGGTCTCTGAGGTCCCTTCTGGCTCTTTGTTTTATGATTAAGGATTTTTAGTACATCAAAAGGAACTAAGAAATGTCTAACTTAGTTTTCCTTGGTATCAGAGAGTAAATACGGAAATGATCTATCATTTAATAAGTTTGGAAATAATCATGTGAAAGGAAGGATATTAGAGTGATAGAGGTGGTTTTGAACTCAGCAAAATCTGGGTTCAAATTCTACCCCTGTTTGTTTGACACTTGACAAGTGACTTAACCTTTCAGTGAACTACTGGAACCAATTCTCTAAGACTATGTATCATGTACCAATCTGCACTGGTAAAGGAGTTTCTTTACTAGGAGTTCCCCATACCAATAAAATCATAGGACTGGCTTTAAAAAAATTAGAAAACAAAATAGTTACTCTTGGCTTATGTTCTATTTTGTACCCCACTTTGCATAAATATTACATGGTATACATGATCGGTGTTTAAGTATATAGGCTTAGTAGCTTTTTAAAGTTTGGATTTTGTCCATTAAATTAACCAATAACTAATGGTTCTTTGACTGACTTTTAATTTGCCCTGGAAAGCCTTGGCTTACAGAAAACAATAACCAAACCCACACTTAAGAGATTTAATAGAGTTCAAGTCTTCCTTTGCCAGAGGAAATAAGAAAATCCTTCTTTTGTTTTCATTCTAGTCACAGAAACCCACACAAGTGCTCACAGGAGGTTTTGGGACAAGGCTCTGGTGCTGAGGTACGAAAAGTAATTATTCTGATTACTTTTTAAAAAAAGTGATACTAAGACAGACAAACCTCCTGCTGCTGACTGTTGTGTTTTAGAAAAATGGGAGGGTTACTGTGTGCTAGCTGAGAAGTCTTCTAGGAGAGAACATCACTTGTCAAATATCTACCTTTGCTCTTTCTCCAGCACCTCTGTCCATAGTTATATGATCCTTCTTCATTGTAGTTCTATTTCCTGTAAACAGGATGTGCTAATCTTGAAGCCCTGATCATTTAAATGTGGGTATCAATCTGGTCTATTGATTTGGTAATGAAATTGGGGGTTTCTTTTAAGGACAGCATGACTATATGTGGAAAAGGTAACCAACCAATCAATAAATATTTATTAAGCATTTACTTTGTGTTAGGCACTGTGCTCTAAGTACTAGGGATAAAAATACAATGAATGGAAAAAAAATCTCTACTCATGAGTTTACATTCTAACAGGGGAGACAAGGACATATGCACACAAACATTACAAACATTCACTCCTATATATATTTACGTACACACACACACACACACACATATATATATTTACACACACACACACACACATATACACATCCAGGTCCTGATTAGTGCAAATGTGAAGCCCTTAAAGTAGTCACTTCATTCAGATTCACACTGTTTATTTCCATTGGGTTGCCATATTTTACAGAATTATAACTTCAAGTAATGCAAATTTGAATACATGAGACTGCTTTAGGGGATGCTTTATTTGCACTAATTGGGATCTGGGATCTAGCTATATATATATACATATATACATATATATACACCAGAGAGAAAGAGAGGGGTGAGGGAAAAAGAGAGGTGGGGGGGGGTATAAGGAGAATAAATATAAATACAAAGTTCTTAAATGCAAGGTAGTCTGAGAAGAAGGGCACTGACTGCTGAGGGGATCAGGAAAGGCTTCACGCAGAAGTTCGTGAAGATAGAACTGTTAACATTGGAGATTGCTCACTTTAATTATTTCCCCAGAGATTTGAATACACTTAAACAATGACTTAGAAAAGGGTGGGTTTTCCGGCTTAATGTAATATGAATAAATGCTTACCTTTTGGGGTCCACAATTTTGTAGAGTTTTCCATTGTGAGTCTGGGTCATGCTTTTACTACTAGATAAAATGTACACTTCACCTATAGAAGAAATAAATGCAATAAGTGAAATCAGAGTTATTATCAGTTGGCACCCAGTCCCTAATCATATGTGCATATGATAAATATTAAATAAAGATATATAAATTCTTATTTCAGAGCAGCTAGGAGGTACAGGAGATAGAGCACCGGACCTGGAATCAGGAAGACGTGAGTTTGAATTTGGCCTCAGATACTCACTAGTTGGATGACTTTGGGAAAGTCACTTAACCTATGATTACCTCAGTTTCCTCATCTTTAAAATGGGGGTAAAAGTAGCATCTTACCTCCTAGGATTATTGTGATGATTAAAGAGATGTTTGTAAAGTACTATGCAATCCTTAAAGTACTATATAAATGTGATAATAATAATAATTGTTATTATTATTAAATGGCTACAATGTATAAAGATATTGTTTCCAGATAGAACTGATTATAGATAACTCACTTTACAAAGACAGGGATCTCCCTCCCCCACAAAATGGACCTGTGATTTCATTGATGTAGGAATTCCTATTGTTAAACTCTCTTTACCAATGAAAACTGTTAATACTTCTGCAACATAATTGCATGGACCAAGGATATCATTTCTTATTTAACCTGTTGATGTTTTTTCTCCTCCCAAACAGAACTACTTGCCTCAGTTTCCTCATATGTAAAATGAGCTGGAGAAGGAAATGGCAAGTCACTCCCAGTATCTTTGCCAAGAAAACCTCAAATGGGGTAACAGAGAGTCAGACACAACTGGACCACAATATGAACAACAAAGAGAACTGTAGGTATATGGAAAGGTAAACAGACAGAAAATGAAATCTAATTCATCTCTAAAGTAAGGATGTTGGCCCAGATGGCCTGTGAGGTGCATTTTAGTTAAAAAAAATCTATGTGCCTGCACCTTTAACTAATCAACACACAAAAAGAATGTGATGAATCTCTTGAAATGTTTCTCCTCCTTGGGAATAATATCCTTCCTTTCTTTTCAGGGATATATACTTGTCTTATATTCACATTTGTAAGGCAGAAAGTATTTTAAAAAATAAAATGGGAGTCATGTACTGAGTTACAGTTAGGAATTCTGGTACACTTTCAATTATAGGGGGTGGACAAAGCATTTTTATTGGTTGCAGTGTAATATTGCTTAACAACTGGTGAAGGAAAAAAAGCATGGGGGATAGGGCACTAGAGAGGGATACAAGATAATATTTGCCTTGGTTCTATATTTGCTCCAGGCAATGCCCATGGGCACAGGGTATGGGGGGAGAATCTGTGATAAATGATGAAAACAATTTTCCCCAGCAGGGTGACAGACAACCTCTGGGAGGAGGTGGTAGCAGGTAGAGGCAGAGGAAGGGGTTATGGCATGGATGTGGGGAAGCGGATTTCTTAGCCATTGGTAACCCCACGAGGGCAGGATTGGGGAATAGTCTGCCTCATTGAGGAAGCTGCAATGGTAGCATAGTGGGAGAGGGTTGATAGAGAATCACAAGATACTGAAAGGGTGAACTGGGAAAGATGTGGAAGTTGGCATCCTGAGACCAAGCCCTGATTGCCCCACCCTAGTCACACCTCTGAATATGTTGTAAGTGAAATCTATAAGTGGGCTCCCTTTAGCCTCCATGGCAGGATTTAAAATTCCAGGAAATGGAGGAAAATGGTGCCAGAACTGCTCTTCTAACCACACCTATGAATATCTCAAGGAGGAAAGCCAGGAGGCAGTATAATAAGAATTAGGACATTACCTAATTCATCTTCTCCAAATCCTAAGATGTGACCTGAAAAGAAGCCTCTGCAAGAGCCGCCGTTGCCGAGACATAGGGGTTTTTCTTGCCACTGTTTGGTCCCTGGGCTCTGCTGTAGAGTTAGAAAATTTCTGCAATGAAAACACCAAGGGGTCTGTTATTGCTTTTTGCCAAACGACCATGGTATAAACAATGAAAAGAAAATCCTTTATGAAGAGCTTTCTATGTCAGTGGACCCTGACTACAGAAGGCAAAACAGAAAATACTGTTTTTCACAATGGTAGATGCTTAAGACATGTTCAATGAATTTAATGCAATAGCGCTTAACTTGTGTGGAACTGGGAAATGCCAACATCAGAAGAAAATAATACTTAGAAGAGAATGCTTTGTTTGAAGGAGAGTACCAAGAGCACTTCAGTAGGGTGAAAGCCCCTTCCTTTATGCAGAGCATGATACTTCCTCTCTGGAGCTAGAGTCCATGTTATTTTATTAATCAGAGAGAGGAACAGGGAACACAGAACTTGGGTCAGTATACCTTTCTAGCTCACTAGTGAACTAGTGTATCAGCTCCCCAATATATCTGAAAGCCATTCACCAGGAAAACTAGAGGCCTCAGTTTGG
Organism: Gymnobelideus leadbeateri; assembly: GCA_011680675.1. Taxonomy (NCBI): domain Eukaryota; kingdom Metazoa; phylum Chordata; class Mammalia; order Diprotodontia; family Petauridae; genus Gymnobelideus; species Gymnobelideus leadbeateri. Next base: position 679,051 of record WOXC01006312.1, on the reverse strand, counting down.
GCATCCATGGTGTCTCCTACAATCTGTCATGTAATGACTAGATTAGACTAAGAAAATAATTTAATCTTGACTAAACTTAAGTTTGTTTCATTCCTCTAAAAATTGAAAAACTTGTTTACCAAGGTCCCAGAAATGTATTAATTATACACATTTAGCAAAGACATAAAAGAATAAAGTCCGCACTTTCACCCCCAAATAATTTTTAATATCTTTTTCTTAGAATTGGTAATTTCTTCCTTCAAAGCACAGCTCAGGCACCACCTCTTATAAGAAGCCTCTCCTGTTGTTCTTTCTCTCTTGAAATTACATCATAAGTATTTGGTCTTGATTTCTCTGTGTCCCTGTTGCATTCTGCTGGTCGAATGTAGGTTTCATTAAGTCAGGGACTAAGTGGTCACTTCTGCCTTTGCATACCTAGTACCCACCAAGCCTTGTGTCTTTCATGTTGTGAGCACTTGGTTATTGTTGGCTAAATAGAATGGAGACCCAAATCATATAAAAGCATGCTTGCCAAGGTTTTCTTTTATACCACAATATGAACCCTTTTATAGTATTTTGTGAGAGTGAGAAGAGCCAAACAAATTGATAGACTGGCCACCAAGACATCCTTGCTCATCTCCACGTGTATTTTATTCACTGGATAGAATATTTTTAAAGACCATCTGTGTGTGTGTGTGTGTGTGTGTGTGTGTGTGTGTGTGTGTGTGTGTATCTTCAGTTGAATCTACCCCCAAAATAGAGATAAAAAGAAACAGTCATAGCTTTTATGGCTTATGTGCCCCACTGCCTCATCTCTGTATTCCATTGCTTTGTTCTCAGGAAAGAGAATCCTATTGAAATACTTGATGGCAAACTTTGTGACAGTTAGTCATGGGTGTGTTACCAGATAGAATAAATGGAATTTGGGGAAACCTACCCATTCCGGTCTCCAAACACATAACTTCCATAGAGTCTTTCAGACTGGCAACCTCGGTAAACAAATCCACCAACCAGGGGCCCATTACTGAATGGTTTGAATTCTAAGAGTGATGGCTCACTTTCTAGAAAGAAACTATCATAGCATTAGATCAAATGAATGCAATTTCAGTAATAAAGAGAACGCGTTACACAGTAGAAATAAGCAACAAGTTATATAACAATACACTTTAACTCTGAAGTAGAGACTAGCTCAGCTAAGATAACACGGGTCTTTAAAATCCAACATGGAAGAATGGCTTCTCTTGCCTAAATTTTACCAGCACCTAAGAGAACTCATATAGGTCTTGTGGTAAGGTTTCAATGAAAGCAGAACTGAGTCATTTCTATAATACTGTTTGTTGAAATATAACCATAGTTCTATTATAAGTGCTTTTGTATATGTTTTGGATATTTGACAAAATTTTGGGAAAATGCACAGTATTTAAAATGCCTAATAAGGCTAAAATCAGACTAGATATAATGAGTACTATGATTAATGAGCATGTCTTTATTTAAAATCAACACTAATGTGTACAAAACACCGTTACTTAATCAATTAAGCTCCTAATTTAAAACAGCTGTTAAAACTTTTTGGCTTTACATTTCGATCCAAATTTCCTAGTGAGGTTTCTATGTCACTATTGCCATCATCATCACAGAGGCCCAAACTATAAACATATGCATGCTAAACACTGTATGTGTGTGGGGTTGGCAGAAAGTCACCTAGGGATCAATTGGTTCAACAAACCCCCTCATTTTACAGATGAGGAAACGAGTCCAGAGATAGGAAGTGACTTGTTCTGTGAAACTGGAAATGAGCCAAAAACAAATGATCAATGTGAACATCAATTCTTACCAGTTTCATTTTTGACCCACCACCAGAAGACACTATTTCAGACAAATGTTATTTTAATACAATAACAAGCCTGTGTGAAAGCCTTCAGTGAAAAATAGGATGAGTGAATTTTCTATCAAATTAGCTACCTGACATTTATAGATTAGGAAAGCATATAAATATATGTAATATATATACACATATAATATGTATGAGTATGTATGTGTATACACACATATTTAAAAGTAGACAATTATAATAACACAATGTTGGTAAATGGTTTCAGATGAACTGGTTAATATTATAATAAAACCCAAGTGAATGGTGAATAATATAGATGATTAACATTGCCTTGAAACTAACAAAGTTATTAAACTTTGAAAAAAATCAAGTCTATTAAGTCTATATTTGGACTTCATCCTCATCCAAACATATAGTCTTAAATATAACTATGCATTTTTTTTTTTTGTTTTTGGAGGGCAATTGGGGTTAAGTAACTTGCCCAAGGTCACATGGTTAGGTTTTTGTTTGTGTGTGCATTAAGTGTCTGAGGCTGGATCTGGACTCATGTCCTTCTGACTCCAGGGCCGATGCTCTACTCACTGCGCCACCTAGCCGCCCCAACTCTACATTTTTTTTTAGCAAGAATAGCATTGATTCTCTATATCACATATATTTCTTAAAATTTTCTAATGCCTTGACTAATGAAATTTACTATTCTCCCACTCAAAATAAATGTTTTGCTAAAATAATCACATTCAAATTGCATCCAAGATTGACACATCTTCTACTTACTATTTCCATATTTTCTGAGACATTGAATATTAAGGGGTTACTTGTAAGTGATATTATGCTTGCTCTTATTATTTCTTCCTTAATATAAAATGCCCAAATAATTCTTCCCATCATTTACTAAGTAGATAAAAATTACTAGACTTGATTTTACTGATGAGCAAGTTCTAAACTGCTAACTTTATGACGGTCCATTCAGTCTTTTGGGCCCACAGGGCACCATTTAGCGCGTAGTAAAGGTAATTAACTAAATTGAACCCTTAGGCCTATGAGACTCATTGGACCTTTAAAAAAAGGGGGGTGGAATGTACTCTGTAACCACTGGTAGTTAACTAGGGCTTCTATTCTCAAGCTCTTCCATGTGTTTATTGCACATGATTTCCTTTTCATTTTTACTCCATATGTTCAAATCATTGAAAAAAGAAGGGAATCTAAAAAATCATTCAAAAATCATTGAAAAAAGAGAAGTTATAGTGAACTTACCATAGTCTTTTCCTTTTATGATCTGTAGGATTCTGGCCGATGACCTGTTCTTTCCATTTGAATCTGAGCAAAGTATTGTTAAGTTGATATTTACATCTGTGGGGTGCCGATCCACTGCACATCTGTACATCAAAGAGACAATGAATTCATCTATTGGTTCCTTATGCCCACAATGGTGATGCTAACCTAGGATTATTCAATTGCACAATAGCCCAGTAGACCAATAGCCAAGCTGCTTTCTCCAGGAAAGGATGTAGACTTAGACATTGCTCATTTTTCTTGATTGACCTAAAAGGTCTTTGGAGAGACACATTGTTCCTCTTCTCTTGGTTACATGCTTCAATATAGTGAAACAGGGGGTATATAGTTGGCTAGGGCCTTGGACCCAGCCAGATAGTCCTGGGGTCAGTCCTAGCTCTTCTCCTGTGACCATACCCAACTGTACTCCTGTGACTGTCCTACTCCTCTCTGAGCTTCAATTTCCTCATCCATACAAATGAGAAGAACAGTACTTACATTACATTCTTCAGAGGCATGTTGTAAGGACAATATTTTATAAACTTTAAAGTACTATGCATATGTCAGTTTCATTCCACTCTAATCGCCATTTGTTACATATTTATTATATGTAAGATACTGCGCTACACTTGTATAAGAATGCTATATAAATCCAAATGATAGCATACTTCTTACCCAAGACTACTTTTCCAAGCTAACATGCATCTGAGGTGGGACATGAATGCTAGTCTTACTGACTCTGAGGCCAGGACTCTAGCCACCATACTCCATGCCTCTCAAAGACGAGCTATTTGGCTGAAAAGGAAGGGAATTGTGGACTTTTTCTTTCTTGATGAAGAGGTGTTAGAGGGCAACAAGAGATGATGGGACACATGTTTAGGAATCACTAACATTTTGTTTGATGGTCATTCAGTAAATGTCTAAACAATTAGTGTGGGGCAGCAGAAAGAGCAATGACTTTGGAATCAGAGGAACTGTGTTCAAATCCTCCTTTGACCATTTATTATCTGTGTGACCTTTGGAAAATCAAAGCCTCTCTGGAACTCAGTATCTTCAAGTGTAAAACAGGGTTGTACAAGATGACCTCTCAGGTAGCTTCTCGTTCTATATCTATGATGCTCTGATCCCATTAGTTTTATTTATATCACCAAATACCTCCCTCTCTGCAGATTAGACAACTGACTGTTCTGAATTAGACTTGTGATTTCATTGGTATAAGGAGCTCCTGGTGAGAAATTTCTGTTACCGGTGAAGATCAGTTCTTTTTAATTTTTTAAAATTTTTATTTTTACAACTTATGTTATAAAAGAGACGAGAGATCAAGTGATTTGCACAAGGTTCAAAAACCGGTCTGTGGCAGAAGCTGTCTTTAAACCCTGGTCATCCTGACTCTGACATTCTTTACTAATAATACTATGCTGCCTTACAAGCAGAAAGTAAGTTAATTAAATATGTATCAAGTAGATCTTCTAAGCTTTTCTCTGGATACTAAATCTTAAAAGTACTAAGCAATTCTACATGCCAAAATTTTTCTTTCTTGTTCAATACAATGTAGGCAATACTTAACTTTATTTCTTCTAGCACCTATATCTTTCATTGGGGGAAAAATCACCTTTAACTTTGGCATAAGTCTTTCTTAAATGATATTCCATCTATATAGCAATTTCAGATTCAAGGAAATGAATCAAATGTTTTTTTTTTTCTAGCAAACCTTTGTGTTGATTTTTCATGATTATTAAACTGGTCTAATGATGCTGTAGTCTAAGAAAGGCTGCTTTAAAAATTGTTTTCTCTCTGATGGCCAAAGTCATTGGAGTGATCGTGGATCTCATTTAGCAGGCTCTGCAACATTCTGTGGCACCATAGAATCAACACAACACCCTATGCAAACAGTAGCAGCTGAAGGACATTGCCAGTTAGGGAATCTCTCTTTCATTTAGGTTGAATTGATTTCTGAATGATAGCAATCTATGCCTTCAGCAAGCATGTCTCCCTATCTGATGACTCACTTGATATTAGTAATTAGAGGGTCATTAAACAAGATGCTCCATTGGTATCTATGAAATATCCAGAGAATTAGAGGACAAATGGGCTGGGCAGCACTCCCCTGTGGAAGATTTATAGGACTACGTGAATAATAGCTTTATGAGAGAGACAGGTATTGATTACCATCTACACCATTGGAAATTTCCACATTTGTAACATAACAGAAATACTCGTGTCAGAAAACATTTTCCACCAGAATATGGATGTTTCTTAACATAACAGCAACATTTTACCAACATGAATCCCTTGATCCTTCTAAACTCTGGTTTCAGTTGTGGCAATTTTAAAAATTTGTTTCTTTTTTATTGGAATTTTGGGTCTCTCTCAAAAAAATTAAATTAAGAGAAAGGAGCATGAAATGAGAACCTCTGTCTTTAGGCTGTCTAGTGAGCTGCCTCAAATCTGATTGGAGGGACACGGGATATGGCCAGATCTGTGATTGCGCTGGCATAGAGAACTAAACCAATGGTTAACAAGGGGAGGGTACACACACAAGTTGTATTAGAGAAGAGAAATCCCACCTCCTCAAGGGTACCCCTAGGGCCCCGAGGGGGAGAGACAGCCTGCCTTATTGTGAGAAAGTGAGTCCAGAGAGATACTTTATACATGTAGGGTTTCCAGATGAGTAAACTCCCTCTACTAAGGCAGGCTGGCACCTTCCCTATAACCCCTTGCTTTAGAGACTAGCGGACCCATGGTCAGACAATCCATGGATGTCAGAGGTGGGATTTAATCCCAGGGTTTCCTAGTTTTCTTCTCCACCCAAAATATTTGTGTTTGTTTTATGGTTCAGAGAATCAGTGTCTTCTCCTATGTTCTTCCTGTAACTAAAGACAAATTAGAGTCTTGGGGTTCATTTCCTTACCTGCCTGGATTGTGGAGCCCATGTGCAAATACTTCGGGGGGCTGATTGGTGCTGTTAAAGTGTGGGTTGCTCTTCGGTATTGAATAAGGCACATTGCACATGTCAGTGTCTACATCCAGCCGTAACACCGAACCTGTAAAATCACTGAGAAAGTTGGAGGACAATATAATTGTTTAAAAGTGTTTTTGTAGCCTCAAACCCCATATATCTCATGGTGCCACAATTCTGTATGCATGCATACTCAATGCCAAGCAAATGACCTGGTACTGTTGATTTTCATGAACAATTAGAAAATTAATGATTACTTTTTGAATTTCTAAGTCACTAATTATAGAAATTATGGGCAAACTTCTTTGGAAAATGGGACGTATTTGTTTTACCTAAATTACTTTAATGAGGTGAGTAGAGGGGTGAACTTAATTATTTGCTCACTGGAGGTAAATTCATCAAAGTTGCAAAGTATATAATGAATTTAAAGAAGGGGAAATTTTTGTCTGATAGCCATGTCAAGAAACGTACTGCAGAACGATAGTGGATAAGGGGAGACTATTTTTTTCTGCTTTACAGACCAGCAGGACAAGATCAAATGGATATAACAGCTTAGAAATTGCAAAACAGAAATAAAATAGGTTACTTTTTTCATTCTTTTTTCAATATGACCACAAAAGTCCAACCCATCTTTTAAAATCCCAAATGTTATCTCCTTGATGGAGTTTTCTCTGATCTTCTCTGGTTGGTAATTAGTCATCCCAACTTGGATGCCCTAATAGAACAGTTAGCTTGCATGGCTCTCCTTCACTTATAGAGTACTGTGGATATTAACATTTGTGTTGTAGATTGTAAAGGAGATGTGGGCAGGGTCTATGTCTTCCTTCAACTTTGACACTCTCTCAGTATGTAGTACAGTATTCCGCACATGGTATTGTTACTAAATCAACATTGAATTTTGATGAATGAATCCTTACACTTCTCTATCAATTCACCTATTTCAAGATCTGGCTAAAGAGTGTCTCCAGGAAGCTTTTATGGAATGATTTTCTATTTCATGTTTATTCCCTTACTTGAGATTTAGAGCTAGGAGGAGTTGTCATTCACTTTAGCCAACCCCTTTTTCAGATAAGAAAACTGAAACCCAGAGAGTTTTAATGACTTCATGGCCTTTCATGATTTATGATGGCCTTGCCATTGACCAGTTGTGTGACCATAGGCAAGTCACTTTATTCCTCTGTGCTTTGGGTCCCTCATCTATAAAATAGGGAAAGTAATACTTGCACGATCTATTTCACAGGCTTCTCACATGGAAGTACCTCTTGCACTATAAAGTGCAGAATATATGTGACTTCTCTATAGTCTGTACTGTACCACACCATTATTTATATAACATTTAGTATGTATCAAAGGTGAGGCTGGAACTCAGGCTTTCTTGACTCTGAGCCAAGTTGGGAGCGCTGATTCTTCATATCCAGGCTGTCCCAAAAGTCTTAGTGCAATTTCAAGTCTTAATACATGGCCACCTATGGAGGGGCAGTGTGGTGTAATACATAGCTGGCCTCAGAGACAAGCAAACTCAGGTTCAGAATCAGCCCCTCCCACATACTGGCTTCACCCTTCCCTCAGGCAACTCTCTAATGATGTAACTTTTCAGAGCTGGAAGGAGTTTTCTCAGTGGAAGCTCCCCATATCAGTGCAATCAGATGTCTAGATCTCCCCCAAACACCTGAAAACCTAGATAATAATTAATGATGGTTCTAATTTGATAACTTCTTTTATTCAAAGACTCTGAGAGGCAGTGTGATGGTACAAGGGATAAAATTCTAGGCTTGGAGTTAGGAAGATCTGAGTTCAAATCCTGCCTCAAACATTTACTAGTTTTGTGACTCTAAGCCTATCTAGCTGGTGTCCTGGAGAAGATGGTTTCCCTTTTAGAGACCTTGAGGTTGAGATGGGGAGTCAAAGCCCTCACTATTTTAAAATAGGGAGCTGACATCCCTCTCCCTGTGCACGCCTGAAGACCTAGGAGGGAAACAGGGGCATAGTAATAGAACACTAGAAATGAATATCTTTAGAAGAATTTTTGGTCTGATTTTTTTTCCCAACAAAATCTACGTTTAATAAACTATGTGAGGAGAACATGCCAAATCTTTGAACCTATGAATGTACTGAGAAGATCTCTTATTCCGTGGCTTTATTTAAATTTTAGCTTCTGCAAGAAGCTTCTGCTGGTCCTCAATACCCTCAGCACTTTCTTCCCTCTGAGATTATCTCTAATTTACCCTGCATGTTCCTTGTTTATACATAGTTATTTGCATGTGATATCCCCTATCAGACCATGAAAGCAGGCACTGTGTTTCATCTCTTTGTATCCCAGCACCTAGCCCAACTGGCACATAGTGTTTGGTCATTCAGTCACATCTGATTCTTTGTGACCCCATTTGGAGTTTTCTTGACAAAGACACTGGAGTGGTTCACCATTTCCTTTTCCAGCTCATTTTACAGATGAGGAAACTGAGGCAAACAGGATGAAGTGACTGGTCCAGGGACACACAGATAGTAAGCATCTGAGGCCAGATTTGAACTCAGGTCTTCCTGACTCCCATCCCAGTGCTCTATCCACTGAGCCAACTATCTGCCTCAACCTGGGCCATAGTAGGGGCTTAGTAAATGATTGTAGATTTGATTTGCCTTCTCTGCTTCTGTTTCCTCGTGTGTACAAGGAAGGCATTTGGACTATCTGACCTCTAAGGTCCCTCCCAGTTTTAAATCTTCCATTCCATGATTTTATGACATAATTTAAGTGCTCTCTTTCCTATTTCACAAAAGTAAAAGATGAAAGACCAGATGATAAGGTGAAGAACAAAGGAGGAAAGGCAGAAACTGCAGCTTTCCTAACTCACTGGCACTTCCAATGGGTCTAACCCAAATGTAGAAAAAAGGTGCCTGCCCCTGGCAGTCTGTGTACCTTAAACCATCCATCTCTTCCATGTCATCCAAGGTGATCATCCCATCCCCGAGGAAAATGTACAAGAAGCCATCTGGGCCAAACAACAGCTGGCCACCTAGATGCTTCCTGTGCAGCTCAGCTACCTCCAGGAACACTCGCGCTGTTCTCATGTCAACTTGTTGGGGATTTTTTCTGTGTTATAGAGAGAGATACAATGCTATGATTAGACTCTCTGGACAACCAAAACAGGGACAAACAGTGAAATGGATCCTTGAATTGGAGCTAAAAAGAATGGTGCAAAAGCAACATTATTTTCTAGGTCACAGGAAAAGCATTTAATTGGTAAGATACCTTGGGGTGGGGGGAGGAAAATGCTAAAAATATAAACTTTCATGCTCTCCTTAAAGCTACAGGCAGATTTTCTGCAAAACCATACCTATCTGCATTAGATGCTTGAAAGCTTTTGACTGTTTTATTGTAGCCTTTGAAACAAAACTTATAAAGTGAGAAGAAATGTGAAGTTTAGATGCCAATGCCTCAGCTATTCTAATGGTACCTGGACACTGTATATTCCACGACCCTAAGAATGTGATCGTGAGGTCCAATGGCCCATCGCTCTTGGTTGGTGGTATAAGACACATACAGCTTTCCATTTTTCTTGTAATTGGGATGGAATGCAAGGCTCAGCAGTCCTCTTTCATCTCCTCCCTGCAGTCAAATGAAAAACACAAAGAATTGTGAAGTTAATTATGTTCTTTATTGTGTTTCAGCTGGAACCCCAAAAGAGTCCCTTTCTTTCTTCTGGATAATCTTTGCCCAAACTCTTTTCTTCCTTGACTACTGCACAAAAAAGGATTATAAAACATTTCACTTTGTGGGCTCTCTAAGGGTTGGAAAAAGACGATTGTCTTGTGTGGTTATCTATGCTCAAGACTCTTACCCCACACCCCACTTTTGTCAAGTGATTTGTGTATGTAATCTTGGGAATTCATGAAGACAACTTTAAAGGCTATGCAAAATTCTTTCCTGGGTTACTAGGTTGCTCGTAGTCCGTGAAAGACAAATAAAAAGGTCCACAATCGGTAGTCACTTGGAATTCAAGTATCCCCAACCTGAAACAGTGTGGACTGCCAGCTCCCACCGTCTTGGCACTATGTTTAGAAAACAGTGAAATTGCTTGTGTAATATACAAACCTTTGTTTTACCCTGGAGGCATCTATATCAGTTGTCACAACCATGGTGGTCTGTTCATCATAGCTAGCACACTGTAGGTAATAAGCAGCCGGAGCCTTTCTGCATCCAAATAATATCTTTTTACATGTGCCTCCCCCCACCTCCTTTTTTTTTCTGCAGAGGGTCTTTCTTTAGGGAGGGAGAAAAGGAAGGAAGGAGGGAAAGTGGCTGAAAGAGTGGAGGGGGAGGGTAGCGGAGGCATGAAGCTAGGGAAGAAAAAAGAACCCCCCCCCCAACTTGCTTTTATTATTATCAAAACCACAAAGAGCAGTTCTGTGCACATTAGACAGAATGGCAAACATGCTATAAAGCACTATCAAGATAAAAAAAAAACACCAAAAATCAGCTACTTTTTAAATGAAAGGCAATTTATCTCCATTTCCCTGATAATTCAGTTTGCAGTTCTGCTGAACTAAATAGAGGCTTCACTTTCATTTTATGTGATGAATAGTTTATAGAACTTTCTATAATTAGGTGAAAAAGTAAATCTATGTAGAACAGGACATGGCCATCACTCAGTGTCTGGAATACCCTGAGTGGATGGTTTTGTATGGTTGAAAAGAGGTGCAAACTCTGAAACTATTGTCAGTAGAACACTTGATGGTCAATGGTCCTCAGAAATATTATGCTATTAAACGTCTTAACACCCTAGTGAAAGTGAAGGCAAGTCAATTTACCTTTCGCAGAAAGGGAAATGAAGGTAAAAATGAATGTTTGTCACTTAGCCCCAATTGCTTTGCCTTCCCCTCTCCAAAAAAGGGGGTACAGCTAGGTGGTACAGTGAATAGAGTGCTGGCCCTGGAGTCAGAGGGACCTGAGTTCAAATCCAGCCTCAGACACATGACGCATACAAGCTGTGTGACCTTGGGCAAGTCACTTAACCCTAATTGCCTTGCCTTTTTCTCTCCAAAAAAAAAAAGTGAGTTTGTACTGGGGCTAGCAAGGGAGCTCTGGGCTCCTACAAGTCCTAGCAGTGAGTCTTTTTCACAAGACTGTGTTCAACAGAAATGGAAATCCTTCCTGCCCTTTACCCACCTAAGAATAAAGGCTATGGCAGGAGCACTGGGAAGTTGGTAGTCCATGTTATACACAACCTTGGGAGAAGAAATTTGACTTTCAGGCAGAAAAATAGACTTTCTGCATATATGCACACTCAACTCCTAATCTGATTTCTAGCTTAGAAAAAGGAATTTTATTATATATTATATGAACTTAAATGATCCTATTTAATAGCAAAGGTACTAGCAATTACTAAGTATTTGGGGACAGGTAGGTGATGGTCAGGAAAATCTGAGTTCAAATTCATTCTTAAGCACTTACTAGCTGTGTGACCCTGAGCAAGTCACTTAACCTCTGCTTACCCCAGCTTCTTCATCTATAAAATGGAGATAATAATAGCACCTACTTCCCAGAGGTGTTATGAAGATGAAAGGAGATGATAATTATGAAGCATTAGCACACAGTAAGGCACACAGGAAATGCTATATAAATCTTAGTATTAACTATTATTATTATTTGTCAGGAACTTGTAGAGGACAGGGAGAAAAGCAAAAACAGCCCCTGCTTTCATGGAGCTCATAGTCTAACAGGAGGTAAAAACATGTAAATGACCAGGTACAAATATGTGAATAGTTTGTTATCAAGGAGCCAGTAAAGAATTTTTTTTAAAGCAATTGGGGTTAAATAAGTTGCTCAAGGTTACATGGCCAGTCATTATTTATGTGTGGGTGCTCATTTTCTGAGGCTGGATCTGATCTCGGGTCATCCCAACTCTGAGGCCGGCGCTCTTATTCACTGACCACCTAGCCACCCCCCAGTAAAGAATTTTTAAAATCCAACTTTAGTCATAGAAATAATAGAGGAGAGTGAATGTCTTTGGATGACAAAAGCCAGATGGACATGTGAACCACAGTGAAGGAATGTTCTCAGTTTCAAATGCCAAGGGGACACACTCTTCTTCTGCACACCACAAGGGAGTTCATTTTAGTTCTATCCAAAGGAAACACAGTCATTTATTAGTAGACTGTGCTCAGTATCATCTTGTATTGTTTCAGGAGTAGTAGTTGTCTCTTTCCCCAGAGACTTTTTTCTTTTTACAAAGACGCCACCATTTTCTTACAAGAGGTAGTAGTTGAGATGTCCAACCAATTTCCAACTCTTTAATACAATGCAGCTGGCTGCCCTGAACCTCTGGGATGTTTTCAATGGGGAAGCTGAGAGGTTGGGGACTGGGTTTGTGCTTCATTTACAAGATATTTGCCTCTCTGGTGGTGGGAACAGACCACCACTGCTAATTCCACCTCAGAGATGGCAACTTCCAAGAACTTCCACTTCCACTTGGAACTTTCACTTACAAGAGCTCTTCTTCAAGTTCACCTCATAATAAATGGTTCATAATAAATAAGCTTTGCCATACCTTTGAGTTGGACCTTATGTCAGTCATATGGAACTGGAGAGCTTATGCATGAAAGCCACTTCTTAGATCACTGAACTAGAATCCATGACCAACATTGACACAGATATCTTTCATTATATTCAATGAAAAAAAGCAAGTGTAGCACAGTGGAGAGAATGTTAGAATTAGTATCAAGAAAATCTACATTCAAATCTTACTAGCTGTGTGACCATTACAAGTCACTTAACCTCTCTGAGTTAGTTTTTTTCTGTAGGTAGAATCTGTAAAACGGGACTAAAAATACATAGAGTGTCTACAGGGAGGAAGCATGGCATAAGGGGATAGAGAGTTAAAGACTTAGATTCAAGTCTTGGCTCTGGTAGATATTACTGTATGAACCTGGGCAAATTGCTTAGTGGAGCATCTAGGCACTGCAGCAAACAGAGTTCCAGTCCTGGAGTCAGAAAGACTCATCTTTGTGAGTTCAAATACAGCCTCAGACACTTACTAACAGTTTTACCCTAGGCAAGTCACTTCACCCTGTTTGTCTCAATTTCCTCATCTGTAAAATGAGCTGGAAGGAAATGGAAAATCACTCCAGTATCTCTACCAAGAAAACCCCAAATGGGGTCAGAAAGAGTTGGACACGACTGAATAACAACAACAAAAACAACTAAAAAGTTGCTCAACTCCTCAGTGCTTTGGGCAACTTGCTAACACTACACTACAGAACTGTTTCCTAACTGCCTTGCTGGAATCACAATAATAACAATAAAGTGCATTTATATAGCACTTTAAGGTTTGCAAAGTGCTTTGCAAATATCTCATTTTATTCTCACAACATTAGGATAGAGATGCTATTATTATCCTTTCCATTTTAAAGGAGAGGCAGACAGAAGTTAAGTGACTTGTCTAGGGTTATGTAGCCAGTAGGTCTCTAAGGCAGGATTGAACTCACTGCAAGAGCAGCCCTCTAGCCACTATAACACATAAGCACCTCCTTTCTTCTCCAGAATCTCATTACACCATTGAAATCATAGGTCTAGATGAAAAGAAATATGTCCTTATAGTTCATCATAAGACTGAACTCAAAGGAGATAATACATGTAATACAAATACCAGTTACTGTTTTGGAAGGAAACTATAAGATTCACGTATACTCAGATGTACAAATGACCATTCTTCATTCATCTCCTATTCACCATCGGAGCCAACTTTAGAAATATTAGGGATATTGTTAAAATACCAGAAATCTGTCAAGTCTTGAATAGAAATGCAGAGATTGAATTTTTGCATGTCCATCCAACAAAAAAAGAAACTCAAAATTGGATTAGTTTGTCATGAGTACTTGGTGTCTTTCTGATGTCTATGTGGCTCAACTCCCGTGTGGAAGGTGGGCTGCAGAAGATTATAGAATAAAAGCTAATTTAGTTTTTGAATTGTGCCTAATGCCTTATAAATTATGTCTGTCTCTTCTAGATCATTTGGGAGAAATAAAATGTCACTACTAACTTGCATAATATTTTAATTAATTAATGTACAAAAAAATCCACCCCAAACTGCTGAAAGCCTGTGAATAATTGAGAGCAATGGTCATGGAGCTGAGGAACCTCTCTCTTTGGACCTGGCTCTCACTAGCTTGCCTGATCTTAGAGAAGTTGCTTCAGCTTTCTGAGCCTCAGTTCCTTCAATTAGAAAAATGAGTTAGAATAGATGTTCTTTGAAATTCCTTGTACCTCTAACAATTCTATGATATGGCCTGAAATTTAGAGAAACAGAGTCTTTTTAGCTGTCCTAAATTGTTTGGCCTCAAGTTTTGTTCAGCCTCAATTTTCTGGAAAAAAATTTTTTTTGATGGTCATTACTGCTTCTTGCCAAGATGGCAGCTTAAATCACAGGCAGGTTGCACGGCCCCCCATATACCTACTCTAGCAAACCCCACAAGCTCATGACAGACCAAAGAATTATCAAGAAATCCAAAGAGAAGCTACAGTTACTTTTTTTCATACAGAAATGTCACAATAGATTATCCAGCTGCCCACAGACAAGAGGAAAAGAATCCCCACCCCCCACCCCCAGTCCCAGCAAAGCAAGAGCCAATGCCTCCAAGAGGTCAAGGACACTTGTGTCCTGAAAGTCTTTTTGTCCCATGGTGGTCAGTAAACCACAGACTTTATGGGAACAGTAGCAGGCAGTCAATGGCATATTGTTGTAAGGATGAGACCTGGACACTTTAGGCCCTAGGGCTATGAGGTCCTTAACATTTTGTCCTGAGGTGCCAGAGAAAGTGGTGAATATGTAGTTCTCTAAACTTCAAAGACCCAGGGAGGGGTCAACCCTGGAGGAATTCAGCACAGGAACTTAGGTGATACAGGTCAAGAGCAACCAGGGTTAAACCACTATACCCACCCACCCACTCCTGAAGCAGGGAAAGAGACTGGCCTGTCATCAAGGCTTAATTCAGGAATAAAAGTTGGAGAGAGGAAAAAATTAAAGAATATGCCTACCAGTGTAAAAAATGATTGTAAAAGCACTTGGAAGGTGGGTGTGGAGCCTACCCAGAGGGCCTGGGATGGTCTCTCTCCATGTGGAAAGTCTAGGTGTTTGCTTCATCTGATGCCATGTAAGGGAAATGCTTTGGAGAAGCAGTGAAACACATGTAGACATTTGGTAACTGGCTCTAGAGGATTTTTTTTTCAATTGGCTGCCTAGCTGTTAATATTTTCAAAAAGGCCTGAGTTAGCTTTGGCTACTCATCTTCACTGTCTTCAGCTTTGTTCTGTTGGCTTCTCCTGAGAGGCTATGTGGGAAGGGGTGGGGATGGGGGAAAATCTTAGGACCTTCTCCCTCTGAGACCATGTGTCCCTGAGTAATAAGTCTTGGTCCTTGGACTTTCTTCCATTGTTTTCTGTTTTAGGTGAAGGGAGTGACCAACCTTGGGAACCTGAAAAGTTAGGCCAGCAAGTCAAAGGAATCTGAGAACTGGAATCCAGGACGGGTTTTGCAGCCAGCATAGTACTGATGCCCTAAGGAGCAGGGAGTGACCTTTAGAAATGACCTTCAAGATCTTAGATCAGTGGAAGCTGAGATGAGAACTCATCTGGCAGTTATCTGACTGAATTTGGACAGGAACTTGGGGGGACCAATGCTGTGTAGGATCTGAGCTAAGTTATAAGCCTACTCACTTCAGAGACTGAGGTGTTGTGGGGGAGAATATGCCCCTGAGGTGCTGGGGTAAGTGTCTGTATGGTTATTCTTATGATATTTTTAAAATAATCATTCTTTTTAAAAAACTGTCAAATGTTATATGGTTAAATCGTACTGGGTAAATAGCTAGTCCCTAACAAAAGGGGAGGAGGACACAGCTGATGGAGGTTTGAGCTGGCAAGAGTAGAGAAGAAATACAGACAAAACCTCTTACCTAGGACCTTGATGGGCAGATGTAGCAGCCTGGTTTTCCAAAAGAAAGTCAGAGTGTCTTGCTGTATGCTTTCTATGATAGCAAAAAAAAAACTGGAAACAAAGTTGATGTCCAGGGACTGGGAGTGGTGTAACAAATGGATACATAAATGTAATGGAATATTACTGTATTGTAAGAAATGACAACTAGGATGAACACAGAGAAACATGAAGAGATTTATATGAACTGATGCAGAATAAAGTAAGCAGAATCAAGAAAACAATGTAAGCAAAGAGAATGTAAGCAAAAAGCACAACTGCAACAAAATAACTGAAATTTAATGTGGTAAAATTACAAAGAACAAGTATGACCCCACAGAAGAGATACGAGAAGACACTTCTTTCTACTCAATTGCTGAGACAGGGGGTCTATGGATGTTGAAAATTGTGTAAGTTTTTATATTTTATCAAACTATTTATTGGTTTTTCTTAATTTTTTTATCTTGTATGGGGAAATTTAGGCAATGTAAAAACTGAAGATACCAATAAAATTTAGTGTTAGGAAAATGGTCACTATAATTTCCACTGAAAGTCAAGCAGGACTCTTTCTTTATTCTTTCTGGCTAGCCTTAATACAGGCAAAGGAAATAATGAAACCAGTTCTCATATCAAGACACATGTCACTGCCTACAGTTACAGTGATATAGTTAGGGATGGGCTTTAAAATTTCACCAGAGTAGGCCAGCACAAAACCCATTATCCAAATTTCAAAACAAACCCTTTATTTTAGATTTGGATCATATTTATCGGGACCATGATGGGCTGGACATGATAGTCTTTACTTTTAAACCAAATTTAATTGGAGGAGATTCTACTGTGTATTTATATTCTACTAGGTATTTTGGGCCTCCAGAACCTCTCTATTGAGTTAGTAATATCCATTTTTCTATTTCCTACAGTACCAACTTTTAGCCTGAAAAATAGCATTTCTACTATTCCTTCCATATTCAAGGTATTCATTATTTTGGCTTGGCAACTTGACTCAGAATCTCTGAGTTGAAAGAGACCTAAGAGGCCTAAGAGGCCATCTAAGTGTATTTTGTCTCTGAACAACAATATAATTCACATAAACCCAATAAGTAGTCATCTAGCTCCTTCATATGCTTGAAAGCTCAAGTGAGGGATTACCCACTACATCCTGGGGTAGCCCATTCCACTTTGGGACAGTTCAACTCGTGAGGAAATTGTTCTTTACATTAAGTTTAAATTTGTTTCTTTGCAACTTCCATCTACTGCAACTATTTAAACCCTTTGTGGCTCATTCTCTTGACTTTCAAAACTCTCAAGGCCAGAGACTCTGGTCTATTCACCATACACCATAAGCAAAGGAGTGACTGAGATTCCCCAGAAGTAAGTGAGGCAAATACTATAGTTGAAACTGAGAGGTCTTTCCAAATACCCTCCCAGCCAGTTAAATATCCTCTCCCCCAACACATTGTCTACAAGTACTCCTACAGTCTCACTTGAAGGAATCTCCTTTACATACACCACTATTTTCCTGGAAGTAGGATTCCCAGGTTCTCCACATGAACCTCCACAGGAAGAAGTATATTACCAGTAATTTGCAAACATGCACCAGATCCCCATTATACCTGAAAATATTTATTATGCCTCCTTCCCCTTAAATCTCCTTCAAGCTAAACATCCCAGGTCCCTCAATTAATTATGATATGATTTCATAACTTCAAGTGATATGATCTTGAGTTTCATCATTATGAGTACCCTTCTCTGGACACTCTCCAACTTCAATGTCCTTCCTAAAATGTAATTCTTTTGATCTGGCCACCTAGGATAGGGTGCTCAGTCCTCTAATGTTCATGACCTTATAGAATGTCAGAATCAGAGGCTCAGGGAGCACCTAATCCAATTAATACTTTAACAGCATGCTCTCTAAAATATCTCTGACTAGTGGTCATTTAGCCCTCAATTGAAGACCTCCTGTGATGAGGAACCCACAATCTATTTATAAAGAAATGTTCTGACATTGAACATTTGAATTGAAACCTAGCTCTCCTCAGCTTCTATACATTACTCCTAGTTGTGACCTGAAGTCAACTGGGAACAAGTTGAATGCTATTTGCTGACTCTGCCTAAAAGATTTTGATTTTTCTTTTCCCCCTGGGCCCCAGCACCTGATGGACAATTTGCTTTGGCATTCTTGACTTTGAACTTTACCTTAGGACTGATTAGCAGCCTTTTGGAAATGGACCAAAGAGATTCCCCTTCTTTGATAATGTTAATGGATCTTCCCATATTACTTACCTCTTAGGACAGATTGTAGTAGTGTTTCCTGATATTGGAAATAATGATTCCACAATATAACAACAATTGTTGATTATTTGTCCGTATCCTAGTGGTTCATAGCTCAGAGCACATGGAATTGAAATCACATAGGCACTCTCAGAAAATTAAAAAGTGGAATTGCTTCTAGTAAATATATTGGGAGAACTGAGGTGAGAGGACCTATTTAAATGGGGGGGGGGGATGAAAAACTTTACTAAATGGCAATTAAGCTATTGACAAGATTCTAGAAGCCAGAGCACTGGCTCTGGAGTCTGAGAAAACCTGTCTTGTTGGGTGACTTTGTACAAATCATTTATTTAGCATCTTAGTCCTTCAGTTTCCCCATCTTTAAAAGGGGGTCACCTTTTATATTCTACACACCCCAAATTATAAATCCTTGCTATGCCTACCTCACATGGTTGTTTTAAGGAAACTATCTGACAAACCTGAAAATGCAATTTTATTGTTACGTCCCTTCCATTCAAAGGCACTGGCCATGATCCAGGCATAACTGAAGGACTGAGGGAGGACTAGTGGTTTTTAATTACTGCATGCCCCTCAAGACATTCCTCCCTAAGATGCAAACTGACCTTTTAATTATCTAACAATTATGTCACTTGTAGTTATGAACCAAGTCAGCCCCTTTGCTTTATTCCCATGACATGCACTTTGACAATTTCATAGATGTCATCAATAAGAACTTAATTCTTTTAAACCTTTTTTTTTGGTTTAGTTTAAATGGAAAAGGAAAAAGGGACTCCACAGTCTAAAGTACACTGGGGGTCCATATGGTTACCTGCTTTAACTTAGCTGCATTTTCCATTCTTTCCTTTTCAGGAAGAACAGTTTGTCTGTTCTATGGAAGATCAGCTCAAACACACTGATGGATTAGACTTGTTCTGATTGGCCCCAGAGAGGAGAACCAAGAGCAGTAGGTGGAAGGTACAAATGAAGGCTTGATATCAGAAAAAAATTTTCTAGGGAATAGAGCTATCTCAAAGTGAAATAGGCTAAAGATCACTTGCTTGGGTCTATTTTATATTGGATCCTTGTTGGATCAGGTGGCCTTTGAGGAACTGTCCAATCCTGGAATTCTGTGTTTCTGTTATCTTATATGGGCACTACAGATAGATAATGAATGGGAAAGAGAATTAAAAAGCTGGTGAGTTCCTTGACATTGAAGAACTTCAAGCAAAGACTGGCTGACCCCTTAAAAGGCAGTGTAGTTTGGATTATTTTGTTGGTGATGGATTGGACAAGGTAGTTTCTGAGCTCTCTTCCAACTCTAAAATTAGATGATCCTATGCCTGCTGTCTTTAAAAATCAATCAGCAAGCATTTATTAAGCACCTACTACAATCCAATGGGTCAGATACTGTACTAGTCACTGGGGATACAAATAGACAAATGAAACAGTCCCTGTCTTCTAGGGAGCTTACTCCTTCTAGAAGTTCTACTATATTATTGAAATGAAAATTCTAAGTAACTTTAATAGAATGTTACTTTAAATTACAAATGCTTTTGACTTGAACTTTACCCTCAATTCATAGAATCTCAGATGACAGACACAAAGTCAATCACTTGGTCCATAGTTGGAAGATGTTTTTTTTTTTAAGGCACTCAATAAGCATTCATTAAGCCCAGTGCTAAGTAACTGTGGATACAAAGAAAGGCAAAAACAAACAAATAAACAAAAACAACCTGGTTTTTGCTCTCATGGAGCTATCATTCTACTGGAGAAAAATTGTGATAGGATCTGCAAAAGTTTACACTTCCCTTATATAACCTTCAAAAACTAGGGGGCATTTCCACATTAAAATTAGGTATCGGAGTGGGGTGGTAGGGATTCAAGATTATTTCCTAGATACATTAAATTGTTTCAAGGATACTTTTTTTGGGGGGGTAAAGATAAGCAGTTAGTCCAGATTTTTATTTCTTAAGAAATAGTCTTCTGTAGCTTAGCCTATCATCAATTAAAACTAATATTTTATTTTTTTTAAATTTTTATTAGTTTTGGGGGAGGCAATATGGTACATTAGACAACAGAAGATCTGAGTTTAGATCTGGGCTCTGCCCACATATTTTTCTGGGCTTCATTTTGCTCACCAACGTAAGGGTAATAGTACTTGTATTACCCACCTTGGGCCAGCTAGGTGGCGCCTAGAGTTAGAAAGATTTGTCTTCCTGAGTTCAAATCTGGCCTCAGACATTGTCTAGCTTCGTGACCCTGGCCAGGTCACTTAACCCTGTTTGCCCCAGTTCCTTATCTATAAAATAAGCTAGAGAAGGAAATATCCTTGCCCAGAAAACGCCAAACAGGGTCATGAAGAATCAGACACAGCTGAACATTTCTGTACAATTACTTTTGACTAAGAATACAATGTTTTCCTTTGTACTAAACTATGGTACCTTTCTTTTTAGGATATGGAATGAACTTTGAAGCTCCTTTCTTTCCTATCAATATTCTTTTTAATAGTCCATAAACATAGGAAAGAAACCAGAGTAATTAGTACATCTCCGAATATTAACCCTATCTTTATTCTCAGCATTAGCAATAACTGTCTGGAATGATGTGGTAAGGAAGTTCATATTATAATCTAGTAAATTTGTACATATTCACCTCAAGGATTATCTCAACCAGGCTCCCTGAAAAGTCTTTGTTCCAAAGTGCCAGGAGAAGACATACTCATTGTGTTTTTGCCCACTAGCAGCAAGCAAGAATAATCAATGTTCTTTGATCATTCTGTGAAAATTCTACTTTTAAGAAAGTAGACATTGGGGTGGCTAGGTGGCGCAGTGAGTAGAGCGCTGGCCCTGGAGTCAGAAGGACCTGAGTTCGGATCTGGCCTCAGACACTTAACGCATACACAAACAAAAACCTAGCCGTGTGACCTTGGGCAAGTTACTTAACCCCAATTGCCCTCCAAAAAGAAAAAAAAAAGAAAGTAGACATCACAGAAGTTGGGAATGATTTGAATATACACATTTGTCTTCATTCATAGAACCTGGAAAGCCCTTTGCAGTAAAAAAAAGGAACCCAACTAAAGTAAATGTAAGAAATTAGCTTTAACCAAGTGAAGAAGGATGGAGTGCTTCCATGTCTGGACGATCTAGAAGAGGCCTTAGATGCCATGTAGTAGTACATCCCTGTCATTTACCACTGTGGAAACTGATGCCAGAGAGGGTAAGGGACTTAACCAAGATCACATACATAATGTCAAAGGTAAATTCTGAGCTCAGCTCCTGAGACTTTAAATCTATCGTTCTTTTACTTTCTGTAATTTCAAAGTGAATGTTTTGGCTTGACCCTGAAAATTCTGAAATACTCAACCAGCTCAGAGAAATCTATATTCTACAACCTTTGTGATATTCCCATTTCAGAGAAAGGTAATTGAGATCAAGGAGACAAATGATTCCTCCAAATCATCTCAGCTTTATAGTAGGGGAAGGGAAAAGAAGGGAATATACATTTATATAACAATTACCATGTTCCAGGCACCGTACTAAGCACTTTCCATATATATCATTTGATTAAATTCCTTAGTGAGAATCCAGAGCTCTGGCATGTTGGATCATGCCATTTTTATTCAATTCACATTTATTAAGGTACAACTATATGTCTGTCCCTACTCTAGGCACTGTGTATACAAAGACTAAATAAATGACCATGGCATAGTGGATAGGTTTGGATTTGTAGTCAAAAGACTGCAGTTCAATTTCAATTTACTACTTTTGACTTTGGGCAAAGCCAACTTAAAATTCTTTGAACTATTCACTGCTAATAATAATAGCTTACATTTGAATAGAACTTAATGGTTTGCTAACTACTTTACACTTGATTTTCACAATAATCCTATGAGGTAGTGACCCTGGGCAGGTCATTTAACCCTGTTTGCCTCAGTTTCCTCATCTGTCAAATGAGCTGGAAAAGGAAATGGCAAATCACTCCAGTATCTCTGTCAAGAAAACCCCAAATGGGGTCATGAAGATTCAGACACAAC
Source organism: Gymnobelideus leadbeateri (assembly GCA_011680675.1). Taxonomy (NCBI): domain Eukaryota; kingdom Metazoa; phylum Chordata; class Mammalia; order Diprotodontia; family Petauridae; genus Gymnobelideus; species Gymnobelideus leadbeateri. Next base: position 656,744 of record WOXC01006312.1, on the reverse strand, counting down.
TGAAACAACTGAATAACAACAACAAAACTTCTGGGACTCATTTTCTTCATTTGTAAAATAAAAGTGTTGAATTAGATGGTCTCTAGAAACTCTTCTTGCTCAAAGCTATGCTCTATGAAACATGCCCTCAAAGAGATTACATTCTGTTGGGAAGTATGCCAATGTCTGCATACATTACTAAATACAAAATATATAGAAAATACTTCTAGGGGCACTACCAACTAATAGTGAGGGATAAGGAAAAGCCTCTCATTGGACATGGCGTTTGAACTGGACCTTGAGGGGAGCTAGGGAGTCCTAGAGTTGAAAGTAAGGAGTGAGAGCAATCCAGACATGGAACACAAGGTAGGGAAAGGTATGGGGGTATGAGGTAGCTGGAATATCAGGAAAAGGGAAGAATAAATAGGCCTGTTTGGATAGAAGTAGGATACATGAGGGGGAATAATGTGAAATTAGTCTGGAAAGGTCAACTATAGTCAGATTATAAAAGGCTTTAAATGCAAATATCTGTGTCAAATAGCAGCCTTCTCTAGTTTGGGGTGGGGAGGTAACAAAGGGAGGGAGATAATTTGGAACTTAAAAAGCAACAAAATAAGTAAATTTAATTTAATTTTTAAAAATGCCAAACAGAGATGATATTTTGTCCTAGAGGCAAAGAGAAGCCACTGAAGCTAAGATGTTGTGATCAAAGATTGCTTGATACATTAAAAATGAGATTCTCCTTCCCTTAATATTTTAGTGGCTTTTCCCTCACATTAGCCTATTTAATTTTTTTTAACCATTTTTTCTTCTGAGCTAAAGTTGAGAAAAAGACTTAAGGTATCTCTGGTCATTTCATTACTCACTCTTTTAGCTTTTTTTTTACATTCACTGTTCTTAACTAGCCACTACTCCATACTGGACCTCTCACAGACTCTCAGTGACTGGCCTACAAAAGGTCCCAGCCTGAGCCTCCCTTGGTCATTGGGCTCTGATGTCTCAGAGTGAGTGTAAATAACAATTGTTTCTGTTCTGGTCAGAAACCCTGAGTGTCTTCCCCTCCCAAAATGATTTTTTTTTTTTTTTGCCTGGGGTAGAAGAGGTCATTCTTTGCCTCATTTCTTCCCTGACCTTAATCACTGAATGGACATTGCCTCAGACAAACTGAGACCCGGTAAAGATCTTAGCTTAAAAAAGCCAAGGTCTCCCACTACATCTGGGGCTGCCTCCAATTGTCCTGATCTATATTTTGCCACACTGGACCCAAATGGCTCTGGAGGAGACAGTGAGGCTGGTGACTTTGCACAGCTCTACTTAAATTCACTTGTAGGTAAAAATATCACCTTCCTGATGTCATTGGTCCTCTTCAAGAATGAAGGACAAACAACAACTACCAGTTCTCTACTAGCCACTCTACCTTGGACCTCTCACTTCTAGTACTAATTCTTCCCTATTCTTTAAGGATAAGGGGCGGCTAGGTGGCACAGTGAAATCCAGCCTCAGACAATTAACCCCAAAACTAGCCCTCTGACCTCAGGCAAGTCACTTTACCCCAATTCCCTTCCAACAAACAAACAAAAAAGAATATCTCTACTACTCCAGATTTGGTTCTTTTGTCATGCAAGTCTTTAACTTAATCCATTTGGCTCTCCTGGTCTATAATTCAATACAGAGGGTTCAGCTCATCCTCTTTAAGGCCTCATTTCTGTTTGAAAATATTTAACGTCACAATCCTTTTAAAGAAAATAGAGGGGGCAGTTAGGTGATGCCGAGAATAGAGTACCTGCCCTGAAGTCAGGAGGATCTGAGTTCAAATTTGACCTCAGATACTTGACACACTTACTAACTGAGTGCCCTTGGGCAAGTCACTTAAACCCAATTGCCTTGCTTCCCCCTCCAAAAAAAAAAAAAAAAAAGAAATAAAATATAGGAAATTGACAAATCCTGGCAGGACATAAGCTGCCATGTACTGTTTTCCTCCATCACAGTCCCTTAGTAAGGGGAGTTGTTCTAACTGGAAAAAATTGGAAGGCTTTCAGAAGCAACTGGTAGTTCAGAGAGTCTACAGAGTATTTTAGGCACACAATTTCTAGAAGGCAGCAACTGCTCCATTTCAAATCTGTGGCCAGACTTAGAAATTTATGTGTTGTACGGTTTAAAGAAAGTATGATGATAGGTAAGCTAGAAAAGTCAAGATGGGAGACCAAGGAAATTTGTTGAGTAGGCTAGCTATTTGCCAGGTAGGCTTATTTCCATTACACATAGCAACAATATTGTTGCATCCCCATCTCTATCCACTTCACTTAAATACAAACATTTTCACAACACACATGCCTCAAAGAGTTCCGTCACAGCAGACGTAAGATTATCTCCAACTCAGAAACTAAGTGGAGTATGAGTGTTCCTTTTTAGGCACTCCCCATTGTACCAACCCTTCTTAGCTCCTATTTGTCCTTGTTCTTCTGTTATTAAATTACCATAGGAATGGAGCTGGGGTAATGGAGATGAGAAATAGTTTGGTGTATAATTCATAAATCATTATATCGTAATATTTCATTCTTATTATGTTTGCAGATATTCCATTCATCACAGAAGTTCAGATTTCAAAGGGATCCTGAAATTCTTTGGTTTGATGGTGTATCTATAAATATATTCATTTTAAATATAATAATGATAATGGACATTTCAATAGTTTGTGAAGCTCTTTGTATAATTCTCTCATTTGCATCTCAGAAGTGGGAGGTGCCATGGGCATTAACTGTATTTTACAGATTAGGAAACTCAAGCTCAGAGATGATGAGAAGACCTTGTTTAAGGTCATAACGTAGGAAGTGTTATAAATGAGTTGAGCCTAAATAACCAATATAACAAAAACTAGCATGGTAAAGCAAAGGACTTGGGGTCCTGGGTTCAAATCCTGTCTTAGACACTTACTAGCTATGTGACCCTGGGGAAGTCAATTAACCTCTCCTGGCTTCACTTTATCCATCTGTTAAAGGAAGAGGTTAGACTTGATGGCTCCTATGGTTTCCAGTAGCTCTCAATAATAATAGCTGGCATTAACATAGTACTTCAGTCTGCAGAATTGCTCTACATACATTGTCCCATTTGATCCTCACAGCACTGGGAGGTTAGTAGGATTGTTATCCTCATTTTATAGACGGGGAAAGAGAGGCAAAGAGAAATGAAATGACTTGTCCAAGGCTACATGGTAGTATCTGAGGCAAGATTTGACTCCAGATCTTTAAGGTCCAAATCCAGCACTCAATTCACTCTCCCACATAATTCTATTTCATGCTATCATATTATTTTTTTCTATTATCTATGTTTTCTTCATACTTTGTACTCCCTGTCTACTTAATATACCATTTAGTTTGACATATTAGAAAGTGGTTTGAATTTCTGCTTTTTATGTGCAGGTGGGTTTTACCACTAGACTATAATATTGTAGTCATATCCATTGTTCCTTTAAATAAATGGATCCCCCAAAGAATTCAATTTCACTGGCTCAAAATGCGTCAAATGTTTAATTCTCAATTTTTTCTTTCTATCGTAACTCAATTTTCCAAAACATTTTCTTTCTCTCAAGGACAAACCACTATAATAAATCTAAACACAGTGCAAACTTCAATTTTAAAAAGCAAGAAACTTCCATCAACTAGAACAGTTACAAAAAAGTATAAATCCTTTAATTACAAAATATTTTCGTGTTAGCTTTGGAAACACAAAAATGTATAAAAGCCCTGAAAGAATCTCAGACTCAGTAAAGTGAGACAGGGCTAATTAAAAACAATAAGTGAAGTGTTGCTGCAAATCATTTGCATAGGAATTTAGGGGATTTGACAGATGAATTATTAATAGTGGTATTGTTGTTTTAGCGGCTAGGTGGCACAGTGGATAGAGTGCTGGACCTGGAGACAGGAAGACCTGAGTTCAAATATGACCACATATACACATATAGCTGTGTGACACTGGGCGATTCATTTAACCCTGTTTGCCTCAGTTTCCTCATCTGTAAAATGAGTTGAAGAAGGAAATGGCAAATCACTCTAGTATCTTTGCTAAGGAAGTCTCAAATGGGATCACAAAGAGTCAGACATGACTGAAAATGGCTCAACAACATACTGATTAATATGAATAATATTACCATTGATTTTATTAAAACCATAAAATTCTACCCAAATTTTCTGTACACAAGACAAAATGTATTATTTAATGAATTCTAAGAGGAAACATTCTAATTAATAAGTCCCCAAATCCATTTGAGTATTTGAAAATTGAAAATACAGGCATTTTAGGGGTGGCTAGGTGGCACAGTGAGTAGAACACTGGCCCTGGAGTCAGGAGGACCTGGGTTTGGATCCGGCCTCAGACACTTCACACACACACACACACACACACACACACACACACACACACACACACACACACACTAGCCGTGTGACCTTTTGCAAGTCACTTAACCCCAATTGCTCTCCCCTCTCTCCTCCAAAAAACAAAACCAAAACAAAACAAAAAAAAAAAAAGAAAATTAAGCATTTTTAGATCAAATTGAAAGAGAGCAAAAAGTTGGTAGTAGGAAGGTCTCTGCTCAAAATGCCAGACCTGAATGTGAAAACTGTGTCTTCGGTACCACCGACAAGAACTAAACCACACAAAACTCAAAGGACACCCAGTGATTTCTTCTCCAGACTCCCATCCAACTTAATGGTTATTATATAGGAAGAAAGATGAGGTCTTTTGTCAGAAGCCCTGGTGGTCATATCATGAGGTAGCTAAGCTACCTTTTTTTCCTCAAGACTTTTTTCTCAAGAGATTATTCAAATGAGGATAAGACACCTCTATATTACAAAATCCATGGCTGCTTTATTTATAATAACATAAAACCAGGGAACAACTGATATGTAACTGGAACCTAGAATCAAGAAAACCTGAGTTCAAATCCTGTCTCTATACCTGTCAGCTATGTGACCTTGAACAAATCACTGAAGCAAGTATGACTCAGTTTCTTCACTGGTATAATGGGGAATAATATTAGCACCTACTTCCCAGAATTATTGTGAGAATAAAATAATATTTGTAAAGTTCTTTGCAAATCTTAAATTCTTATATAAATGGTCTTTTTTACTATTCTGAATATTTTGAAAAGTATGACATTCTATGCAAATAAAAAGCAATCATCATCATCATCATTTATAGTGAGAATGAGAGCTACCCTCCCTTTAGCTGCCATATTACATGAAGTTTGGCATGCTATTACACTGTCAATGGGAACTGTAGGCTCTTTGAAGAATAAGTAATCCTGCAAGATATAATAAAAGCAACAAAACTTAACCTCTGACCCAAAGATCACATTTGTGGTTGAAAGAGGACTGCATTTAGAGTCTGAGGATTTGGGTTTGAATCCTGGTTCTGTTATTTACTACCAGTATATATCCAGGCAAGTAATTTAATCTCTCTTGGCCACAGTTTTTGCATCTACAGGATAAGAAGGCTGAATGAAGGTCTCTCCTAACTCTAAACCTATGGTTCTAGGATGCTAGGACTTTTTCTCAAGAGATTATTCAAATGAGGATAAGACACCTCTATATTACAAAATCCATGGCTGCTTTATTTATAATAACATAAAACCAGGGAACAACTGATATGTAACTGGAAAACTGAAGGTATATTAATAAAATGGAACATTATACTATTTAAAAAGGACAAACATAAAAAAACCCAACCCCCCCCCCCCAAAAAAAAAACAAACCCAAGGAATAATGAAATGAATAAAAGAAGCAATTTAAACACAACATGAACACGGTCTACAACGATAGGCAATGAGATTTTATGCTTAAAGTGTGTATAAACGCTAGTTATTAAATAAATATATACATATGACTGTATCTGTGTGCCTGTATAAAGTAGCAGCATGGAGTACTAGACAGTGATCTGACCTTGGAAGCAGAAAGTCTTGCTATGACAAATATGGTGGCTCAGTGACACTGGGCTGTCCAGACAACCCTCTAGGACTCTAAGTTACAGGGAAGGTGTACTACTGCATTGGTAGTGGGAGTTTTTTCCCCTACTACTACGTACATACAAAAAACAAAGGCAACAGATTTAGAAGCATGAAAGTGGATTTAGAATAGGTCAAAGAGCAAATGTATTTTATTATTTTTATTTATTTGTTCAGAATTATATTTTACAGCCTGGCAGAGTGGTTCCTGCTAGTAATCCCTGTTACTGGAGGAGCTGAGGCTTATGGATTTCTTGAGCTTGGGAATTTTGAGCAGCAGAGGGACTAAACCAATCTGGCTTCTGAATTTAAGTCAGGCACCAATATGGGAAGCCCTTGGGCATGAAGTGCAAACAGGATGCCTAAGGAAGGGGAACTGATCTGTACTGATTAGCAATGGGATCTGGCCCATGAGTGGCTACTATACTTACAACCAAGGCAAGATAGGGAGAGCTAGTCTCAAAAACAGAAACAAAACTCAAAGCAACATGAAAAAAGAATTATACTTTATGAGCAGAACTATCTTATTTCTTAATCAAAATATAATTTAAATTTTATTGTTTTGCAGATCTAGTAGAAAAAGAATAGAAAATTTATTCAATATTTGGTTAGTTGTTTACTAGGATTTGTGATGAGTGTTAACTTTATCATAATGAAATATGAGAAAAAAATCACTTGCCATGGAAGAGTAAGATAAGGAAGAAGGAATGGAGTGAAGGGAATGTGGATATGGCAAAACATTCACTACCTTTTCGACAGATGAGGAATGTGTGATGGAATATTGGAAGAAGCTGAATGCTATCTCATTGTCTATCATCCAAAGCACTTTTGGACTGCAGAAAATTAAAAATATTTCTTCCTATATTTAGCATCCAGTATCCAACATAGTTTTGATAGAAATCTGCTCCTTATCATTTAGCAGATTTAGATGGCATGCCTTAGAAAGTCTGCTAATTAATGACTTGCTAAAGGCTGGATGTGATCTGGATTTTTAATCCAGAGTTGAAAATACACTGTGTGCTATACTATTTTAACAACAAAGTCCTTTTTGGTTGAAACAGAAAGGAGGAAAGAGAAAGGAAAGAGAGAAAGAAAGAAAGAGAGAGAGAAAGAAAGAAAGAAAGAAAAAGAAAGAGAAAGAGAGAAAGAGAGAGAAAGGAAGGAAGGAAGAAAGAAAAAAAGAAAGAAAGAAAGAAAGAAAGGGAAGAAGGAAGGAAGGAAAGGAAGGGAGAAAGGAGGGAATGAAGGAAGAAGAAAGGAAGAAAGAAGGAAAGGAAGAAAGAAAGGAAGGAAGAATGAAAGGAACAAAGGAAGGAAGAAAGGAAGATAAAGAAAGAAAGGAAGGAAGGAAGGAGGGAAGCAAGGAAGCAAGGAAGGAGGAAAGGAAGAAAGAAAGGAAGAAAGAAAGAAAAGAAAAGAAACAGGAGGCAGAGCAGAATGCAGGGGGTGATGTTTCTATACTGTGAAGGTGAGCTGAAAAGTTCTTTATAAGATGAACATGAGGAGGGCAAAATTGCTATGACACTCTTAGCAGATTGATAATGGTGGGTGATTGAAGGCAGCAGCCCCATACCCAGCAGCAATGACATTTGCACAGCCACCAAAAGACGTACTTATAAAAATGCATTCCATCTGGGTGGGGTTCCAAGCTTCCCACTGTCAATGACAAAATGATCTCGGACTGCTGCAAAGGAATGTCGATGACTACACTACATTGTTGCTATATAAATAAGCAAGAAACTAAGACTGGAAGATATTGGAGAGGCCTAGGATTTTAGAGCTACTGATAATGAGGGAGGTTATTATTGGCATGTGTGGGTAAGAGGGAGTACATGTAACAACCAGGAGAAAGATTATTCAAAGGATGATTACAGTAAAAGATAAAGGGAATAGTGTAGCTAACATTTTTCCCTTGTGTTTTGGGAATTATTGCTTTCTTGTTCTGGAGCTTAGATGATGAATAAGGCTTCCCTTCTTCTCATGTAATTCCTAAAAACTAAACATTTAGTAATACTTAAATTGAAAACAAATCTTGCTGAGAAGGCTTGTTGGCCCTTAGGTCAATAGCACTTTGAGGAGATGCATTGATTTTTCCAAACTGCAGTGGACAAGTTATTTACTTAATGGGAGGATTTGGTCCATGGTAAAATACATGTACATCACACAATATGTAGACACAGACACATACATGCATATGCACAAACACACAATAGCAGCAGGAAGACAAAGGTTCACAGATTTTGGAGCCAGAAGGGAAGTAAGAAGCCATCTAGTTTAACACTTTCATTTAACAGATGAGGAAACTAAAGTCCAGAGAGATGTGGTGATTTGTCCAAGATCACACAAGTAATAAAGGAAAACTGGGATTTAAACCCAGTGTCTCTGACTCCCAATCTAGCATGATCCCTCAGGATGGTTTCCATTGTTTTTGCTAATTCTTTTAAAACAAGGGACTGGTGAGAGTGGGCACTATTGATCCTAAAAATAAGGTATGTTACAAAGATAATAATCCAAACAAATATTATGGAAGTATTATGGGAATAAATATAGAAATTCCTGGACAAACCAGGAATAATGTGTAATATTGTGTTTTACTATTACTATGTAAAATACTTAAGGCATAGGGTCTGATTTTTTTTCCTTGCTTTTTGGGTAAAAAACAAAACAAAACAACACACGTCTGTTTTTCTGAAAAACATTGATCTGGAATTAGAAGGGGCCTTGGAAATCATCTGGTTTGACAGTCTGTAATCTAATCTTGAAAATATTTATTAAACGCCTTCTTGGTTCAAGGCATTTTGCTAGGCAGAGAGAGTACAAGGACAAAACGAAAAGGCAAATCCTGCCCTCACCCCCTCATTTTTGAGATGAGAAACTGAAGCCCATAGACTTTAAGTGATCTGCCCAAGCTCTTAGGGGTAAAAAATCTCAGAAATGGGATTTGAACCCAGGTTTTTTTAATTCAAAATTGGAAAAAACCCCATCTTTTCCTCATTACACTCCAAACAGATGTATATTTTTATTTGGCACACACTTCAGTCTTGTTTTTTTATAAGGGCAAGAAATGCAGTGTTCTCTCAAAAGAACAAAGCACCCCTCCCCAACCAAAAGCCCCCACCCTTATTCGAATATTCAAGGCCCTGCATGGCTGCAGCAAAGGGTGCATAATTGCTTTTAATGGATTTGACCTCTTGCTTTCATAAAGATTGTTTTATGGTGTGTAGCTAATATGGTGGTCATGCAGCTAAAGGCATTATCTTCACATCATTATAATGAAACATAACACTTGAGATCCTTGATTTTCCTAGTCAGGTTTCACTGCTCTCTGACATTATATATTTCCTATTATAAATCTAAATAAGAACTTAAATTGACCTATATGAAAACAAACATTAAACAATTTAGTAAGATTATTGCTTTGAAAAGGAACTTAAAAAAAAGAAACCTCAAGACCACCAAGAAACAGTAATAAATTTAAGGAAATATGAGGTTTCCACCATGTGACTTCTCCAAAAAAAGTTATGCAACAGACGGCTGCAACTTAAAGGTCATAGAAAAAGAAGTCATGGTTCCTTCCAAGAAGGATTTACTGAAGAGTTTCTCATTGTACCACTTAAGTGTTCCTTGGGAACTGGAGAGAGCTTCACTAAAGCTCTTTTCCCCTGCCAGCTGAGAAGGAGGAGGCTGGACCGGGGTCCTAACTGCAGCTTCAAGTCTCAGCTCCCTGGGATACTTAGAGGTGATGGGACTTCCCTCAGGTACCTCAGCCAGCTGGGTCAGGGCACCCGGATGTGAACTTCTGTCTGCCTGACGGGGAGGTCAGCTCTGTACCCAGGATGGCATGCCTCCAGGACAGTTTTCCAAAATGAAGAAGTAGCATGGGACAGTAGAAAACACTCTTCATTTGGAATCAGAGGAGCTGAGTTGTGATCCCAGCTCTATTGACCACTATGTGATCATGAGGAATTCACTTAAACTTTCTAGACCTCAATTTCCCAATCTGTAAATTGAGGAGACTGGATTACATGCCCTTGGAGGCTTTTCAAGTACTTCACAATCTGGCTCCCTCCTATTGTTCTAGACTTAAACCATATTCTTTCTCTTCTCTCTCACCTCCCCCCTTCCTCCCCACGCACATACTCATACCCCCAATCATATCTTTCAATCAATCCAGTGACCCTGGCCTCTTTGCTATTCCTTTCATGAGACATTCCTTCCCTGACTCTGGGAATTCTCACTGACTGTCCCTCATGACTGGATTTCTCTCCTTCCTCATCTCTACCTCCTAGATTTCTTCGAGTCCCAGCAAAAATCCCACTTTCTGCAAGAAACCTTTTCCTATTCTTAATACTACTGTCTTCCCCCTTGAAATCTGCAACCTACCATTTCTGTATCTCGTTTTCACTTAGTTGGTTGCATATTGTCTCCCCTATGAGCTTGTGAACTCCTTGAGGGAAGGGACTCTTTTTTTGGCCTTGCTTTGTATGCCTAGCACTCAGCCCAGTAGGTACAGGTGCCTTCCAACTTTGCTGCATGATAATTAAACACTGTCATTTTGTAGTTCTTTATGGGTTTGCAATGATAGCTGAGATCTGAAAAGAACTTATGGCCTGGAAAGTACTTCAAATGCCTTATTTCATTCAATCCTAACATCAACCCTGTGAAGTATGCATGACAGGTGTTATTATCATTATAAAGCTCAGAGGGGCAAGGTGACATGTTTAGTGGATGTAGTTAGTAAGTCTCAGTGGTGGGATCTGATTCCAAGTCTTTCCTTACTCCCAAAGCAATTTTTGTTCCATTGTACCTACCACACTGCTTTTCCTTTGCCCCTCTATCCTAGCAACTGAGACCAAATGATCAACTGTCAACTCACTAATGGAGAAAATATTCACTTTATTGAAAAAATAACCACCCTTCCACAGACCATTAAAATGATTAAAGTTGAAGATAAATTTCTATCAAATACACATGTGTTCTGACTTCATTTAAGCAAATCCATCTTGAGAAAGATGCCTATTCAATGCATTTTGACTCATTCAGATTTCACTGGCATGGATATGTCTCTCCAAACAATTGCACTGTTGAAATTTGAAATCATCTACTATTTTATGAACATGCACTCTGGCAAAGTTCAAGTTGAAACACTGAATATGAACCTAAGGTACATTTTTATTTGTGTGATGGGAATAGATTCAGGATCCACATATTAGACATACATGAAGATGCCAGATAAAGTCCAGAGTACTTCCAGAAAAGAAAATATAAAATTATAAAATAGGGTTTAACAGAAAAACTGAGGAGTACACTTAACAATTTTCTAAGTTTTTATTTGAAAGAAGATACTATTTAGCAGCTTAACTTTTCCTATTCAGAATAAGTTGAAAATACTAAAGTGAAAAATCAACAGAGGCAAAGGAATTAAAAACAATTTTCAAATTAAAAAATTTTTCAATGAATATGAATTTACTTCCCCACCCTCCCTTACCACCTTTTCTGTCAATTTAGAAAGAAAAGAAACTCTTATAAACAAATATGCACAGTCAAGCAAAATTCCTGACCTGTTGAAAGATGTCTCATTCTGCATATTTAATTCATTGCCTCTCTGTCAGAAGGTGGGTAGCACTGATCCTTTAGAATCACAGTTGGTCACTGTGTTGATCTTAAGTCTTTCAAAGTTGTTTGTTTTTACCATGTTGCTATCATACACATTGCTTTCTTGGTTCTGCAAAACTTCACTTTGCTTCAATTCATACAAATCTTCCTAGGCTTCTTTAATGTTATGCTTTTTTGTCATTTTTTTTTGGAGGGCAATTGGGGTTGTGACTTGCCCAAGGTCACATGGCTAGTTTTTTTTGTGTTAAATGTCTGAGGCCAGATTTGAACTCAGGTCCTCCTGACTCCAGGGCCGGTGCTCTATTCACTGTGATACCTAGTTGCCCCATACCTTTTGTCATTTCTTATGGTATAAGAGCATTCTACAATATTCATAGACCATTGCTTGCTTTTATTTCCCAAATGACAGACATCCCCTTAGTTTCTAGTCCTTTGCCATCCCCCAAAAGAACTATTATAAATATTTTAATACACCTGGGTCCCTTTCCTTTCTCTTTGATTTTTTTGGGGAATAGACCTTGTAGCTGTATCACTGGGTCAAAGGGTTTGCATATTTAAGTATAGAAGGCAAACCTCTACTCCGGTGTGTGTTGGTAGATATAGGCTCTATGAAAAAAAATGTATTCATGTCACATCTTTAAGTTTAATCTGCTTCAATAGCATATTATTCTCCATCAGTTTCTTAAGTCCAGATAACAAGATAACAGATCAGGCCCCGATTTGTGGCACTTGTTAACTTCCAAGGTATAAATACTCATATTAAAAATTTAACAATAGGATCTCAGAGCCTGTATGAACTGACTTCAGCACACCCATGACTTTACTTGTAGTTATCCTATCTATGCTTTACCACCTGAATTGTTGAGGAATTCATTACCTAATATAGAAGCCTCTGTGTGTTTGTGTGTGTGTGTGTGTGTGTGTGTGTGTGTGTGTGTGTGTGTGTGTGTAGTTCAAACTTTTGGAATTCCTTCCTTATGTTGAACTGAATTCTTCCTCCTTGTAACATTTAATAAATAGTTGGTCTTAGATCTGAAGGCACTATATTTGCTTTCTTCCCACAAAATAGTCATTAACATATTTGAAGATAGCTATCATGTCCTTTCTAAGTTTTCTCTGGGCTAAATATCTCCAGTTTCTTCAAATGTTCTGCATAACATGATCTCTAGCTTTCTATCCTGGTCAACTTTCTATGAACACAATGCTATCATGTCAACATCTCTCTTATAATGAGATCTCTAGAATTAATGCACTTTTGGTGGACCTGTGAATTGGTCTGTGAACTGAATTTAGGAAAGCAATTTAGAACTATACCCCCACAGTCACTCAATTGTGCATATCCTTTATTTGACCCAGTGGTACCAATACTAGGCCTATTCCCCAAAGTCAGAAGGAAAGGGAACATTTGTACAAAAATATTTATAAGTTGCAGTTTTGTAGTGACAGAGAAGTGAAAACAAAGTGAATAGCCAGCAATTGATAGGGGAATGACATCACAAATTGTGGAATATGAGTGCCATTTGATAGTTATGTCATAAAAAACAATGAAAGCATAGATTAAAAGAAATGTGGCTAGACCAGTATAAACTGATACAGGATGAAGTGAGCAAAACCAGGAGAATATACAATAGGTATGATGTTGTAAAGGAAAGCAACTTTGAAAGACTTCAGAATTTTGATTAATTCAAGATGAGGCGTGCTTTCAGAGGACTGATGATGCAGCATACCTCCTACCTCTTGGTGGAGAGCTCACACACTGTTCATGCAGAATAAAGATACATTTTCAGAAATGACTGTAATTACAATGCAAATTTGTTTTGCTTGATTATACTTCTGCTATAAGAGACGGCTTTTAGCTAGTGGGAAAAGAATTGGGGACAGAGTAGTGGGGAATGATACCACTAAAAAAAAAAGAAGAAAGAAAAAATGAAATGACACATTTAATAATATAAAAAAAGCAGAACGAAATTCATGAGAAGACTTTTAAAAAAGCAGAGCAATATTGACATTGCCATGTTAAATTAAATCTGTATTAAAAAGGAGTTGCAGATCTTAAATTCAGAGTTTCACATATAATTTCCATTTCTGGCCTTTATTTGTGGAAAAATTCATGTTTGTTCATGATTTTCCAGTTCATAATAAAAATAAATAAAATTTAAAAAAATATGATGATGCCCAGATCTGGGCACAATACTCTAGGAACCAGGGTTCTTAACCTTTTTTGTGTCATGGACCCCTTTGGCAGTCTGATAAAGCCTGTGGACCCCTTCTCAGACTACAGTTTTAAAATAATTGAAGAAAATGCTAAATTTCAGTTAGTGATTAGTGGAAATGATGATGTAATTTTGTTCCTATTTAAATTCACAGATCTTATGAAAACTGCCTTTGAACTCATAAGGGGGTCTGTGCATCCAAAGTTAATCATCCCTGCTCTAACTGTGGTAGGTCCAGGGCAGGTTACAGTGGGACTATAAACTCCTTTGATTTGGACACTCTGCTTCTATTAGATTAGCATTTGGGGTAGGGGGGGCTACATTAAATGTTCACTTACAAACCCCAACATCTTTTCCACACACACTGCTGTCTGCTGATAGCTTGTCCACACTGTCCTTATATGTTTGAATTTTTGAGCTCAAGTGCAGGATTTTACATTTAATGCTCATTAGATTTCATGGTTTTGGATTTGGCCCGTGTTCTTGCCTGCTGAGATTGTTTTGGAGCCTGATTCTGCTCTCCAACATATTAGCTATCCCTCCCAGCTTTATTTCATCCAAAAATTTGTCATCAATGTCTTAATCCAAGTTGATGATGAAAAAAATGTCAAACAGAACACAACCAAGAATAGTCCTATAGCACTCCCCAGCCTCCTTCTAGGTTGATGCTGATCCATTAATCAACACTTTTTGGGTGTGGCAATCCAATAAGTTAAAATCTACCTAATTGTGCAGTCCACTTCTCTCCATCTAATCCAAAAGGATTTCAAGAACAGCTTTGTTGAATGTCTTCTTAAAATCCCCTAAGCTACCAGTTGCCAGCTGCTCAAATTCCACATAGCTGGGACTCAGCTCTATCCAACAGGAAGTCAGCAAGTCCAGCGAACAAGTACTCTACAAAAGCCATGCCAATCACAGGCAATAAGAACTGAATTGTAAAGAACAGAGAGATCCCTCAAGGGTGGGGTAAGTGAATGGTTGTATAGAGGACATAATTTCTCACTAGCCACTAACTCACTGGAGGAAATTAGGTTATGAGATAGCCAAAGTCAGAGATGGCTCTGACACTTCATTGTGACCACTTCCCAGAAGCCCAAGATTTCAGATTTGGAGGATACCAAAGAGGGCATATTCCTGATCCACACCTGAGAAAAGAAATTGCCACTACAGACTCAAATGAAATCCTTCTGGATCTGCCCATTTGGAATTAGTTTAAGGGAAGCGTATCTTGTCTATGAATTCCTGGGAGATTGATCTGGTTCTAACATGTAGGCTGACAGAAGAAATAAGGGGATTGCTCTATATTGATGAGGTTGCTAAAGGTGGTGGTCATTGATGAGAACTGATCCCAGACTAGTTTTACCAGACCCTTAGCTCTGAGGCTCTGTCTTCACTCTCAAAAAATTGCACCAAGGGGAGAAAACAATATTTTTACACTCAGTCAGAAAGGATATTTGGGTAGTCTTGCATGAATAAAGGAACCCATGCTGTCTCCTAATGGCCAATGCTTCCTTTTCCAAGTGCTTTCAAATTATATGTCTAAGCTTCTCTTCTAGATAATGAGTGAGGATGGATATTACATTTGCCAGTCCATGGTTTCTAGGATCTGTTTTTGAGATTTACTCACCTTTTTTCTCCTCCCCAGCACCAATTCATTTCTCCTCTATTCCTCAGATACAATATGGAATTGGTTTACTGTTACTATTATTCAGTCATTTTAAATTATGTCTGACTCTCTGTGACCCCACTTTGCCATTTCTTGGCAAAGATTGGAGTGGTTTGCAATTTCCTTCTCCAGCTCGTTTTACAGATGAGGAAACTGAGGCAAACAGAATTAAGTGACTTGCCTGGGGTAACACAGCTAGTAACTTTTGATAGTTCTCTACAATTCTTCAGATAGTTATTTCTATTCCCTGAAGCAGGGGTAGGGAACCTCTAGAATAAACTTGTTTATTAAAGGGATTTATTTCATGAAGTCTGGATTTAGTCAAAGGGCCATACTTGAGGACCTAGAGGGTCACATGTGATCTGGAGGCTGCAGGTTCCCTACCCCTGCCCTGGAGTCTAAGTAAGCTGTGTGCAGCTGAGTACTTGAACTCATTAAATACTTGAACTCCAGTCTGGTGTGCTTTCCAGTTGCTTCATTTTGGGGTGGTGACCTTGGGTCCTCAAACACTATAATGGCAGACTAGAGGTTCTGTCAGTTTCTAGAAAACTGAAAGGCATCTAATCCGACCTAGTGATACACTTTATGTTTGTTACCTTAGAGTCAACCTTAATGAATTCAGAGAGCCTCATCAATAGAAGGTTGACCTTTTTGGAGCTACAGCAATTTATGAAGACTTCCTTTTGAGACACAGACAGGGTTGTGATCCCCACAGGTGGAGGGGCTACCCACTCAGATAAAATCACACATTTCTTCAGCTTGCTTGGCATTGAATTTCTTATTAACTACTGTTGCTCTTCCCTGGTATAGTCGAAAGAACTCTAGTCTAGAGTCAGAGGCCCTGGGGTCCCACACCATCTCTGGAACTTACTACATATGGACCTTGGGCAAATTACTTCAGTGAGCTCTTTTGTAAAATGGAAGGGTTGGCCTAGGTGGTCTCACAAGTGCCTTTGGCTGTATATCTCTGAGCCTAAAAATCTTTTTATTTGATGATTTCTGATAGAGAAGCCAGAAGCCAAATACTAGCTGAGCTTTTCCAGTAAGTCTGTTCATAGCTCTCCATCCAACCCAAGCATTGGGGCTTGATTTTCTTGTACCCAACCCTTTTAAAAATTAGATTGTATTTGCATAATGAACCAAAATCAGTTTTCTCTCTTTCCCACTTCTCACTATTTGGGAGACAAAAGCACTTATTGAACACATACGGTGTGCCAGGCACTCTGCTAAATACTAGAGATAGGAAGAAATGCAAAAATAGTCCTTGCTCTCAAGGAACTCTCAGTGCAACAGATGAAGTCACATGGAAGCAACTAGATATGAATAGCATATGTGAGTCAGATAGACACAAGGTAAATTTCAGAGGGAAGCACTAAGATTAGCGAGGGCTGGGGACAGATCTTGGGAAAGGTGGAACTTTGGCTGAGAAATGAAGGAAGCCAGGGATGCCAGGAGTCAGAGATGATGAAAGTGAGTTTCACAGGCATGGAGGACAGCTAGTAAGAATGCTTAGAGTCAGAAGATGGAGTATCATTAAAGGAATAGAGAGGAGGCCAAGATCACTGAGTAAAAAGATTGCCTGGCTACAGTGAGAGCCCACTTGAGATTATGTTGCATAAACTTGTAGTGGACCCAGTGAGCAACGTGTCATGATTGGTTCAGCTTTGTTTAACTGAATGTGAGTAGGACCAAAGGGAGGGAATATTGAGAGGAATCCAAAGCTGGTGTTTGAGAAGGCAATATCCCTGATAGGCTAAAAGGGCAAAGACTTGGAGGAAGACAACTGTAAATTTGTTGAACTGGTTCCCCAAGGGGTCAAGATGGGGAAGGAAGATAGTGTGGACAGTGTAGACCTGATAAAGAAACAAGGGGTGGAGGGATTGGAGGTCATGCTGAGGGTAAAGGACAGTATTTGGTATGGTGAGGGTGAGGGAAAGATGAAGTGAGAGATAAAGAACTTCAGATTTGAACATGAAATCCTTGTGCAATACTTGTATGTTATGACAAGAGTAGGGAAAGGGTATGGTCATCTCTATATGTAACTGTGGCGGGGTGGAGGAGTACATCATGAAAAATGAGTACAAGGAGGAATTAGAATCTTTACAGGAGTATCAAATTCCCCCAATGGTCATGTCCAAAAATAAAGGTTTCATTTTGTACCCCAAGTCCATTATTTCTCTCTCAGGAGATGGGTAGCAATCCTTATCACTGGTCCTCTCAAGTCATAGTTCATCATTGAAATCATCAACCTGCTTAGGTTTTTCAAGGTTACTTTTTTTTTTTTTAAAGCAATTGGGGTTAAGTAACTTGCTCAAGGTTACACGGCTAGTCATTATTTATGCGTGGGTGCTCATTTTCTGAGGCTGGATTTGATCTCGGGTCATCCAAACTCCGAGGCCGGCGCTCTTACTCACTGCGCCACCTAGCCGCCCCTTTAGGGCAATTGGGGTTAAGTAACTTGCCCAAGGTTACACGGCTAGGTTTTTGTTTGTGCGGATTAAGTGTCGGAGGCCCGCTCCGAACTCAGGTCCTTCTAACTACTGGGCCGGTGCTCTATTCACTGCGCCACCTAGCCGCCCCATCAAGGTTACTTGTTTTGTAAAATATTTTTTGTTATGGCATAAATCACTGCTCATTTCATTCTGCATCAGCTCAGACAAGCCTTCCCATGTTTAACATTTTAAATGTCTTTTAGTCTTTTGGTGGCATTTTCCCACAAACATCAAGTCATTCTAGACTTTGGCCTTTCTTGGGGGTGTCCTTACAGGTCTATGTCTCTCTTTTGTATTCCTCTCTACAAATATGTCCCAGGCTCCATATTTTGCATGTCTTTTCTAAATCTATATTCCTTAGATAGCTCCTTTTGAAGGCACAGAATTATTCTTAAGTGAGTTGACTTGTCTTCTTTTTTTTTAAACAAATGCTTTATTAACTTCTGTTTTACATCATTCATTTCCGCCAGATTTTGAGTTACAATCATTTTCCCCCCATTATTCCCCTACCCAACCTCCCAGAACAGTAATCCCACAAGATATCGCTTCCTCCAATCTGCTCTCTCCCATACCTTCTCCCATACCCCATCGACTTTTCCATTAGAGGAAGGTGAGTCTTTGCATCCCAATGCCTGCACATCTTATCTCCCTATTACAAGCAAAAGAGTATTAATAATAGTATTTATATATATTTGAAACAGTTAATGTTATGACCTCAAATTTCAGATCCATTTCCTTCCTCCCTTGTCACCCATTCCCTCTTGGGAGATAAGTAATTCAGTATATGTTGTACATGTCTAGCTATGCAAAACATTATCATAGTAGATATATTGTACAAGGCTGCTTATAATTCCTCCCACTCATCCCACCCCCCACCTGGTCCATTCCCTACATAATCCTGTCCCTCTTCTATAGTGGGTACTTCCAACCTCCCCTCACCCCAAGGATGCCCTCCCATCCATCATCCCTCCTCTCATCCCCCTTCCCCCTATCCTGCTGCAGGTTGAGATATCCCTTTTAGTATGTATGTCATTTTCTCCCTGAACCAAATTCAATGTGAATGTGGTTTTGCCTTTTTAGCCTTCCTTATTCTCCCCACCCCCCCCTTTGCAACCACTTCCCCTTGCTTCTTCTACATGGGATAGTTTCTCCCCATCTCCTCTTGCTACTTTCCTCTCTCACCTCATACTTTCATCCCTTGAGTATTCTCCCTTCCCAACAAATTCAACCTATGCCCTCTACCCATTTATAACTGTAACCATATACACACATTCACATATGTATTCATATGACCACACACCCTTCTTCCATTATTTTCATAGTGAGAAAGATATCATCAGTCACAGTTATTGCTTTTCCATATAGGAATGTAAATAGTTCAACTTTGATAAGTTCCTTTTGATTTCTTTTCCCTGATTACCTTCTCAGGCATCTCTTCCTTCTTGTGTCTGGGTGTCAAATTTTCTATTCAATTCTGGTTTTTTCCTCAAGAATGCTTGAAAGTCCTCTATTCCACTGAATGACCATATTTTCCCCTGAAACAAAATACTCAGTTTTGCTGGGTAGGTGACCCTTGGGTTCATTCCCTGTTCTTTTGCCCTCTGGAATATCATATTCCATGCCCTTCGATCCCTCAGTGTAGAAGCTGCCAGGTCCTGGGCTATTCTGATTGTGTTTCCACAATATTGAAATTGTTTCTTCCTGGCTGCTTGTAGTATTTTCTCCTTGATCTGGGGATTCTGGAACCTGGCTATATTATTCCTGGGAGTTTTCTTTTTGGGATCTTTTTCAGGAGGTGATCGGTGGATTCTTTCAACCTCTATTTTGCCCTCTGGATCTAAAACATCAGGGCAGTTTTCCTTGAGAATTTCTTGAAGGGTGATTTCTAGGTTCTTTCCTTGATCATGGCTTTCAGGTAGTCCAATAATTTTTAAATTGTCTCTCCTGGATCTATTTTCCAGGTCAGTGGTTTTTCCCATGAGATATTTCACATTGCCTTCTAATCTTTCATTTGTTTGGATCTGCTTAACAGCATCTTGATTTCTCATAAAGTCACTAGCTTCCATTTGCTCCAGTCTAACTCTGAAGGAATGAATCTCCTCAGTGAACTTTTGAGATTCTTTTTCCATCTGGCAAATTCGACTTTTTAAGGCATTCTTCTCCTCATTGCCCTTTTGGGCCTCCTTTGCCATTTGACTTAGTCTATTTTTTAAGGTGTTGTTTTCCTCAGTCAGGCTGTTGACCCTCATTTCATACTTTTCCTGCATCCTTCTCATTTCTCTTTCCAATTTTTCCTCCACTTCTCTTATTTGATTTTTAAAGTCCTTCTTAAGGTCCTCTATGGCCTGCAACCCACTCATGTTTTCCCCTGGGGCTTTTGGAGCAGGACTTCTGACCTCACAGTCCTTTTCCTGCTCTATGCCCCCAAAATAGGAGTCTAGGGTTGCATTTTTCTGTTTCCTTTGCCTTGGCATGTTGCCACTTAATTACTTGACTTTTGGGCTTGTTGACACACTATGGCTTTAAGGCCAGATAGAGGAATTTTTGTCCCGAACGTGTGGGGGGCAACTTCTGTTTCTGGCAAGCTGTAAACCCACCCATGACTTCCACCCTAGATCACAATCCAGATCCAGGGAGGTTAAAGCAAGAGCGATTACCCCCCAAGACTGACTGCTGGATCTCCCTATGATTTGCATGCTGGGAGCTGGAGCTGCCTCTGAAAACTACAAAATGGCATGTCTCCTCAGGGGCTTCTAGACCCTAGGGGAGGGAGCTGACGCATTCCCTAAATACTGGTCCCAAAGTCCATAGGACACTAACCTCTTACTTTGTCCTAGGCATGTCTATGTTGATAATTATGGAGTCACCACAGCTCCTGGTGTTCTGGGGTTCCTCCAGCTGGCTGCCGGCCCTGCCGCCCTGGGGCTAAAACCTCGGCTCATGCGGACCTGGGCTTGGCTCGGCTCTGCTCCTGCGCTCGCGCTGCACGCTGCCAGGTCCCAGACCACTGCGCTGGTCCTTCCTGCAGGGCTGCTGGGCTGTCCTCAGCGGGAGGTTAGCTTCTCTGTGTCGTTCTGTGGGTGCTGGGGCTCCAGAAGTTGTTCAGAGTCCCCTTTTACATCGTTTGGGGGCAATGTGGGGGCAGAGTGGCTTGGATGAGCTGTTTCTACTCCGCCATCTTGGCTCCGCCTCCCCGACTTGTCTTCTTTATTAGAATCATTTATATCTTCACTTCTAAGAATTTCTCATTCCTTAGAAATTATCTTTCTTTGGAGAGTCTTGGCTTACACAGCATATCTCTATATCTCCTAAACCGGCAGGGATTTTCTTTACAAATATAAACATCATTGACACTTCCCAAGATGTAGTTCTTTGTGCAAGTTTCCCCTCCTTGTCTATAATCTCTAAAATGACATGGTTCCTTTCTCCCAAGATATCTATAACTTCCATATCCCAAGCCAGTTTTTCCCTTTTTACATAGAGTTAAGTCAAAAGTAACCATTCTGTCTACTGGAACTTTCCCTTACTAAATGGAACTACTTGGTGACAGACTTATGGCATATTTATATTTCCTACTCTCCAGAGTCAAGCAACCAATCCATAAAACAAACTTTTATATTAAGCACTTGCAATATGTCTCTCATTGGGTCAGGAGCTGGGATCCGAAGACAGGTGAAACAGTATCTACCACTGTGGATCTTAACATGGTACTTCCATGTGCATATGTGATGTCATTAAGAGTGAGGTCCCAGATGATGATTAGAGGTCCCTCTAACAATGCAAGTCATCACCTTCTGCCCAGAGTACTAAGAGGTTGAATGACTTGTTCTGGATCCCAAAGCCTGTGGATGTCAGGGGAGGGTCTTGAACTCAGTTCTTTCTGGCATTGAGGCTAATATACCACGTTGTTCATATATGATATAAATACAATACAAAAATTATCAGGTAAAAACTAAGGACCCTTTTTGACATTCAAACTCAACCATCACTCAAAATACACCTCTATTCCTTCTATCCAACATTCAGTTGGGTTACCATTTAGCAAAGATGGGGGATAAACAGTCATGGAGTGGTTGGACATCAAAAGTCTTTTGAAGACCATTAGGAGAAACTAATTTATAGACAACTATAGGGTTGGATAGGGTTTGCATAGAAGAAAGAAATGTAATGGATCACAAGAAAATAGTCACTTTTTTGGTGGAGGATTTTAGCTTTATAGACTATTGTTAGGCTAACTTTCATGCATCTAATAACCTTTCACAACTCTACTGAAAAAACACTCAATAAGGTCCCTAGTGATCTCTTTATTACTAGACCAAATAACTCCTTTCTGTCTGCTTGGTTCTTGAATCCTCTATAGTATTTGTTATTGCTTAATTACCTCTTTCTTGATGCCCTTTCTCCCTGGTTTCCTGATCCTACACTATCATGGCCCTATTCCTACTCTTTTAACTCTTTCTCTGTGTCATTTGCTGTCCTTCTGTTCCTCACTTTAAGTTTGGTTTAGTTTGTATTCCTCTCCTCCATCATTCCCACCTCGTCTTTCTTCCTTTGATTTCTAATTTGTGTTAATTTGACTCTCAGATCTGCATCTGTAACTCCCAGAGGTCCAGTAATTTATTTCCATTTATTTCCAGAATATCTCTGGATGTACCACCATTACCTAAGACTTCAATACATTCATATCTGAACTCCTCATCCCCTTAGCTCCTCAAATACTCGTGCCCTCCCACTCGTCCATTTCTATCGAAGGCACCACTGTCCTTGCTAGTGTCTCCCATGCTAATAAACTCAAAATCAGCTTCTGTCTCCACCACCTCTGATATCCTATCAACTATATGTCTTCTATCTGTCCCTATCACTCAGTGCTCATTGCAAAAACCCACCTTCAGGCCCTCACCTTTTCTTGTTTTCTAAATGGTCTTCCCTGACTCCAGTGTCTGTCTTCTGCAATTCATTCTTCATATCATTGCTCAAGTATCCTTGTTAACAACTCTGATCATATCAGACCTCTATTACAATGACAAACCTCTCTAACTGAGTAACACATAAACTTTTGGACCCCTTATTCAAGGGTCTTCATAATCTAACTCTGATGTACTTTTCCAACTATATCTCATAATATGTTCCTTCAGGCATTCCAGGCACTACCATTCCCTGCTCTATTTCTAACCCTTCTCTCTCATGTCTGACATAGATTTTATTCTAGCTCCATGTTTTGTGCTGGCTATTACAGAATAAAACCGTGTAGCTCCTTGGACTGGATTCATACAGACCAAGATGGTGTGAACTGTGAGATTCCTTTTCTCCATATCTTTGCTCACATTGTCTCCTATGTCTGGGAAGGGCCCACTTCCACCCACTTTGATCTCTGCCTTTTGAAATCTCTCTCTCCCTGGAAGACCCAACTCTTGTGTCAGCTCCTTCATGCAGTTCTTACTGATCTCTCCCCCTCCCCCATCAGCTGAAGGTGATATTTCTGTCCTCAAATTACTCCTAGCACTTTGCCTAGGTCTCTCCTTGCATTTACAACATTCTCCCCTGCAGTGTAGGTATCTATGTCCAAGTATTCCTCTTCTCCATGACCCCTATACATTGGACTGGCATGAGAGCATGTTCTCTGTCTAAGCAAGTCTATCTGTGTATCCCTAGCACCTTGTAGGCTGTCTTGCCCCTTTTAAGCCTTTAACTATAACCTGGATTTTTGCACACAAGCTTGGCCTTCTAGAGAATCATTCATTCATTCAATTTACAATCCATTCTAATATTAAGATTCTATGAAACGCATTAGCTTAAGCAAAAACACTGAGTAAATAATCAGTTCCTTTTGTTTTGGCACTCAAAATGGAGACTTTTCTTCCTCTAAAAATGAAGTCTAAATGTATTATTAATTAAAATATTTTTGAACCCTTGATGACATTTTGGATTAAGTTAGACTAAATTCCAGAACCACAGAATATATTAACATGGGCTAAATACCATCCTCCGAAATCCCCAAAACGTTCAAAATCCTTTATAAGAAAGCATTACACAGACTTACAAGGAACAATCCAAACAGACATGGGGGAGCTGAGCCAGGAATTATCCAAGAAACTCTTGATAAAAATACTCTGGTTAATGTTTGCCTCATTCACTAGGTTAGTCTAGGTCAGAGATTACTATGATTTTTTTTTTTATGTTAGCTAGAAGCCTAGTTAATGGGAAGGGTTGCACCTGGAAATCAGAGACTCTGACATCAACCACTGGCAGCAGTACATACCCACCCACCACTAGTTCCTCTTCTACCTTTCTTGAAAACAAGAAGGAAAAGAGATGAGCAGTGGATTGTTCCCATAATGGTAAGCAATGTTACTGGCAGCGATATGAGAATGAGGCAGTAAGTGCATACTCAGTCCAAATTAGTATATACTAGCTCCACTGCCTTTTAAAAATCTTTGGCATACATTATAACAAAATAGTAAACTCTTGAAAGCAATGCTGAGCTTTAATTACATTTGTGCTTTCCAACAAAGGTTTTGTTTTGTTATGTTGAATGTTTAAAAGGACCTGATAGCATGAATGAAAGAGAGGGTCAATACAGAATATTAATGTTTTTGACAGAAAACACCAGGAAAAGCATGAAAGGATATGATTTTGCAGCCTCCGGAATTTTAATGTAAGCATCTTGAAGTTATTGGCAAATGAAAACAGTTAATTTTCCTTGGAGAAATCGGAACAATGGGACCAATTTTGCACAAATATATGGGAGTAATAACTCATCACCAGAGATGAACAAGAATCTGGGAGGCATCCTCAGGAATCCTAATTTACTCATGGAATGAATATCACTTCACTTATCCTCAGAAGAGTCTAGAAGTGGGAGTAAAGCCTGAGATGGAGCAGCTGCCTGCAATGGTTCTTATACTGACATTGCTGGACACTTCTATGTAGAGTAAATATTGTGCTGCCCTGAAAGTAGCATAATGTAGAAGAAAGGATGCTGGTTTTACAGGTAGAAGACAGAAACTCAAATCTGGGCTCTCTGATTCTTTTTTTTTTCTTTTTGGAGGGGGGAAGGAATGGCAGTTGGGATTAAGTGACTTTCCCAAGGTCACATGACTAGTAAGTGTTAAGTGTCTGAGGTTGGATTTGAACTCAGGTCCTCCCAGCTCCAGGGCCAGTGCTCTATTCACTGCACCACCTAGCCACCCCAGCTGGCTCTGATTCTTAAGACATGTATGACCTATAGCAACCTCTTTGGGTCTCAGTTTCCCCATCCTAAAATCAGGAGTGGAGAGAGTTGGGCTAGATGATCTCTGAGACCCCTTCTAGCTTTAAATCTCTGATCCTCTGATGTTTTTAGCAATTCTCCCTTTTGTCTAGGCAAAAATCTGCCTGAAAGTGAATAAAATCCAGGAGAAGAACACAAGATAACTCTGCTCCCTCTTAGCCAGGAGAATTTTGTCTTTGAGTAGCACTCCTGAGCTTAAAGGGGATAATAAAGTTTGAACTGCATCCACTCCCATATCCTTTTAAAACTCTTTCTCCAGTTGCTCTTTTAAAATTCAAGACCGTAGATTAAGAACTTGGAAGGAACCTGATAAATCATCCAATCCAAGCCCCTTATTTTATAAATGAGAGAGCTGTGGTCCAGACAGGGGAAGTGAATTGGCCTGGATTGCAGAGCTAGTAGGTGGCAGAGCTGGGACCAAGACCTACATCATTGCACTCCACATCTCATGTTCTTTCCATTCCATTATGATTTAACCAAATCAATCACTTAGATGATTGAAGTCAAATAAACTGTAATCAAATCAACACTACCAGTGCGTCTGCAAAGGGGGTGTCAATTGGCTGCCCTATTATTCCATTCACTATCTTTGCGACTTCCCAGACCATAACTCTTTTCCCAGGCAAAAGACATAGTAATAATGCTTGAGTCACAAAAAGATGCTTGGTATTCAAGTATTAGCCACTGATGGAAAATTCTAGTTGTGAGGGCAAGAAATGATTGTCTACATTAAGCTGGTTCAAAAGAGTCACTATGTGTTCAGACTAATCCATGTGGCCCATTGGGACAAAAATTAAGATGTGATCATTTCCTACAATTTTTTGAGTTTTAATTAAGTCTGTGCTTTCCAACAAAGGCCTTGATTTATGTTGAATGTTTAAAAGAGGTCTGATAACATGGCTGGAAGAGAGGGTCTGTCAATACATAATATTAATGTTTTCAACAGAAAACAGCAGCAAAAGCAGGAAAGGATAATAGACAGAGAATTTGTTTTTCTCCATTCCCACTTGACTAGAGCTTCAGAGCAAAAACACTAATAAAAGTCCGTCATTATTATGATGTCATTCTCATAATTTCCTTTGAAATAAATGAGTAAGTACAAATAATATTTGTAATGTGCGACATCATCTATGTAGCTTTCCATTGCCCAAACTGCGGGATATATTTAGCAATGTTTCCTGTTTGTTAAGAACACCTTCTGAGTTGAACCCATTAACAAAAGCTCTCTGAAGTTAAACTATCTTTGTAAATTGCTGCATGGGTGGCTTAAAAAAAAGGCACATCAAAAAAAAAAAAAAACAACTACAGACCAAGAATTATAAAGGGAGTAAATTTTAAAACTTACGCAATCTTTGTTAGAAAGTTGTGAAATATTGTAAACTCAAGTCCCCAAGAGAGTTTCATCTATTATTGACAGGGTTTTGGTATCCATTCCAGAATGGCCAGGAGAGAATACCAGCCTCTGGATAACATCTATTCACTGGTACCACATGGACACCTGAATAATTCCTGTAAGGCAAGGGCTTTATCTATGGAGTCCATAGCTCCTACCTTGTGGTTTCCACTTCAAAACTGTGACGACCGGGCAGCTTTTACTTACATCCACAACGCAAACTACCTCTGCCTCTTTAGGACTGGAGAGGTAGGAGCCTCAAAGCTCTATCTCACTACTGAGTGGTTTTATAGATGTGAGGCCAATGAGACCCTGAAAATTTCCTTCCCATTATCCCTCCTGGGGTCCACATGACTGTACGTTACCTGCTACATAAATTCAGGCTTTCCTCTGGTAGCTTTTACTCACAAATTTGGGTTGCCTCTGGAAATGTCCAGAAATAATATGGATAGTTTCAAATAATAAGGAAGGTCTCCATTTCTAAAGCAGTGGTTCTTAAAATGCTTTTTTGTGTCACAGATCCCTGTAGAAGTTGAATGTGGGTCCCTTCTCAGAATAATACTATTAAATACATAAAATAAAATGCACAGAATTTCAAAGGATGCCAATTATATTGAAATAGGGGCATACATGGGTATATGATACACATACACATATGTACACATTATACACACATGCATTTGCACACACAAACATAAACATGTATACACATGTATAGAACTATATTTCAATATAATGTGCTTCCTTTCATATGTATGTGTGTATATACATACAAGTGTAAATGTATTATGTATACATATGCATGTGTGCATATGTACATGCATATAAATACAAGTTTCTGCCACAAGAGTTTATGACCTAGGTATGTATAGAATGTGTGTATACATATTTCTCCATGGTTGATCTATCTGTCTATCTATCTATCTATCTATCTATCTATCTATCTATCTATCTTTGGTCTATTCACTGACCCTAAGTTAATAAACCCTGGTGAGAAACAAAGGGATGAGAATTAGAGTTTTCTTAAAACTGATAATACTTGTCACTGAATTCCCAAACTGCTAGAGGCAATATGGTAAAGCCGAAAAATACGCTGGACTTGGAATGCCAGGATCTGAGTTCAAATTCTGACTTTGCCACTTATAACTTCTGTTACTTGGAGGCTGGGAAGGGGAGGTGTCTTAATTTTCCCAACTCTAAAATGAGGGGTTTGACTAGCTCATTTCCATCTAATATAGGATGATGCTATGACTATTATTAGGATAGGGACAGGGACTAGACCTGTGACTTCATTGACTTAAGAAGCTCCCAGTTGAGGAAATTCCCTCCACCAGTGTAGATCAGCGACGTATAGTCTTAAAAAGTTACCTAGAGCAATGGTGTCAAACCAAAAATAGAAAAGAGGGGACACTAAACTCTATATAAGGACCCCAATATGTAAGCCCCATACTGACTTTGAAAACCGCACTAACATTATCTATAATCTATTCTATTTTTATTTATTTTGTTAAATATTTCCAAATTACATTTTAGGCTCAAGTACTCCTTGTCAGGGCCAAAGACAGCCCTCTAAGACTTCAGTATAATTTGCAAACCTGCAGTGATGGAGTAAGAGTCCACATTAAGAGCTTCCTGCCTAGATGAAATTCAGGTTCAGCCCCCCTACCAATAGTGGTAAGTTAGGCATTCCTCCTTGAGATGCTTAGAGGAGTGATCCTTATCTGTGGCTGCCTGGCATTGTGTGAAGAGAACCCTGAGCTAGAACTTGATTAAGAGATTCCACAAACTAGCACCAATTTCATCTCTCCATTCATCATCCATCCATCCAGGACCACACTGGTGGCCCTGAAACTCATATTCTAGTGTAGATGAGAAATTAATATATTTACTATAATTTATATATATAATATAATATATTTACTATAATACCCAATATTCTAAGTACATCCCTAAAGTAAAAAAAGAGTGCTAAGTGTGATCTATTAGGAAAGGCATTACCAAGTAAGTGGTACAAGAAGACTCCTAGAAAGGTAACCTCTAATCTGGGCTTTAAAGGATGGGCCGGAATTCTGGTCAGGGATCTCCCAGAACTGCCCAATACATTCCTAGGATTACAAGCACACTGAAACTGGAAACATGTTCTCTGTCAATGTATTTATCACTTCACAGATGGACCTCACACTAGAACCTGACACTAGAGCTGATTCCTAGGTGCAAAATCCCCCAAGGACCTGGCTCCTGGCTTGGGTTCTGCTGTATGTCAGGCTAACAGGGAATGCCAACAGGATCAAAGACATGGCAGTCAGCTTTGATAGAGCCGAACTCTAGCACATGGCCATTTAGGCACCCAAATGCCCAATTCCTCAATCATATATGATACAGGACTAGTAGGTCACAGATGAGAACTAGAATGGCACTTCCATAATCAAAGGCTTAAGAGGAAGCAGCATGGTCCAGCAGAAAGCAGGCTGGCTGGAGGGGTATGAAGACTGAAGTTCAAATCCTGGTTTGGTTGCTTATCTGTGTGACCTTGGACAAATCATCTCACCTTTCTGAGTCTCATCGATAAAATGAAAGGATTGAATTAGATCAACTCCAAAGTACCTTAAAACTCTAAACTTGTAATATTATGTGAGAGTGGATTTGATGAGCTCAGCAATAGATTAACCTGCTCTCAGAACCTGAGGATGGCCGAGGTCATTGAATTGCTTACACCCGGTAAATCCCATCCATGGCCAAAATCAGAAAGTGACAATCAGCAGCTTTGCATGCAAAAACATCTTATGTCAGGATGAGGCTGTAATACACTAAGAAATAGCTAATGTGAAAATCCAGCATGTTCCTAAGTGAAAGACTGTAGTGTCCACATGGCATTAAGCTGCAGATCAAATTACAGAAATGTAACAAAGGCATTAAACTCTTAAACTGATGTTCTAAAGAGCAGTGGGAGTCTCTAATCCAATGGGGTTAAATTCAAATAACAATGAGTCCCTGTAGGTTGCACATTGATTTAGAAAACTACAAATTAACATCACCTATGGTGAATAGTATTTTTTTAAATTTATTTTGTCAAGCATTTCCCAGTTACATTTTTTAAAAGAGCAATTGGGGTTAAGTGACTTGCCCAAGGTCACATGGCTAGTAAGTGTGTCAAGTGTCTGAGGCTGGATTT
This sequence comes from Gymnobelideus leadbeateri, assembly GCA_011680675.1. Classification (NCBI taxonomy): domain Eukaryota; kingdom Metazoa; phylum Chordata; class Mammalia; order Diprotodontia; family Petauridae; genus Gymnobelideus; species Gymnobelideus leadbeateri. The sequence continues at coordinate 626,942 of WOXC01006312.1, read as the reverse complement.
AAACTCAGGTCCTCCTATTCTCCAGGGCAGGTGCTCTATTCACTGTACCACCTAGCCACCCCACTCCCAGTTACATCTTAATCTGGTTCCACTCACACTTAGGCAGCTTGTAGAGCCTGACACCTTTGGCCTAAGCTCCTCTTTGCTGATGAGACTTGGATTGGACAATATGAATGGCAATAAATGGGATTGAGAAACTGGGAATAAGTGGGATTGAGAAACTATCTTTTATCTGCATCACAGACAAATCAAAACTTGATATTCCAATGGATCTATATTCTGATCAATGTGGACACCTTCTCTAATGCTGTAAATCACAAATCATTCCTGCCTCCTCATTTGTATCCTCTTGTAAATTTTTTAATTTGGGGGGAGGTTGTATTTGCCCAAGGGTAGCAAGGCAGCACACTGAATAGAGCATCAGGAAGACTCATCTATACGAGTTTAAATCCAGCCTCAGACACTTACTAGCTGGGCAAGTCGCTTAACCCTGTCTGCCTTAGTTCCTCATTTGTAAAATATGTTGGAAAAGGAAATATCAAACTACTCTAGTATTCTTGCAAAAAAAAAACCCAAATGGGGGTCATTAAGAGTCAGACACGAGTCAAATGACCTAACAACAACAGAAGTATCAATCCACCCAACCTCCTGGCTGACTTCCTTTAGGTTTCTTGATAGTGTGTCTTCTGTTTGCCTTTGCTCAGGTTACATGACTGGCCCGATTTTTTCCCCTGATCATACATCTTTTTGGTGATATCTTTCACAATGCTTCTTGTGCACAATTCATTGCTAGTAACATCCTACCAGCCTATCTGTACCCATGGTGTTTCTTTCCATGGCTCTTTGGGTAGCCCACAGTTCTGATTCATCAGAGACATTGGTGTTCCCTTGATTCACAGCCATATAGTAATTCACTTGTGAATCCACTTAGTACTAAAATACAAAACAAACACTGCGAACAATCCACTGTGTATGTATTGGGAGTGTTTGATACATATTTATTGAACTGAATACCACCCTTCTGCCCCCCCAATAACTAAAAGCTGCAACACAACTCTCATATGAAATAGATTAGTTCCCAATACTTTTTCTACAAAGCCCACAAAAATGTGTTGTGAACCCCCAGGGTAATTTAATATGCTACTCATATTAATCATTATTTATTTACTGCTTGTGGTGCTATTAAAGAATTTCTAGTGTGAAGCTCTTGGACCATCAGTAGGGACACCTAAGAGGTTTGCAAATCACTATAGAGGAATCACTGGAGTAGACAAAAGACAGAGGATTGTGGGAGCTGTTGGAAGGACAACAACAGTTTAGTCAGATGACCATAGGAAGGGTATACAGAATCAGCAGCCTGATAACACAAGGATGTACAACTAATACAACTGTGGAATCATAGGGGAAATCACTTGAAGTTAAACAAACAAACGTAATAATCTATCCTTGGACAATGGACAGAGCTCATTTTGAGGAATTCCAACTTAAGTGCAAGATGTATGGCCTTAATGCAAACCCTAGGGACCCTAAATGCAAAACCAAGGGACAGTCTCCCTCTTTCTTTTGAACTACAGTCCTACCAAATGTCTGCTGGATATCTCCATCTATAAGGCAGGTCAAACTGAACATGCTTAAAACGGAAAGCATCATTGCTCCACAAACTGTCCCTACTTACTAATTTTCCTATTTCTCTCAAGTATGTCTCCATTCTTCCAATCACCTAGATTCACAATCTAAATCATTCTTTACTCTTGATTCTGCCTTCTCCCTCACTCCCATATCCAATTAGTTGCCAAGTCTTGTTAATTTTTCTTTGTTATTGTTAAAATTGTTAAAATAAATATAAAACCTTTATTAAGTGCCTACTATATTCCAGGCACTAATTCATGCATAATTCTACCTCCACTTCATCTTTTGCAATCATTCCCTTCTCCTCACTCACATAGCCATCCCCTTTTCAGGGGTGGGGAACCTATAGCCTCGAGGCCACATGTAACCTTCTAGGTCCCTGGGTGAGGCCTTTTTAACTGAGTCCAAGTTTTACAGAACAAATTATTTCGTTAATGGGATTTGTTCTGTGAAGTTTAGATTCTGTCAAAGGGTTGTACTTGAGGATCTAGAGGGCCACATGTGGCCTTGAGGCTATAGGTTCCCGACACCTGGTTAGTCCTCATCACTTCACATCTGAACCACTGCAGGAGAGTCCTGTTTTTGTCTCTTCCCTTGCAGTCTCTCCTGTCTCCAATCTGTTCTTCACACAAATGGATGCTTGTAAAGCACAGGTCTGATTAGGTCACTCCACTGCTCAAGAAGCTTTCTTGGTTCCCCATTGCTTCTCAAATGAATGATGTGGCATCCAGAGCTGTTCAGAATCTCAGTCCCATCTACCTTTGCAGACTGATTTCATATTCCTCCCCATTGAGCACCTTACATTCCAGTCAACCTGATGCAGTCTGCCCCTCTAGAATTTTCTTTACTTCCACGTCTTAGATTCCCCAGACCCTCGCCGAGCTCCCAGATCAAGGACCACACCTTGCCTGCATGAGGTTTTCACCAATATCATAGTTCCTCTCTGTTCACTTGAAATTACTTTGTATTGGTTTATCGGCATTCCTAGTTTCCACTTTGTAGAATGTAAGCCGTTCAAGGGCAGAGGATGTTTCATTTGAGTATTTTGTATCTATAACACAGTATAGTATATAGTATAGTATGTACCACTAAATAAATGTTTGTTCAATTCAAATGAAACTGTGTCACATTGAAGGGAACTGTGGTCAAGCAAGATGGTGTTTGTTCTGGGGTTTGCACTGTTTCTCTTGGTAACCTCAAGAATAGTTTGTTATTGTTTATTCATTTTCAGTTGTGTCCAATTCATTATGACCCCAACTGGGGTTTTCTTAGCAAAGATACTGGAACGATTTGCCATTTCCTTCTCCAGCTCATTTTATAGATGAGGAAACTGAAGCAAACAGGGTTAAGTGACTTGCCCAGGGTCACACAGCTAGTAGGTATCTGAGGATGGATTTGAAGTCAGGAAGACGAGTCTTCCTGACTTCAGGCCCAGTACTCTGTACACTATGGTGCCGCCTAGCTCCCTTGACAGTGGAGGGAGAGCTTACTATAGCCTGATTACTGTTCAGGCTGAGAATGATCAATGTTGACCTTAGCAGTAGCCATCCATTCTCTCTGTGTCGTTTAATCCTTCCTTCTCATCCATCAGTATTTGGATGTTTAATCATCTTTGAGAAGTCCAAGCATTTGGCAGTCAATGCACCCTTTTAGTTCCATTTAATGATTTTAAAAACAGAAAATGATTTGGATTCTTTCAGTGAAGCGGCATAAATTCACCACATTCTGGATTACCAATGAGGCTTCTTCAGACCCCAGAAGGACCACTTACATCTAATGATTTTCAACCTCTTTTACCAACGACCACCTCTGATGTCTTACAAATGTATCAAAGCATGATTACTGGCTTCTTCACTTCTCCACTGTTAGACCTACATTTCTTCTCTCCAACAGTCAGCTTCTGCTTATTTTTACAGCTCCCTAAAGCCCCCTGCTCTTTCTCCAAATTCTCCCCCCTAACTCCCTGGCAGAACACTTTCTGTGCACATACCAACACTTCTCTAACCTCCAGTGGTATTTATTTCTACCCCCAGCAGCATCTTCTGTCTCAAGATCCCTCAGACTTTGGGAAATCCTGACTTAGTGCACTGCCCAAGTGCCTTTAACTTAAGGAGCCTTAAGCAATTTCCAGGTCATTTTTTACTTTCTGAAAACTCCTCACGTTTCTGTCCAAGCTATTCCTCACTAATTTTCTTCACTTTAAAAAATCCTTTTGCTTTAAATTTTATGTCATAACAACCTTTCAGTGGGACCCCTCAGGGAGGATACTGAACTTAATTACATTATAGCCACTGTAATTTGGTGGGTCAACCACACCAACTTCCTTAACCAATCCATGTGCTCCTCAGGACTAAATCAAGAGCGGCCTCCCTTTCTGCTTTAGCAGGGAGCTGTTCCAAGAAAGCAGTTGTTTATAGTATTGAGAAACTGTTTCTCCAAGCCACATCCCAGTGTAATGTTCAGCCGGCAGAAAAGAAAGGGAGTGTGTTGTTTAACAGGGAAATTGGCCTTATTCGACCACCCAAGAGAGCAGCAAAAAGAAGTCACCTAGTTCCTAGTAGAGGTGGTCTTTATATAAAGGTCAAATAGAGCTTTACTGGAAACCTAAGGCATACTGGAAAGTGGTTACTTAATATAGTGAGCTGCATACTTTTACATTTATTTAAATTTGGCTATAGATGCAAAGCCTGCTGTTTTCAGGATCAAAGGACACCTGCTTTTGCTTCCCTTCTCTCCAAACAGTGTTTCAGATGGGGAAATCAGGGTGGGATGAGAGTGTGGTACCGGGGAAAGACCAGGGATTCACTGGGATCAGAGGACTTAGGTTAAAAGCCCGTCTCTAATGTATACTACATAATACCCTAAGCGAGTCACCTAACTTTTCTGGGTCTCAACTTTCTTATCTGTAAAATGAGGAAGTTGGACTACATGGCCTTTGAGGTCCCTTTAACTCTTGATTTATGGCCTAGATTGTTTGGGTGAAAGTTCTGATTATCACCTTGACCAGACCCCGCTCTTCATCCCTGTATTCCTCCCTGTCTCCAACAATGACATTCTTTCATGGCACTAAAAGAATGAATGAGAAGCATTTATTTAGTGATTATTATGTACCAAGCCCTATGGTAAATCCTAGGGATACAAACATGAAATCCAGATGGTCTCTGCCTTCCAAGAGCTTATATTCAAATGAGAAGATATAATACATAGATGGAAGTGGATGACAGGAAAGGAAGTTAGTTTGTGGCATGTCACTAAGATGGTAAATGCATCAAAAGGGCATTCAACTGACACAGCCTTTCCAGAGGCAATGTAGTATTGATTCATTACAGCTTTCAGAAAAAGAGGTAAAAAGGTAGAAGGGTATATGGAAGCAGGGTGGAAAGTGGGCTAATGAGTTACAGAGCCCAGTAGCTTAGTTCCTCCCAGGCAAGACTGTCCATGGTCTGATTTGGAGGGTGGAAAGGCAGCAATATCACCTGACTCCAGCCCCCTTGGGTGAGATGAAAGACTTTCTGGAAGTGAAGGTGTTGAGGGATTATATAAAAGCAGAGAGATATTGGGACTAGGGAATCAAGTTCTAGTTAGAAGATATTAAATTCAAATAGAGAGCAAGGGTCTGAATTAATCTGAATAGATAATGATGTTGGACATAATCTAATAAAATGAAATTTAAAAGGATAATTTTCAAGTTTTATATTTGGGCTAAAAACATCAACTTTATAGGTACAGCAGTAGGGAAGATATAGTTAGTCTGATATAAAGGCTTAGGGGGAGAAGGGGGTTGCAAGATCATTATGGGTCACACTATGATATAGCAACCAAGAAAATGAATTTCATTTCAGGTAGTATTAAGAAAGGCACAGAGGGGTGGCTACGTGGCGCAGTGAGTAGAGCGTCAGCCCTGGAGTCAGAAGGACCTGAGTTTGGATCCGGCCTCAGACACTTCACGTACACACAAACAAACAAAAAAAAACCTAGCCGTGTGACCTTGGGCAAGTTACTTAACCCCAATTGCCCTCCAAAAAAGCAAAAAAAAAAAAAAAAAGAAAGGCACAGAGTTCCCTAACTAGAGAGGTGATATGCTTGCTGTATTCCCTGGTTAGAGCATAACCGGGATACTGTGGTTAGTTCTGGATTTTAGGCAGGGTATTTATAACCTAGAGGGCATTCGAGGAAGGGAAATCAAGAAAGTGAAGGGAGGGGCGGCTGGGGGGGTGGCTAGGTGGCACAGTGAGTAGAGCGCCGGCCCTGGAGTCAGAAGGACCTGAGTTCGGAGCCGGCCTCAGACACTTAACCCACACAAACAAAAACCTAGCCGTGTGACCTTGGGCAAGTTACTTAACCCCAATTGCCCTAAAGGGGCGGCTAGGTGGCGCAGTGAGTAAGAGCGCCAGCCTCGGAGTTAGGATGACCCGAGATCAAATCCGGCCTCAGAAAATGAGCACCCACACATAAATAATGACTAGCCATGTAACCTTGAGCAAGTTACTTAACCCCAATTGCTTTAAAAAAAAAAAAGTGAAGGGACTGGTTGAAGGAACTGAGGCCATTTGGTCTAGAAAAGACACAGGAAAGACATGATAGCTGTCTTCACACAAAAAGTATTACATGGAATTGATTAAATGGAGAAACAGGTAGGAGTGCTAGACCAGGAGTCAGGATGACTTGAGTTCAGATCTTGCCTTAAGACATAGTAACTTCACCTCCCTTAGCATGAATAATGAATCCTCTGAAGGTATGGCATGGATCTGAGTTTGAATTTGTATCATTCAAAGTTATAATTATGTAAAATATGATAATTGGTTCCAGCTCAAAGGAAATATGCTGAAAATCTGAATCATGTCCCACTTTGGGGGATTCATTATTCACACTAATGAGCACCTAATTGTATTTATCCATGCATGCAACCTTTGTGCCCCTTTAGAGTGCTCATTTGATCCCTCTAAGCCTCAGTTTTGCAATCTGAAAAATGAAATTAATACCAGCACCCATTTTACTTTATTTATCTACATAATGATGCAAGCTGTAAATGACTAGATAAATGCTAGTTATGATTATTATGATTGTTGCGGTTAGATGGTGCTATGAAAGTAGGGATTTTTTTTAGCCTTTCTTTGAACCCCCACTGCTTAGCACAGTGTCTGAAATAAGGAATGTACTTAATAAATGCTTGTTGATTAGCTGACTATAGTATTGGACTTGGAGTCAGGAAGATCTTAATTTGAAACCTGTCTCAGACACTGTCACTTAATCTATGCCTGCCTCAGTTTCCTGATCTGTAAAACAGAAATAATAATAGTGCCTTTCTCAGGGTTTATAACAATAAAATGAGATATTTGTTAAATGTTTCAAACTTTAAAGTTCAATATGAATTTATTGTTGTTCTCATCAGTCCTAGAATTAAGAGCTGTGAGTAATGTCAGTAGTTTTGCTACTCACTATCCTTGTGACCTTGGTTAAGTTACTACCTCCCTGGTCTTACATTTTTCATCTATAAATTAGTTAAATTAGTCAATAGAAATTCTATTTACTCTTATTATACCCTTTAAAAACTATAGAATCTAGAGTGGGAGTTCTTAACCATTTTTGTAACCATTGACTCTTCTGGAATGGTCAAGCCTATAGAAACTCTTAGCAGAATGTTTTTAAATGCATACAATAAAATACATGGGAATACAAAGGAAATAAATTACATTGAAATAGTTACCAGAATATTTTTTAAAAGTCATGGACTCCAGGTTAAGAACTGATCTAAAGAAATGAACAATTTAACTTTTTCTAGAGGGACCATTAACATTGGTGGTTTGAGAGAAACTGTGAGAAGACAGAGAAAAAAAAGGATGAAAGACACATCTTTCCTCAGAGAAATGCTTTACATCTCAATCTTGTGAAGAAGTGTTTTAGACCGAATTCCTTCAGGAATCTAAGAGAAGGAGTTAGCTACTTTGTTTAAGAGAAACTGTGAAGGGACAGAGATAAAGAATTTATTTCCTGAGAGAATTGAGTTTAACCCTTGGTTTGTGAATAAAAGAAGTTTTCTCAAGAAACTTTGGCCGCAATGGTGTGACTGTGAACCAGATGTGAGAAGTCCCAGGAACCTGGTTAGAGGTGACAGTTGTTCTTACAACTAAAACACTGTACATAATTATTTATGTCTTGGTGCTATTACTTGTTATTCTGTTAATACATCTCATAGTGGGTAACTTTGATATTTTTTAAAGCCTAGGAGATTAGAGTTTTATATATATATAGAAATTAACTTAATGCCATATAAGATTCTTTGATACAAACCACAAATGAAGGACTTAACTTATCTCATTTATACTGAACTAGAACCATGATTAAGAGAAACTTTTTTCCTCTCTGCTTAAGCTAACTGAACATACTTTAATATGTATGTGTGCACACATGCATATATACATATGTGTATATATGTTAGATAAATATTCATATATGCATTAGATAAATTCATTCTTATATTTCAATATTTCAAAGAACAATGATTTTATAATTGTAGGTACCCTAGGTACCCCTTCCCCACATTAACACAAATAGCAACTCTTGGTTTTTGTAAACTACTGAGCACAAGCAATTAATTATTCTGGTAATGAACCTTTCTGAACTTATGTAGACACACAGCCCAACGCCAAGCCTATATAACAGCATTGTCCATTATGGCAGAAACTGCTAGAGTCTGTTCTCTGCTGGCATATCCTTCAAGAACCAGGATTGCTTCTGTGCTGTGATGAGACATCATAATCGACTTTAGTGGAGTTTAAGTCACACTGTTTAAAAAAATTGGGGGAAGGGGGCGGCTAGGTGGTGCAGTGAATAGAGCACCAGCCCTGGAGTCAGGAGGACTTGAGTTCAAATCTGGCCTCAGACACTCAACACAAAAAGTAGCCATGTGACCTTGGGCAAGTCACTTAACCCCAACTACCCTCCAAAAAGCAAAAAAGAAAAAGAAAAAATTGGGGAAAGGAATATAAAAACTTTTGAGATGGATCTTTAATTAACACAGCATGATATTAAAATCAGAGAATCAAACCAAAAGTGTGTTACATGGGGATGTGGGACTTCAATTATCCAGACATCTGCTGGAGTTTCCTCTCTGTCAAAAATAGAACTGCTAATAACTTCTTGGCTTGCCTTAATGATAATTTCATCCTTTGAAAGGTAGAGGAACTAACAAGGGGACATTTTATCCAAATTTGACTTTCCCTAACAGGGAAGAACTGGTTTTTGGGAGGGAAATCATTGGAATCTTTGGGGGAAGTGATCACTCCATCTTTAGAGTTTGTGACAGAGGAGAGGAAATTTATTTGGATAGCAGGGTTTCAGCATGCCTCCAAATATGTCAATGGTTTAATCAAAGAGTATCGTAATTCTCCAACCAAAAGAAAGGGGAAGAAGAAATAGTTGTTGTTTTCGCCAAAGGTTACTTTCAAGCTGCTGCCAGTATCATGGGTGGCATGGCCTAAAGTTTGGCACCATAAAACAATTAGAAAAGCAACAGAGAAAAATGCTGTGATAAGTGTTTTGGCAGAAAAAATGATGACCAGCATGGGATTGCTCAAAAAGGGCATTCAATTTGCAAGAGAAATTAATAAGTGTGATGTTTATTATGAAACCACTAAGTAAGAAACTAATAGGACAATATATGGACAAAATTGACTAATAATTTTCTACTCAATATTTTATACTGACATCTAGGTTACATGAGCAAAATATTAAAGGTTCAAGTCAGACCACTATGCAAACTCCTACAGAGTGCAAATTCAAAGAATAAGTTTCTGACAAACCTCAGAGGCATCCAATACAATACCCTTAACCATTTGATAATTATGATTCAAATCTATCCTCAAGAAAGCTCAATCTGTGTGTGTGTGTGTGTGTGTGTGTGTGTGTGTGTGTGTGTGTGTGTGAGAATTGCTTCATTTAGCTAACACTGGTCAGGGAACGAATGGGTAAATTTGCCAGACTACTCGATAATTTTAAACTACCAAAATCCCTCATTTTTAAACAATTTTCACAAGAATATTTCTAAAAGATGTCACAATGACCTCCCTCTTTCAATGGATTGTACTAAACATGATTCAACCTTTTCTTGACGGCCAGTTGCCATTGTTTCAGATATCACTTATAATTTTGTACTTTAATAAAGTGATTCCTTCCAAGGCAAATAAAGTGTAGAATTGTTTACCCCTCCACAAAATGGCTCCAGGCTGTATCACAGTGGGTGAATGTTGCCAGCTATTGGCTTCACTGTTGCCAGCTCTCACTCTATCTATGTCTAACAGATCTTTCTCATCTACTATGTCAATTCTGTTATGCATTATTATCTAGGGAGATTTGAAGGTTGTCTGAGTAGACTTGTTAGCTAAAGGCTATTAAGTTGGCAAACACTAATCAGTGACCTCTGGCCATACTTTTGTATTGTGAAAAGTATGGGCTTTGTAGTAGCTGTTTCCTTTGATTCAGAAGATGGTAGGGCCCCCTTCCCTATATTTCCATTCCATCTCTCCCAATTTTTACCTTTTTTTTTGGTCCATTGGAGCATTTTATTTGTATGTATGTTTTACACCTTTAGAAAAAGAATTGTTTTGGTCTTGCTTCCTCGTGGTTCATCATGCCAGCTGAGGTTGTAAGCACAATAAACCCAAACTGACAGGATGGTAGAAGATTATTCTGCCACTTTTCCAAATCTTTCAATTGAACATCAAATCTGGGGCTGATTACACCACACTTGTTTAATCTACCTGTGAGATTCACAATAATTTTTCCTGCTCTGTGATCATCAATGACCTCAAATTCAGCAATGTAACCATGCTTCATCATCACAGTCAAGAACTGGACAATTCCTTTAGAGCGTGACTTAACGAGAATCTGGTGTTTTCCTTGCTTTTCTGCATTGTTGATGCCTTTGAGAGCATTTGTCAGGACATTCATGCCCACCATGGTGGCAGTGCTGCAAGATGGCAGAAAGAGTCTTTTTACCTTCTTAATTTGAAGCTGTGCTCCACATGGTGGTAGGTATCCAAAGCCTGACCACCAGTTGGAGGGTACTGTCTAATACATTAATGGTTGATATTTGTAATGATGACCTTAAGAGACTATAAGAACCTAAAGAATTTTTGAATCATCAAATTATGCTAGAGAATTATTTTAATGTATTTTATTGTACTAGCACAGTAATTTCTTAAGGGAGTGGCAGCTATTTCAGTATTAGTAGATGTATGATCTTACTGTGATAGGTTCTCCCTCCAGGTGGCAGCCCATCCATGCCTTTTCATCTGTTGTGACTCTTAGCTAAATTCTCTTGTAAATCTCCAAGAAGAGGTATACTATATGCAAGGATCTTGTTCTGTGTCTCCAGACGTTATTTGTGTACCAACACGGCTCACAGACTATCCACTTATTATCCCTCAAAACTACCCCACAAGCCCACCCCCTTTTCAACTCATTCATTTCTTTGATGAAACTCTTTACTTTGATTTTCACAGGCAATTTATCTTTGGTAATAAGTTGTAAGCTTTTTCCCAACTACCACATGTCTCTATTGCCCTGTGGGTGAACTATAATTTTGTTTTCTTATAGATTGTGGGTTTTTATGTTTCAAAGCCATAAACAATAACTGAAAGACTATTAGTGTAAAATAGTTTCAGGAAAAAAATTGGGGTTGTCGAAAAATTCTATACAATTCCATAAATCCAATCTAGCCCACTTTCTCTATTCGATTCTGATCCTAGTTCATTGTCCATCTGTAGTGTCTTCCTAAGACATATGAACCAAAGGACCAGCTCTAAGGATTGTCTATATAACTGTATATCATATTCTGCACAATTGGCACTCATCTACTCATTTTTTCTTATTGCAAGTTATCAGGATGAACTCTTTTAAGTGATTATGGATTTCATTTGGGAGACTCGGAAACATTCTGGAGCTTGATGCAATCAACACAAGGTCATTCATCATAGGAGTATCTGGCCAATCTCATCCCTTAGAGGGGGTTTCTTTCCCATTTGCATGTCTTTCATGATAGTGCCAAACACTTATAGTGACCAAAGAGCTTCCGATTTGATGATTCTTTTCATATCAATAGTCAGAAAGACTGTGGAACAAAGTTATCTTTGTTATTAAAACTTTTAAGCAATTCTTTCAATTCTTGACATACATTTAGGAGAGGCCATGTTGAAGGATAGCCATTAAGGCAGAGTTGGGGGCCACTAAATAAAATTTTTAATAGTCAACAAGCAATAAGCCTACTGGGATTATGGACTAACTTTCAATCAGTTATAACTATGAACGTGTAGTTTGCTATAGAACGTTGTTTGTAAAATCTTTTTGTTCCTTTCCTACATTTTCATTAAGTATTCCCTTAATATGTATATAGAGTATCCTTAAAGATTTCATAGAGATGAGAAAGTAAATTTATTTATTGATCCTTATTGATGTTGTTCTGATCATCCTTGGGGAAGTAATAATATCCACTAATATTCAATTATTTACTATGTTTTTCTGATCCATGGAGAACTGACCTATCAATGTCCTCACAATTGTGTCTTCTGTTGCATGGACTTATCTCTGTGTATATTGACTCAATCCATCTGTTCTTCTAATTTGTGTTCATCAATGTCATTTCTATGTTTTCATATGGCACACACAGAAAACAACAACATTAGTCTCCAAATGTGGTTACTCCACTTTTATCGATGGGTAGATTAGCTTGACCTATGTGCCATGATAGAAAGAACAATGACTCTGTAGTTAGAGGACCTGGTTTCAAGTCCTTGCTCTAAGTGATTCTAGGGAAGTCACAACTTCTCCGGGCCTTCATTTACACATCAATAAAAATGGAAAGTTTGTACTAGAGCCCTCTAGGTCTCTTCCTAAAGCTATTATCTTAAATTTCTCTTAAAGATACCTTTCAGCTCTAAAATCATATGATCCTCTTATTTTCCAACATCAAGTCATTATATCTATAAAATTTCTGTCTCTCAATCTTTACTTCTTGTACTCCTCTTGGTATAGTGTATGTTTGCTTCCTCATTCTATATTTGCTAATTGGCTAAGGAGTTGCTTTTAAAACAGTATTTAGTGTTCAACTCTTTCATTGTGCTTTCTTCTTTAGCTCAAGCTTTTCCAATGATTTCCAGCATATACTTCATTTTAACTAGAGTTTAACTTGAAGAAATTTTATTGTTCCCTTTAATATCTCACTGTAACGGATTATACATATTTGTATCAGTAAAACACCATGTAAATAAATCCCATGTTAACTTCATATTCCTTAAATGAAACCTCTCCCATGTCTCAGCGAATGTCTCCCAGAAAGGCCCAATATTTTGCAGATCTGGTTTCAACAAATTCTGTTAAGTGGGAAATTCTCTAAAGCACACATATTCATCAGTCTTTGTCATTGACCTAGTGGTCAATCTATTTTCTTCTTTTGTAAAAGAACATTGTTGTTTTGATCCAGAATTTCTGTTTTATGCCTCATTTCATCTTACTTCCCTTCATACACACTCTGTTCCTGCCAAACTGGACCACCAGCTCTTCTCTGACCTCACTTTCTTTCTCTTTCCTCCAGCCAATCCCTATTCTTGGAATAAACTCCCTGCACATTTCTGCCTATTGAAGTCTGTTAAGGCACAACTCAGATGCTTCATGTTTGCCCCTTGGTTTCCTTCAAGACTCACCTCAAACCTTGCCTTCTCTAGACTGCCTTATATTGTCATCACCAACCACCTCTGTCCCCAAGACCTCCGGCCAATGACTTCCCTCTGAGATCATCTCCTATTGCCTATCTATCTTGTGTGTATGTGGTTTTTGGCCTGTCTTCTCCCCTTTTAGAATGTGAGCCCCCTTGAGGCAGGTACTGTCTTTATGTCCTTTATATCCCCAGCACTTAGCACACTACCTGACACATTGTAAGCCATTAATGAATGCTTGTCAACTAATTGTTTCCTTCATTCAGCCTCCCCTTCCCCTCTCCAAATAAAAGATTTTTTTCTCCAAACGTACTTTAAAAACAGTATTTTTTTCCTGTGTTATAAATGATCACATCAAACTAAATACACATTTATTGAACTGAATTAGAATCATTAAAGTTCAGTATATAAAAAACCAAATAAGCTAGAGTTTGGGAATCTATCTATAATCTTTCTTCAACCTGCTTTTTATTGTCTCAAAGCCAATGTTCAGTACATAGGTTCTTTCATTTAAAAAAAAAAACTTTCATTTCTGTCCAAGAAGTCAAGTTTGAGTAGGTCTGGGATAAGTCTACTATCTCTTTCTCTATGTTGTGTGCAAAATGGCTAAGAAATTCTAATGGATGGGGGAGTCAAATCATCAAGGTTACACTTTTTGCTAAGCTGTATACAGTAAAGCATATTCACTGCAAGGTTTCCCAATGGCAATTTTCTTTAACCAATACCATTTGGAGGGTGGGCCATTTTGGTACTGGTCTTTGTTGTATGGGTTTCCATGGGCAAATAATTAATCACCTGGTGGTCAACTCAATTATCAACAACAGACCCATTCTATTGCAAAGCCCTGCTAGCATGGTGGGTCTTGCCAGAGCTTAAATTCCCAAGGTACAACTTTTAGGAAGCCAGTTGTTGCTGTTGAGTCATGTTTGACTCTTCATGAACCATAGCACAACAATGCTGTGTATGAGGGTTTTCTTGGCAAAGATACTGGAATGATATCAAGAACTCAGGGTCAGTGTCATAACATCACAGAAGCACCAGCAATGGACTTTTATGTTTCAGTGGCCAGGTATGATTATGAGGGAGAGGAGAAACATTCATTAACTATCCACGCTACCACACTGATAACAAGATGATTTTGTATTTTGGTGAACCAAGAACTGGCTAAGATCCTAATTAACAGAACCTTTTAAATGTATTTGATGCTATGCAAAGTGAGTTAAGATAACACAGTCTCTTCCTTTTCTGAGCTTGTGCTCTCAGCTGGATCACACTGACATAGATCAATATATTCTTAAAAAGATAGTAACTAAACAATATATGAGAGCACTTAGGTTGTGTGAAGAAAAGAGGTAAGTCATTTAGGGTGGAGAGTGATGTCTCAGACATGCTTGTTTAGACAATATATTGCTAAAAGGAACAGCTGTGTCTTTTATATTACCAGTGTTATTCCCATTTAAGACTAAACCACCTACTACAGTCACAATCCAGAATAGCATTCTTCTCTTTCTGAATGAAGATTTGTCTGTGGGTCAGTAGTCTTTTTTTAAGAATAAGGAAAGAGTGCTTATAACAATTACAGACAACTTTCAAATACCACTGTGAATGAATGATTTTTTTTTAAAAAGCAATTGGGGTTAAGTAACAAGGTTACACGGCCAGTCATTATTTATGTGTGGGTGCTCATTTTCTGAGGCTGGGACCGATCCCAGGTCCTCCCGACTCCGGGGCCGGCACTCTTACTCACTGCGCCACCTAGCCACCCCTATGAAAGATTTTTTTCCCTGTAGAAAATGAAAGAATAAGGGGCAACTAGGTGGCGCAGTGAGTAAGAGCACCAGCCCTGGAGTCGGGCAGACCCAGAATCAGTTCTGGCCTCATACTTAACACCCACACAAAAAATAACCAGCCGTGTAACCTTGGGCAAGTTAACCCCAATTGCTTTAAAAAAAAAAGAAAATGAAAGAATATACCCAAAAAGCATATTATAAGCAATATTATTCCTTGTCAAACTTTTTCAAGACACCATCGAAGTATAAAGATGGATCCTTAGCATCCATGTTAATCTACAGAATGTTACTGAGAAAGAGATTCACAGGTTATAAAAAGTTAGGGACAGGGACAGTGACAGAGTCTGGGATTTTGCTGGCATATGGAACTCTCAGATGAGGGAACTCCTTCTATCAGTATCCACCTTCTTAGCAACTTTCAGTCCTAGCTGCCTAGAGTCCATGAGAATTAAGTGACTTGTCCAGAGACACACACAGCCAGTCTGTGTCAGTGTGGGCTCAAATCTAGGTCCTTCTGGCTCTGAGGCTGGCTCCCTATCCACTATATTGAACGACTTCTTCAAGTAAGGAATAGTTTCTGAAACATCTACTGCATGTTTTAAAAGGGGAAGGTCACAATATTTCTTGCTTGGGTGCTCCAGTGCATTACAGTCCCACTATTGTGTCTAATAGTGTATTGCAACATGCCCTTTGGATTTGCCCAATTAATTAAATTGTGCATGATGGGAGAACAAAGTTGGAAGAAGAGCAAGAGTTTTCATAGAGTAAGCACGAAAGCATTTAGTGGCAATAGGGGACAAACTCTTGATCAACTACTAACTTAAACTTAAGGTGACATTTTGGGGTCATGGGCTGGAATGAGTGAGTTGTTGTCCCTCTCTCAGGGCATAGAGGACACCTTTTTTTTTTTCTAGATAATGATCATTTTGGCTTTAGTGATGTAAGCCAGTGGTGATAACCACATGGCTCACGGACAGCATATGGCCTATGGCCCATAACACTCCTTGCTGCCTGAACCAGATGAACATGTATTTAGGGAAAAGTTAACAAAATAAATAAAAATACAGTAAAACAGAGATAATGTTACTGTGTGGTTTTCTAAATCAATATGCAGCCTGGAGGGACTTTACATAGGGTTTATCGGTTTCCATTTCTGTCTGAGTTTGACAATACTGATGTATACAATGCCTCCTAAAGCATGAAGCAGTTTTTTATACCAGACCACCTCATTCAGTATTTACCATCTACATGTTTGATAGGCTAGTGACCTATTATGAAGTCATGTCTCAATCAAGAGAAACTCATTATCCAAAGTGATCAATAAAGTGATTTATATCAGTTATTTTAAGATCCTTAATTATCACCCAAAGGGAGAAATTGTCCCATAGTAGGGGTTCTTAAGCATTTTCTGTCCTGAATCCTCTTTGGCAATCTGGTGAAACCTACAGACTCCTTCCTTATCAAAACAATGCTTTTAGATACATAAAAAATATGTAGGATTACAATGGAAACTTAATTATATTGAAATAGAGGGGAGAGAGGAGGAAGGGGGTGGAAGAACAGCAAGTGAAATGGAAGGAATTTATGGTATAGCATAAGCTTTAGCATTAACAAACATCCAGGGAACCTGAAACTGATTCAGCGAGGTAAACAATCTAGCTTCATTGCTATCGGCTTCTCTCTCCTGCCTACTGCCTTCCTTCTCTGCAACCATGCGTTCTGTTTTCTGGGACTCAGTCTCTGCCACCTAGACATTTTCTGATTTCTTCCCCAGTGAAGTAGAGGGCCATAGCTCCTCAAAGGACTGGAAGATAGAACTGGTCAGATTCAGGAACCAAGGCAGTTTAATTTTGCTGCATGGCAAAGCTACAGCAAGCAATTGGCTATGAAATCCTATCCATGCAATTAGCCATAATGACTCTCATCCCTTGGTAACATATTCAACTACTGTGGAACTGACTAGCACTCACCATTCCACCATAAAGACATCACTGGTTACAACTGCATTAAGAGTTTAGAAAATTACGATCTATGAGACATCAATTTGTTTGTGGAAGTAGGGAAAGAGCATGAGAGGATTTGAGTATCAGTGTATTAATGCCCAAATTGTTTTTATCCTTTCATAAACCTTCAATTCCAAGTTGAAATGAGGGGCATTTTCCCAGCATGAGTTTTTAACCTTTAAGAATTTTTAAAAATATTTTAAACTATATTTCAATATAATTGGGCCCCTTTGGATTTCTATGTATTTTATACATTTAAAGTTATATTCCTGATGATGCTATAGGCTTCAGTAAACCATCAAAGAGGCCCATGAAGGAAAAGTGGTTTAGAGGTCTTGTACATTATACAAGACTAGGGCAGCAAAATGTTGGTGTTATTATCAGGAGTTTTTTTGTTTGTTTGTTTGTTTTGTTTTTGCTTTTTGGAGGGCAATTGGGGTTAAGTAACTTGCCCAAGGTCACACGGCTAGGTTTTTTTGTTTGTGTGTGTTAAGTATCTGAGGCCGGATCCGAACTCAGGTCCTTCTGACTCCAGGGCCGACGCTCTACTTACTGCACCACCTAGCCGCCCCAGGAGTTTTTTTTTTAATTAACAAAATTTTTAAGGGAAAAATACTAAATTTAATGATACCACAAAGGAGAAATGCTTCTGAACATTTAGCATAAAACCTGTTCCTTCTCAGGTCTTATTTATCACTACAAATCTTGGGAAGGTATCTTGTATTCACTAAGTAGAATCAATGACACAGTCAGAAGATGACATTAAAAAAAATTCTGATGATTATGCCAAGATTGCTGTCTTGGTCTTGGATGACATTTAATTTATACTTTGTGTGTGTGTGTGTTTGTATGTGATTAAGAATCTTCAGGTTGTAGAAAAATGTCTGCTGATCTCTTTCCATCCCAACCTAACTGGACAATTACTAAGGTTACACAAATTGCTTCTACAACAGCAGCATGCTGCTGATTGACTTGGAGGGGGATTGGCTAAATAGCATCAGAGGTTCCTGCCAACTCCTCTGCAGGGCCTGTACTTTAATCTGAAATACAACTTAAACAAACCTTAAAAGTGGTTCACGTTTAGTCTATACATTAACATACCTAAACACTGTCTGATGCAAGATGAAAAGTATCGTTTCTTTAAAATCACATCTTTAATAATAACTTCACTCAAGCATACAGTGCTATATACATTCTTATCACACATTAGTCACACTCACAGCTAGTAAAGCAGAGCTGTCTTGCTTCTCTTAAGACAAAAAGTCCAAAATACTAACGAGTCAATTTCTCCTAAAATTTATAAAAGAGGAAAAGGAGAAATGAAGCCATGCATAAAGGAACTAGACATCTTAACCATTCTATGGGATCTGGTGATTTAGTTGTAGGTTTATTTATAATACAGAATGGGAAATTAGTTGGCATATTGTATCATCTCTCAAAGAGATAGACCTCACAATTCTAGTGGTATGTACACTGAGGCAATGTCAATACAAAATTGGACTTAAATTCCTGTCTTTGAGATACACCACACACACACACACACACACACACACACACACACACACACACACACACACTCTATTGCTCCTCAAAATATTTTTTTTTACATTCACTTTAATGACTCTATGATTCTCTCCTTAGGGAGAGATCTCAACCTATCCAGAACTTCTTGTCCTGTGCGATTCTTGCAAATATTCTCTAATAGGTCCTTCAAAGAAACTCTATCCAATGTGTTGGGAACCTGCCTTTATTTAGAGGTTCTTAACCTTTTTCACATCATGGTTCCTTTTGGCAGCTGCATAGGAAGGTGAAGCCTAGAGATTGCTTCTCAGAAAAACATTTTTAAATATATCAAATAAAATATATAGGATTACAAATTATATTGAAATACAAGTTTCTTTCTCTACATACATATGTAAATACATATACATATATTCCTAATACCTATGTATATCATACACACACACACACACACACACACACACACACACACACACACACTCCAAATTCATGGACCACAGCTAAAGTACTCCTCCTTTAGGTCTCTTTTATATTTCTTGGGTCTCAGGGAAGAGAACTTAGTAAGTTCTGCTATTCCTCACTCACACTTATATAACACACATATATGACAGCCTGACCTCCTTTCCTGCTTACATGTTTTCTTTGCCAATATCTCTTGTATTTCTATGTTTCAATTCATGAAACAAAGGAAAGATTAAAATTCTTCAAACTGTAAAAGAGTCAGGTGATTTTCCTTGTGTTCTCTCTCCCTGAAACTGATATTTTTCCCCGATTCCAAATCAAGCTTCTCAGCCCTCTCTCCAGCCATGTCCCTACTTTTTAATCTAGCCAAGCAAGGGAGTGCATTTCTTCCAAAGACTCCCAGATTGAACTGGACTCATTCCGAGTAAGATGTGGACAGAAGGAATTTAAACATGGATTGTTATTCACCAACCTATTATTCTTTAGACAACCGCACACGGTACAATGCCCAAATTTCCTAATTTAACTCTAAAAAAATCTTTAGTAAATGTCTAAATGCTCCAGATCTGTATTCAATGAGCAAATTTACGGAGGGTCCTCATGATATGAGCATTCATTATTGGAGTCACTTTGTGTTGGTCCAGATCGATGATTTTATTAGTGTAGGCAACTCCTGGTGAGGAAACTACCTTTGCTGATGACAGTTTGGCAATTTTTCTATAACTCAGAGCCTTAGAGAGTTGTTTGGGACATTTGAAAGGGCCAACGACTTAACCAGAGTCACATTAGTCAGAGTGTTGGAGACAAGAATGCTATGTACAAAGGCAGTGTGGTGTAATGAATAGAGGTCTGACCCAAGGCTTAGGAAAATCTGGAGGCATAACAAGAAACTCTTCCCTAATAGAGCGATGACTTATAAAATTAGTATCCATTCAATTGTCCCTTCCTACTTAATATCAGCTCTATTCCCTACCCATCATATCCATTTCTTTGTAGGTGAAGAGTCACTTGCTAATTGTCTAGGTACTTACTTCAAAAGCAAGAAACCTGAGAAAGAAAGAGGCCCTTGGAAAAACTGATGAAGTCCTTGAATATTTTTGCATTAGTGCCTCTCTCTGTGATCATACTGTGAAAATCAAACTGAAGGATATAATTTTGCACTGTCATAAAATTTTGTCACAAAAATGACTCCTCCCCCACCAAAAAAAAAAGGCACTTGAGTTGTCCTCCAGTTGAAAAATTATCACAGTTATCAGGAAGACTCAACTTTGTGAGTTTGAATCCGGCCAGGTCTCAGACACTTAACTAGCTGTGTGTGATCTTGGACATGCCATTTAACCCTGTTTGCCTCAATTTTCTTATCTGGAAAATGAGCTGGAAAAGAAATGGCAGACCACTCTAGTATCTCTGCTAAGAAAACTCCAAATGGGGTCACAAAGAATTGGACATGACTGAAACCATTGAACAACAATAACAAATTTTGTTAAATGTAAGATCAAAACAACTTATTTTTCATAAATTTAGTTTCATTTTTCCACGATAAAACCTCAATGAGACTTTCCCCCCTTCCACTTTTTACTATGAAATGTGGATTATTATTATAAAGCAGTTTCACTTTAAGTGGCCTTTTTCTGGGACTAATTATCTTTGGATAATGAGGACCTCCTGGCCTTGGATTTTATATTTTCTTTGGTATTTCTCAACCATCCCCCCACTAAAGTCTTACTCTTGTCGTAGTGTGGAGGTGATTCCAGGTTTCTGAAGACTATATATAAGATCTTCCTACCCAACAAGTCTTGCCAAGCTGGAAAGGCTTGAGGAGCAGGTCCAGTGATGGACTTCAAGCCTCTTGTCAAAGGGCATTCACATAATCTCACCACCAGAAAGCTGAATACCAGGCCAATTTTTTTGGCCACAGAAACTAACAAAAACACTCTATTAGGGTACATGTGGGATTGAAGCCTCTATCACTGGAAGGAGTACACATGGACCTTTTGATATAGTTTTTCAGTTATTACCCAAGAAGTCATAACAAGAATTTACTGAGTCAACATATTTTAATCATCTATGTACATACTGAACTCACTCATATTGGAGTCTTTCTACTTCTAGTGTCTAAAATGTAAATTGCAGAACCACCAAAGCTAGAGATAGCCTCTCTAGTTCTGTATGTTAAGATGCTACTGAATAAAGGACTGATTGATGGTATTTCTTTGCTAGATGAGAGTGGACTAATCAAAGGAGGAAGTCAAGTGTGGCTGAATGTTTCCAATTTATTCTAGAGATTTAAGATTAGAAATGAAAAGGTTAAGGAAATGGTCTTCACCTGCAAGCAATACATAGCCCCATAGCAATTCTTCCCCCTCCCTTAATACCAACACCACCATATTTAATCTACTGATTCTGCCTCCACCACATTTTCCACATTCCACATTCCTTATCTCCCCTCACAGTCATTACCCAAATCGAGGCTTAATTGTCTTCCTGAATCCATCCTCCACACAATTATCAAAGTGATCATTCTAAAGCACAACCCTAAAGTCATATCCTGACTGTATTCCTCTGCAGAGGAAGAAGGTTCAACAGTTTCCTTTGGTCTTCAGTACAAACTCCTCTGTCTAGTATCTGAATTTCTTCACAATCCAGCTGCAATCTACATTTCCAGACTTATTCTGCATTATTTTTCCCTCTTGTATTCCATATTCAGACAAACCATCCTGCTGTTTCCCTATATATCATTCCATCTCCACACTCCAGGCCTTTGCATGAGCTACCCCTCACGCCTGGCATTTTCTCCCTTCTCATCTTCACCCCACAAAAACCCCAGCTTCCTTTAAAAGCACCACCCCCTTCCTGATCCTTTCAGTCATTACTGCTGCACTGACCATCTACGTGATTGTTTATTTATGCTTTAAATGCTTTGTTTTTACATATCTTTGTACATATTTTTCCCCAGGAGAAAGCAAACATTTTTTTCAGTGGTGACTGCTTCCTTTTTGTCTCTGTATCTGTATCTATTTTGTCTCTGTGCCTAGCACAGTGCCTTTGTCCTTAATAAATGATTTTTGTATTTAATTGAACTGGAGGGAATGATCAAGTTTTTAGCAACTTTGATGTCCTACATACTATTTTTAAAAAATCACATAATTGACAACTCATGTTACTAGGGTCATTTGAGGTTTCAGAACCTCTGGAATTCACTTTTAAGGACCATTATTAAGTGAAAACAAAATATTGGCCCTCAAGTATTTTTGGTAAGAGCAAAGATCTTTATGAATGACTTTCCTTGTGGGTGGCAGATGGGGGTGAGAGAGGAGAGAAGAAAGAAGAGAGGGAAGGAGAAATGAAAAGAGGGAAGAGATGCAGTGCAGAATGACAGGGGATCTTATATTTCATTTCCCAAATTAAATATTAGAAATGAATGCTGGCTAATTGATTTATGAAGTATTTTTAAAAAACTTAACCATAGACACCGAGCCTAACAAAAACAAGTCTCAATTGAGTATGTGGGTTTCATCTTAATTTTTCAATTATTTCTAACAATTTTCCCATAGTAGGGGAGGAAAATCAATTCACATTATTTAAGAGGAAAATAAAAAGATTCCCTTTCAACCAGAAAGCTACCCCCCCCCAAACTAATAATCTTTTTATTTTAATGGAAAAAAAACTCACCCTGATTATTGTTGGGTTTAATCATTTTGAAACAACTTGCTTGGTTTTAGAGCTAGGTAATGAAGGTTTTTCCACATTTTAAAAAAATGTAAATATGTGTTCAAAAAGGTATTTGTGCATATAACAAAATTAAGTCAGGGATTATCTAGCACTGTGTGTGGGGTCTGGCTATAATCTATACGGTACATGGAGAGGGAGCTGGCATTCTCAACTGTACTGCACACATCTCCGTAATAACAGGGTATGAGGCATACAATTTCAAGGAACACCCACAATGAAAATTATTCTTTCCAAACAGAGAATTGTTTTGGAATAAGTTAGGTTAATTGGCACCATGGGATTCCTCTCAAGGAAACACAGAACACTGAAAACCTACCCCATGTGCAATAAGAAGATGAACTATCATCTTCTCTCCCTTCTCAGCTCCTCAAATTGGGCTCTCCAGGCCCACAAACAACAGAGAGCATGCTGTGTTACTTCAGAACTCTTTAATAGGAGCAGACAGCTCTTTTGCCTACTTGGTGTGCACCCTGGAAGACTTGCATTTGAAGGGCTAAGTTCAACTTCGGTTCCCAGGGTCAGTCTTTAACATTAAGAAAAAAATTCCTTTGGGGACATCAGGGTTTATTTTCTCTTTTGGAGAGGCATAGGGGGGAATTGATAAGCAAAATCACATTGAGAAGCTTCTGTGGCTTCCTACTGCCTTTAGGAAAAAATATGAATATAAATATAAATATATATGTATATATAAAACCAGCTCTAGAGTCAGGAGGACCTAAGTTCAAATCTGGCCTCAGACACTTAATAGCTGTGTGACCTTGGGCAAGTCACTTAAAAGTGACTCAAAAAGAAAAAGAAAAGTGATAACATGGAATTTAAAGTCCTTCACAATCTGGTTCTTAGCCAATGGTCCCAGGCTGGTTATATATTACTCTCTCATGAGCTCTATGTTCCACTCAAACTGGCTTATCTGATGGTCCTTTTGTGTGATAATGCACATCTCACTACATGAAGAGCCATGCCTGGAATGCTCTTCATTCTCACTTTTATCTCCTGAAAACTCCTGGATCTTCTTAAAGCTCAACTCCATGGCCACCTCCAACCCCCCCTTTTTTTTCTTTTTAATGCTCCTTGTTGTTAGTTCTCTCCCCAAATTACTCCCCATTTACTTTGAATTTACTTTTCTGTATACATGTTGCTTCCCTTTATCTCCAGCAGAATATAATCTTCTTGAGCTTTTTGCTTTTATATCCCCAGTACCCACCATCATGCCTGGTATACACTCAGTGCCTAATGGGCACTTGCTAAATTGAATTATAAAGCAGATGAATGTAATGCTCCCTCAAATTGCATCTGTGTGGACCCATTACTAAAAGTCACATCTTCTAAAGGTCAGGGACAATAGCAGACACATTCTAATTTCATCAGTTTCTGTGAATTGAAAATACCTATATTTCAGTTCCTAACTTTGAATCCAAGTATGACTCTTCTTATTCCTCTAAATGCATATTCATATTTCACAATGAGGGTCCAAACACAAGCAATGTTATTGACACCTGTCTTAACAATCAATCAGCCTTCTGGGATGACTATCATTCAACTCACTATGTAGTTATGAAGTAACCACTATGTGATAGTCACCCTTTTCTAGGCTCTGGGGACACAGATAAAAATTAAATGGTCCCTGTCCTCAAGGAGCTTGTATCAGCCTCATAAATGACCATCTGCAATTTATATCACTATTTATGTTTCCTTGCAATTCACAACTTTTTGCCAAAACTCCAAATCTTCTCTGTGGCCAATACAATGAGCTTCCAAAAGTTGCCCTTCATTTTTGTGGGTACGGAAGTGCAAGTTTTGGGAATTCAGTACTTAGATTCATTTCAGTCTGGATAATTCCTAAATTGTCCCGTTCTTCTACATTAAACAGGCCTCTGGAACTCTTCCGATTTTGAGAAATGGCTTCTGAGGGAAGACACTGAGGGTAAATGTGGTAGATGGGAGAGGGAAAGGCTGACTAGACATTTATGAACAGTCTTTAAACATGAGAAGAAATGGCACTGAACAGCTGTTTCCATTGAAAGGGGTTTAAACTGCGGCAGGAGGAATTTAGGGCTGAAATTAAGAAGACTCTTTTTTTTTTTTTTTACTCTGACAGTTCAACACTCCAGTAGCTTAAAGAGTCTAAAAAGTTTGTTCAGCTATCATTTTCAAGCTACTTGTTTAATTTAGCACAATTGGACAGAACTAGTTTCATCTCCGCCTCTGTCTTGTCTATTAGGATCACAAACTTAGAAATAGAAGCAACCTTAATGACCATCCAGCTGAATTTTTTCATTTTCCAGATGAAAAAACCCAGAGGTTGTGGTTTACCCAGGGTCACAAAGGTATTAAGTAGCAGACTTGAGATTCAAGTCCCTCGATTCCCAAATCAGTACTATTTCCACTACTCTGTGCTGGTGATTTACTCCAGAGATTCCCAATCTTTTTTTGTCCCCTTGTACCTTGGCCTTTTAGTAAACCTTTATCTATTCCCTATTCAACTTGAAAGGGAATGCACTATGCATATGGCACCCCCAATAACCAATCAACATTAATTAAACATCATAAAAAACATTAAGGATCAAAAAGAAAATACTATTTTTTCATCTCAAAAAAAACCTTTTTGAGATAAAAAAAATTTGTAATTTAATTGACTGGAAATCAGTTTAGGGTTTCTGGAATATTTCAATAATGTTTTCAATAGTACAATATTGTTATGTGACAAATGTTCTCCATACCACTTGACAAGTTTCTTATATCCCCTGGGTGTAGGAATACCCCAGGTTGGGAACCCTTGATTTAATGACTTACTAAATAAAACTGATTGCTGGTTATTCTTTTCATAAAAATGTATGCAGTAAAGGTTGCCAATGAGCTTTTTTATTTCAACAGTTAGAATAAAAGTAACAATGAAGCTTCACATTTATGGCTTAGCTCCATTAAGTACAGCTGTTCTATGGCTACATTCTTTGCTTTCTTCCAGGTCCAACCAAAAATCACAGATTTTTCTACAATAAGAAACTAATTAGGTTGGAATAAAGAAACAAAAATTAAACAAAAACTTTAAAAATATAGTTTGGAAATAGGAAACTAAAAAATCCTGTACTTGGGTTTTCTGTAAACATCACATCAATATGCAATGGACTATAGTTAGAAGAAAGCAGATTCCATTATGTCATGTATAACGGGGATCTTTGACAACTTATCACCCTATTTGTCTTAGACCTCAAACACTTGGTCTTGTCATTAAACTTCCATGAGCGTGCAAAATGATTGTGGTTTAAAAAAATATTCCTGGATGTTAACATGAAAACAGAGAAATGAGACTATACCTGTTTGTCAACCTAACTCAGCCTGAGTTGATGACCCTGACAGTGGGTGTTCTGAAGTCACAGCAGGCATGTGACCCTTTTATTTCATATTCTGTTAGTCCAAAGAGAGTATTTCTGTCTCTGAAAATGGAGAAAATGAGATGATAGCTGAGCTAGTTCCAATGTGACATCACTCAATTGGGGTCATGAGACATTCTTCTTGGAAATAAGAGATGCTACCTCCAGAGGGGCTTTAATTTAAGGGATCAGAAAACTATTCCAATCAGCAGTCAGATTTTTTCAGGGAGATGGCTAACCCAGAGAAGTCTGATTCACTTCAGTCCCTAGAATGGCATTGCTGATTTATTGAAGTCAATCTTTTCTTCTTCAAGACTCTCCAAAGATTCAGAAAGAGTGATGGGGGTGAAGAGAAAATGATAGACTGAGTTGAATCGTGACAGTTTGAAGCCTGAATATAGCATCGGAGAGTAATTGATACCTTAGGCCCAATGTTTGGTGACCTGTGCGCAAAGCATAGGGTCAATATATTTTTGACTATGGTCAATGTGGGAATTTGTTTTTCTTGACTATGCATACTTTACAACGGTTTTGTTTTTCTTTCTTTTTCAAAGAGTGTTGGGTGGGTGATAGGAGGGAGAAAATATGAACTTTTGTTCATTGAAAAAGTTAAATTTAAGAAACAAAGAGGAGGTCCAAGTTTTGGTCCAGTTGGGCTGGACAGGTGTTTACATCGACAAAGACATTACCATGAGTGGAAACCTATCACAGACCCTTCATAGA